>WAAB01013993.1:39657-94334 GCA_013389865.1 Piaya cayana | reverse complement strand
TTCTCCCATTGCATCTTACCTCATGGAATTTGAAACCACGCTGTAGCTACATACACTTTTGGGATGGTAAAGAAAGAATCTGCATTTGAACTGTAAGCCACAGAAAGGCTTTTCAAGCTTGCAATATCTTTGTCTCATTTAACAGTTTCTATAAGTAAGTTTTGGTGCTTGCGTGAGTATTTCCCTAGTGGTCTCTCAACCTGATTATAGACTTGTTCAGCTCATTTCCATCTCACATTTTTCTGTCTGTCATTGGGTTATTGGAGAGCAGTTGTCAGATTTAAAATAAGCATTTTGGGGGTCCCTTCTACTTAGAAAAAGAAAAAAAAATGTTCATAAGGGGAAAGAGAGAAACTGGTCAAAAAGGGCTCTGAGCTGTGGGTGAGCAAGCAGCCTCGGCACTGCAAAATGAAGGGCTTTGCCTGAGCAGTTGTGTGAAAAATCTCTCCTAGCCAGCATGGACTTGGGATATGACAGATAACCTCAAGGGCATTGAATGGAGTTTACCTTTTAGTGGCTTGAAACGGAATACCAAGGTGATGCATGAGGTGTATTATTCTCATAAGCCTCTATGAAACACCAGACAAAAATGTATTTTATTTAATGAAAAGTGCAACAAGAGCTGAGAATCGGGCAGAAAGAAACAGAGCCTTGAAGTAAACAATTTAGTTACTGGAACTACTGGAATGGAAAAGANAAACAAAACCAAAAAACCCCAAAAACTAAAACATCACACAGAAACACCTATAAAAACAAGGACCTTACTGATAGAAAGTCACTTTGGTGGACCCTACTACACAGGAACAGGATACTATTCTTATGTATACTACTAGTCTAGTAACAGAAAAATGTCTATCGCACATTTGCAAAATTCAGTGTGTTTTTTTCTTGAATCTCTGTACTGTCTGTTGTTGCAGCACATTAAAAATATTTACCTCCTTATAAACCATTCAGAACATAAATGAAGCCCAAGAACTGCTACATCCATTCAGAGCAGGGTATAAACGTCAGCAGCAATGTTAAACCAGGGCTGACAGTCTATGATGCCATAGACACCTTCCTGAAAGGAGTAAGTAAGGTCAGAACAACAGGTCTGAAGCATGTCACAGTGGTTCTGGTGGTGAAGAGGATTTATAATTACCTGCTGAAGTTTAAGTACTCAAGTAACAAGAAATTGCGAGCTTAGAGCAATGTGTAGGTAGTGCTGGTATTGTGAGGGTTAGCTGGAAGACTGCAGCCTGAATATACAGAGCAAAACAAAGTACTTCTGCTATCTTTCTACATCACCACTGCTATCTTTCTACATCACCACTACGTCAGGAACCTATTCCTATTGCTTTCTCCCATGTAAGGTTGCAAGGACTTGATGTTACCTCTAGTAACAACAAAGGGTGCATTCTTCGGTGATTCTGTTGCTGAGATCTCAGTGTAATCCCATTGATGCCCCCATCAACAAGTTGGTAGTAGTCAACAAAGATCTTTGCACTGTTTCCCTGAAGCAGCTCAGCTTGCCACTGCTGTTTGCCCTACCCTGTGTTTTTTGCTGTCAACGGTCTCTTAAGAATCAGAAAAGTCACTTTCTCTTGGCAATGAACAATTAACTTCATTTAAGTAAAGCTTGCCCCCAAAGTTACTCTGTCTCTTTCATTAGAAAACTTCTGCCTAGAATATTCTCATGTCAATAAACATGGCATTCGAGCCTAGTGATGCATTGCACTATACTGCGTTTGACTGCTAAAAAAGGGACATGGTAGTGTTGATAAGTCATAGTACTTGTCCCACACACAAGGCCTCATAAAATTCTTGTGATGATGTCTTAGACCAATGCTCTGGAACACTGCAGTGCTTTTTAAAAGCTATTGTGGTATTAGTTAATCTTTTGAGATGACATTTTTGTAAAAATTATGTGATAAAAATTAAATAATGATAATGTTTTTTTAAAAGAGGTATTAAAAGTGCCCTGTTTTGCAGACCAAAGCAATAATGTGTTAGGCAGCTTCAAAGCATTAAGCAAGATGGTTTGCATCATTAACAGTAAATGAAATGGCTTAACAAGCCAATAAGTTACGAGAAAAAAAAACAAGTTCTCACACAATACAGTTTTTGAAAGTGCCAGAAACAAATTTTCTGAAGCAAATGATTTTCCAATAAAACTAGATGGAATTTAAAGGAACATGTTTTTCTGATTACTGAATGCAAGATCAAATATCACAGTTAAATGCTATTTTGCATATTGAGTGTGCTGTATGTTTGGTCTTATGGTAGCCTAGTGAAGTAGAAAGGAGGAGTGAGTATTATTTTTCTTATTTTGTAAAGCAGGCAAATAAAGGAATTACATCAAGAAGACTGAAAAAAAATTACCTCATTCTGAAATCTGTATGGTATTATAGTTACATCTTTAAGTCATGCTTTTTATTTTTTTCTAAGTCTACAGAAGGTCTTTACACATTACGTTCCATAAACAAGGGTATGAACAGATCAGGACTTATGAAAGTGTGGGCCATTTTAGAACCTTTTGTTTTCCACTATGGAAATTGCAATTTTTACAGTGTGGTGTTCATGTGCATTAGGCTTTACAGTTGCAGACAACAAGATAAGATTCATGCTCAACAAAGCTTCATCTAGGGCAAGGATGGGAAATATTGGTTGTTGGGTGGATGTGACCTGTGACTTAATTTCATGTTGTGGGATTCTTTTCCTTTTTTAGATAAGGTTAATGGTAATGTGGCTAGATGAGTCTCTTTGACCTTCAGAAAACAAAAGATGTCCCACCCTTGGCCTAACATGAAGTTAATCAGATTAACGTGCTTCTCAGTTCTGCTTCATATCTGCATGCACAGCTACTGTCCTGGGAATTAAATATTTTTCAGACCTAAAATTTGTTACTCTTGCTTTGGAAGATGCTTTTCTCTTTGCCTCTAAGGTGTACAGGATGGCGCTGATGTACCCGAGAGATTTTATCAAACTCATTACAGCAGAACCTGCTCACAGCGTTCTGAGATGAGAATATATCTAAGGATAATAATTCTGTACTTTTGACATTCTGTAGTCTTATGCTTTTAAACCAAACCTATGTGCATGCCCAACCAAATTCAGCCATGGTACTGCCAGGCCTTCCTCAGTGTATTTAGGAGGTAATAATTGACATTCTGCTGTTACATACAATTTTCTCTTCCAAACTGTGATTCAGGAAAGCTCTTGTGTAGTTATGACCATCTGTTGATGTCCACGGTATAGTCCCACAACTTATTCTCCATAAGCAGTAGGGTGAGGAATATTTTCTTCTTATACCAAAGTCATTTTCTAGGGAAGTAAAAGAATTATTTTGGCCCATTCATGGAAGAGAAAAATGGGAATAGATATCGTGGTTTCTTTTGTCAAGTAAGCAATAAATCCATGCAAAGAAATAGCTGAAAAGGCTCATGGGAAGTTTGTGGACTATGCTGGCCATCAGTCAATTTTTATTTTGTATTTAACTTTACATTAAGCACTTGTTTCATGTTTTGCTGAACTGGTGTTTCCATCAGATATTATTTGTCTCTCAACACGTTGCTTTGAAAGGAATCAAAATTGAGGCAAACACCTCATAGTTCCCCAAACTCTTCCAAACACCACTCTTAATGTGATTTGACTGATTTTGATTACTCATCACTTCCTTTTCACAGAAAACCCCACCTTCCTTTACTGATGACCCAGAGGACACTCCAAAGCTCTGTCCAGTGACAAAAACAGAACTTAGAAAATAAGAGCGAAAATAAAAACTTAGAAAATTCTTCTCTCCCTCTAGCTGATTTTGAATAGGGCAATGTTCTGCTCCATTCCTCCACTGGGAGATGACTGTAAGAGAAGTGCAGTCTCAATCGGGAGAGTGTGAGGGTTATTTCTCTTGCTGCAGGGAAAACCACCACAGTGGTAGTAACTTTCTTCACAGAGAAGCCCCAGTAGAAACTGCCTGTTCCCTATGGATGGGTTCAGGCAACAATTTCTTGTATCTTACCCTGAACTCTCATCATGATGACAAGAATTCTTTTCCTCTTCATTTATGAGGGTGAGGCTGCAGTCTCTCTCTGAGGACCCTAAGCAACACAGAGTCGGATTTGGGCAAGAGTGGGGGCGTGTCTGTGATGGATGTTCCTTGCAACTGAGCCTAATGAAGCTCTGTTCTGTTTGGTCTAGGGTGTGGATACAAGCAGCAGAATTTTAAACAAACAGGAAGGGCTACAAGTAAAAATAAAACTAATAGACAACAGTTTTCCACAGGAAATTTGGCAAATTATTGTCATTTTTAATCTTTTAATTGATCATGGAATCATAGAATCATCTAGGTTGGAAAACACCTTTAAGATCATCAATTTTCAGTTTTATGAAGTACACATCATAGATCTACACCACCAACCCCTACAGCAATGGCATTTTCTTTCTGATTACCAGGGGGCTTTGAGTCAGACCCTAAATGCTCTGAACCTGTTCTTGCCTGGTTTTGAAATCAAATGATGGATTGGTTGTCAAAATAAAAAACGAAACAACTGAGAATTTTGGAGGTCCCTTTCCAACCTTTCTCCCTAGCTGTCCAGGAGTGCTGAGCTTATGCTAGTGCCAGCCCATTTTGGTCATTGCTTTCATTGCAATGTCCTCACTCTCGTCATATTTCAGTATGATTTCTCTGTTGTAAAGTGCAGTTGATCATGATTTCGTAAATGCTTTTAGGATCCTGGAGCACTGTTGGACAGCCTTCAATGGTATGTATGCGACAGCATGAGCATCTGGAGGGTTTGTGTGCAGATAAAGCATCTGTGATGTTGGGAAATCACAGTACTGTTTTTGCCAGACTGAAGTTGAAATGTCCCTGTCTAATTGAATGGCAGCTTTTGAATCACAGACTGGAACTTTCCGTGATACAAACGCACACATGGATCTTATGGCAGAAAGAGTAGTTTCCAAATCAACACAGGGAAATTATGTATCTAACTCCTTTGCACAATTAGAAAGTACTAAAGGCATGTGAAAACACAAGTAATTTTTAAAGTTAACAAGATAACCACAGGCTGAGTTTTTCCACAGCTTTATAAAATGAAGCCAAGGACCACTTAAGTTACAGGTAAAAGCTTCTGTCAATAAAGAGCAGCTGTGTTGTGCTACTTTACACAAAAGAAATAAGCCCCTGAAGATGTACAGGTCATGGGTATACTAGGTTCAACTTGCCTAACAAAGAGGCCATATTAAATTTTTTTAAAAAACATTTTGTTATCTAATGAACTTGTGTATTTTCATGCTTTAGAGAAGATGATTTAAGGGCTGGTGTCTTCTTAGTTATGCTGTAAATTCAGTGCTCTGAGAGACAATCTAACTGGAGTGACTGCATGTCAGCTGATGGATGAAGCTGATGTAATTAAATTCAGGTCATCATAGTGTAGAAAGAGTTTTATAGAGATAAATAGTGTCTGCATCCCTCAGCCTTGCTGATTGTTGATTATATATCTCCAAAGCGCTAATCCCAGCCTTTGTTCTATCTGGAGCTGTGTGGTTTGACCAAAAAGGCAATTATACTTAAAAATTGGACAACCTTTGTGAATTAGCAATGGTTTACCCATAAATCATCCATGGGAGCTTTCTGCAAATTTCCTGGCCCTTTACAGCTTCTGTTCACAAAATACTTAAGTAGTTTTTGAACATGTTTTGTAGAAATGGGGAAGAATTGCAAGGGCTGCAGTTAAAATGAGTTTACCTTAACTTCAGTTGTTGCAGTACTCCTGCATTTAGGATGGAAAAAGTGAGAAACTCCAATGTCTGTCTAGCTGTTGAGAGTGCCAAACAACAATCAAGGCTCATTCTCAAACTCCTCATTGCTTTTGGGCTGGTCAGTCTGGCAATGGGAAATTCTCAACACACCAGGGGAAGTGAAGCTGCAGAAGGAGAGAAACTCCACTCTCTTCTTGCTTATCTGGCTCCAGCCCTGCAGGGACCCTTTCCAGTTCTCACAAGTTCAAGCATCCCATGATGTCTGAACCTGGGCGAGGGCCAGCATTGTCCAAGAATCAGCATGGGCTCCCTAGCATCCCACCCCTTCTCCTAAGCTCAACATATCTTGGCAATCTGGACCCTCCTCAGAAATATCATGTCACTTCTTCCACGTCCTGGGTTGGCTGAGTCCCTCCCAAGTGAGCAAGCAGGTCAGCTTTGCACAGTGCAAGCCATTTTCACGTGGCGTCTCAGAGCAAGACTGTGTTTCAGCTGAATTCAAAGCAGCTGGATAGTCAGGAAAAAACATTTCTTCTTGTCCCTTGTGTCTGTGTATCTCTGGCAGTCAGTGTTTCAGCACATTATTATCTTTTAATTCCCATAGTTATTGGGCATTGTCCAATTTGTGAAATGCAGTCCTGTTTGGATCTGGGGTAAATATGATGAAAAGATGAAGAAAGACAGCAGAGGGGAAAGGCTCTCATTTTTACTAAACTGTAGGTAGTTAGTTCAGGTTTGGAATAAAGCTTTCCATTTATTCTTCTGTTATCCAAGTGTCATGAACAAAAAAAGTAGTCTTGTGTCAGAGAATTTCACAGAATTTACCTCATTGCAATTAACATAAAATTTTAATTCTTTATTCCAGAATTGAGAAATAAAGAAGGGAAGTACTTAGGGAAAATACCACTTACCTCTGCAAACCCTTTCTCCCTTTCCCCATCCCCAGTCCCCTCACTCCACATTGTGCTTTGTCCTTTTGATGACATAGTGAGCATCACTGGAAAAGACTGGATGTCTTTTTTTCACTGCTCCTTTTGTCTTGCTCAAATGTTCTGATAGGGTGGACCTTTGCCAAGAAAGTGGTTAGCCTTTGGAGCAGGCTGCCCAGGGAGGCTGCAGAGTCTCCATCCCTGCCTGTAGACATGGCATTTTGGGACATGGTTTAGTAGGCATGGTAGTATTGGGATTATGGTTGGACTAGATGGTTTTGGAGGTCTTTTCCAACCTTAATTATTCCATTACTTTATGGTTGAGAGGCCACAGTCCCTTCAGAGGCATACCTGCTCAGGAGATTCCTTACCCCTCCTTGAACTTCTCTCTTGCTCTGTTGTTGCTTCTATTGCCCCTTCTTTACTTCAGTATCTACCCTGCTCTGTCTCTCTTGCCCCTGCTTGGGCATCTCTTCTTGTTCTATACCTGTTTTGACATCTCTCCTTCTCTGGCAGCTCTTCTTGTTCAGTGATTACTGCCTTCCTTAAATATGTTTTTTGCAGAGGCACCATGTGTTCCTCTCAATGGTTCAGTCTTGGTGCACGAGTGAGTTGGTGTTGTCTGTTGTGAAACCAGCTGGAAATGGCTGCAGCCCATCATCTCTTCCTACACACATCACCCCTGCAACCCCTTCTCCTACAAAAACCTTGCAAGTATGGGCAGTATAGCAAGTCATTCCAATTATCTCCATTCAATGTATATTGCACTGCTCTCTGTGAGCACATTCATTGTCTTGACTTCAAGTGCATCTGGCCATGCTTCTCAGTGCCTTTTGGAGATGAGCACTGAATAAGAGTTATGATGATTGTATCAATTTGTTCCAATAATTTATCTTGCATGTTCACATACCTATACACTTTATTTACTGGTAAAGAAGCCTGGAACTACCAATAAATAAAGGCAAATAAATTAAAATATATAAAGCAATTTAACACAACTGTGAGCATTTTTGAGATTTAGGGAAATGTGGATAATTTTAAACTATTTTTCACAACCCTTTAGTTTTTGTATCTGTTCACAAGTTTAAAAGGCAGTGACCATCACTGTGACATTCTAATTTAAGCAACAATGAGAAATGTATCATGTAGATATATGTGTTAATACAAGTACATAAATGACCAGTTTATAAGGTGAAACTATGGGATATTTGATTGGATTTGGCTTGAACCTCTATGTTGAGCACAAACCAGATTTCTAGGTCCATGTCTAAATTACTACCTAAACTGTCTTTCTTGTTGATAAGGTACCTGGGTGCCAGACACACATTGAACAACCCTTATGACCTGCTCCCATCTCTAGTTGCTAAAGGTCTGTTTATAAGTTCAAGTGATCCTGCCTGGTGTCCTCTTTTCTCCTTGGTACTTGGATTATGGAATAACTTGGCTCTTCCTGAGAAGGAAAAGTGAGTTTGTGCCGATCTTAATTACAGTAAACAACCATAAGCCATATATGTGCTCCACATGTTCTTTATTTTATAGCACTATATTTCAAAGCTTATATCTTTTATCATTTAAAGGTAGGTATAAACAGTTAGACCTGGCGGAGGATATAAGCCACCACTGGGCACATTAGGTTGTTAAGTCTGATATTTAGAACCTCATCCAGAAACTTACTGAAATTAGACATCATTATGACCGTTGCTGCTTCTTCACCACACTGCTCTGGTCTTCCACATGACACTTTTGTCCACCTCACTCTCCCTGCCTGTGTAGGCAACCAGCATACACTGGGCATGTTGGGGACTCACTAAACCACTGTCCCTCTCCCTGGGCATCACCATTAACACTAGCAACCAGTAATGCTGTAACTCTTGATCTAACTGACATTAGCTCACAGCATTGTTGATGCCACTTAAAAGTGGGGCTCGGTAGTTGTCAGTATTTCTGAGTACAATCTCTTGAGCAGTCTAAAACCCCAAATCATTTGCCTTAGAAATGTCACATACAGGAGCATGTATGTGTTTATACATGTTTTTTTTAACTCCTATAGATCTAATTTCTGCTGTGATGGAGGCAGTTGGATGCAAAGTTAGCACAGCTCTGTAGTCCCAAAATAGCCCTCTCCATGCTGATACTTATTTTAGAAACACATATGGCCCCTCTTTCTTTAACATCTGAATATCTCATCATTCCTGTGAGACTTCTTTGGTATTGTCTCCCATTTTACACATGGGGGACTGAAACACAGAGATGGGGTGACGTAAAATAGTGTGAGGCACTTCACATTCCCAGTGAAGAGTTCTGCAGAACATACAAATACTGCTCTTGTGCTTCTGGTTAGGTAAGGAATAGACCCTGGACTTTCTGAGTTTGAACTTGCTGCTTAACCCCAAGCCATGCTTTTTCCATGACAAAGTTCCATGCTTCATTTTAAAGAAACATTGTGGTTAGCCAGAAGTTGCCTTCTGGTTAATGTTCTCCATTACGTGTAGGAGTACAACCAACTTTAACAGATGTATTGGGTGAAAAGCAACACAATTGTCCTAGTTACTTTCAGTTTAGAGAGCAATAGACCCTTCCTGACTAGAGAAGTAATAGGCCAATAATTCCTGTTCTTTCCCTACACCACAAACTGAATACATGTAGCTGAATACATACAAACATTTTAACTCTAGTTGAAAAACCTTGGCCCCATCTTGGGTTTCCCATCTCCAGCCTTGCAGTGGAGCATCAGCTCCAAAAATCATGTTCTACGTTAAGCAATCTGATATGTAGAACTGTGGTCCTAATGAAGTATGAGACTGGCTGGAGTGTTTGATCTCTGCTTCCTTTCCTCCAAGGTACAAGGGGCCCCTGAGCTCTTGTATAATTAGCTGCCCCTGTGTCCTGTTCTTTTCCTAGCAGGACAGCTGCAAAGGTCTCAGATGAACAAGACCCACTGGCATGCACATGCATGTTCCCATTAGCTTTCTATGAGAAAAGCACAGCTTTGGTTGGCGAGTGCTGGCCGGAGGCCTGATGCTCCAATTCCCTCCCTCTGTGCATGAGGGGCCTGGCCTGCAGCCACGTTCTCACATTCCCCAGGCAAGGGAGGGCTACTGACCTGGGAGAATACTCTGGCTGCGGACCTGGCTTCCAATGCTTTTTCCATGAGAGAAGATCACTTGAGGCCAGGTCATTCCTACTCTGTTTTAAAAATAAGATCTGGAAAGCACAGCTTTATTTATTTGCAAATGGTCTAAAGTAGAAACCTTTGGATATGTCCAGTGCTCCCATCTCTGGATCAGAAAGCACTTTGTAAAGCATTGAATTAATTAAGCTTAAGAAGCACTCAAGGGATACAGAAGTATTATTACCCATATTTTAAAGATGAGGAGATGGATACAGAAAGAGGATAAGAGGCTGGTGTGAGAACACAGGCTAAGTCACTTGTAAACTCAGAAATGAAACTTAAATTCAAGATTTTATATTCTTTCCTGCTTGCACTATGATTGGCTAGAAAATTACTGTTTTCATCTGTGGAGACATGTTTCCCTTTCTATTGCATACAAATAGTAAACATTTTTAATCAGAACATTTTCTAGGCTGGATTATATCTGAAATTTTCTATGATGGTCCTCATAAACATGATTTGGTTCTTTGGTATCCATAAATCTGAAGCCCATGTTCTTGGCTAGGTTCTGAGAGGAGAGTTGGAGGTGTAACTTCCCCTCGTTCTAAATAACAGAACCCCATTCCTGCTAATGAAGCAAAAGCAAATTAAAGTTTATGTAGGTCCAGAAAATTCAGTTAAGACCTGTCTGTTGTGACTATGAGAACACTGGATGCTTATTTTCTCTTTTACCTTTGATTTCTAACTTGCTGGCTTTCTAAGAGGCATCTTCTCATAAGGCATCTTCCCTTCTTTGCTCATGCTGGTTTTGAGAATTAAACTAAGCTCTTTTTGGTTTGCTTATCATTGCTCATAGTAAAATTCCCCAGAGGTATATAAATTAAAGCTAGAAAGTAGAAGTAGGTTTCCAGTCATCCCAAAAGTGAGGTTCTGGAAAAGAGTAGAAGTGACAAACAATTTGGCTTATTATTAGACTGTGCTTGATAATTTTATAAAAGTAATATTGTCATGTAGTTTCTATGATAAAGGACCTCAAATGCAATGACCCATGAGATATTTCTGCTCCAATGTTATTAACAGAAAATGTTATTGTTAAAGCAGGACTCAGGGTAGAAATCAGCTCATTTTCTTAGACTGGAGTTTTCTCAAGTGGGTTGGGGGTACAACAGTGAGCAGCTGTTCCTATGAAAGAGGTAAGATACAGACTACATTTAAACCATGGGATCCAAAGCTGAGTCCTAAATTCTGACTCTGGATGAGCACCCTGGCAATACTTGACTGCACATGAAGGGGAGATATGGAAACTTACCTTCCTCCGCTGGCTCTCTGTGAGCCTTGGGTTCTGTTTGCCATGGGGCAGGGATACGTTCATGGTGCTCTCCAAGAGGTCCCTTGGGACGAGCCTGGGAATCACAGTGTGCACTTTGACCATGAAGCTCCCTTGTCCTGGTGTTTTGGTGCATGAGGGATGACAAGATACCGTTTTTACATAGTCTTTTTTCTGTATTTCTTCTATAGTTGAAGTGCTCTCCCTTTTTTTGAGACCCACAAAGAACAGCAGTTAAATTAGCATCAGGAACCCTGAGCAATACGTGCATTGGACAAGTTACATTCAGTTTCCAGGAGTACGATTTAAGATTAGAGAGAACAGTGTAAGGAACAATGTTGTTTGATTTTTTAAATATTAATATTGCCTTAGAGATCTTTCTTTTCATTTTACTCATTAACTGATGTCCTACCACTAATATGTACATGGAAATAAAGCACATATCAAAGTAGAGATTAGGAGATCATTACCTGTTTTAACACACAGTGATGAAAGTACTAATTTCAGCTAGAAACACTGCTACTCCTCTTATCTTTATTAGTTTTGTTTGTTTGACTTAGCCTAGTGTTATAATGAAGCTAGTTCATACAATGACATTCTATAATCAGACTTTTACTACTTTAAAATTAATTTCTATTAACTGTTCAAAAAGGTTTTTTAGTGTTTTCTTTAAATGTGGAAGTTTTTCATTCATGCTGAAATATAGATCTCAATTAGAAGAAAAAGTGTTGCCGGGTGAATTGGATTGTGTGCTAAACCCAGCCTGTGAAATATGAATTTGAATACAGATTTTGAATGCTAGAAACTGTCACATTTATTCCTCCCCTCACACAAATTCCATTAGTTAGAGGCTCTTGAAGGTAAAAAAAATGCAACTCATTGTGAGTGGTATCAGAATGTGGCCTGAGTGGTCAGACTTCAGAATTTGATCCAATGCACTAGAAAAAAATAGATACCATGCAAAATGTTGTGCTGGGTTTAAATATGCCAAAGGTTTGAGAGTTTTAGTGTAATGTTTGGGATGTTCACCTAACCCTATGGGTCCATAAGTAAATGGGTTTACTTTTCAGTTTCAGAACCATCTGTGTTTTGGTGAAGGGCAGGTGGAGGCCAAAAATGACCTGTATTAATCTGAAGTTCAAAGCCCAAAATCGACAAATAGGGGAGAACAAAGATATAGTTTTCTCCATGGTAACATGGATGTGTACACAGCTTTTCATCTGTGAAAAGGAGAACTTCTTTAAATACCTTGGAGAATCCTCCCTACTTTGGGAACATTTGGGCTTGCTTTTTTGGGATAGTGGACACCGATCAGTTGATTGAAACAATCTTCCACCATTTCTCCTTGTTAACCCTTCATAACTTCAATTCGTGCTGGGAATGTAGAAGCATCTCACTCTGAGTTACTTAACACTTTGTTTCCAGCCAGTGGATTATGTAGCTGAATGCTCCAAAAGTAAATATAATTTCTCTAGCAAGCTGAACTTTCCCTGAGCAAGATCACAGGAGGGACCATGCTGTTACTCTGCATCCTGAAGCTCAGAGAAATATCTTTTTATTGTGTGGTGGGGACATGATCACCAACGCTTCATCTTATTTTGCAAGTAATTATACTTCTTATGTGCAAGTGTCTCTGAAACTAGTGAAATTGTTGATGTGCAACTTGACAGTTTGAATGACAGAAAGCAATAAAGACCTATTGCTAAATTTAGGTGTGAAGTTTGTGTTATATATACTGCATAGTGAAACAAACATCCAGCACTTTAAGTGCTCTGTTTTCTTTTGTTCTGTGAGATCTTGAGCCACAGTGTGGCATGGTAAAGAGCCCAAAGAGTTTGTGTGCAAGACATGTTTGTTACAAGTTTATTTATACTGAGTAAATGGGGTGGTGCTTTTGCACTTACTTGTATTACGTTGTTTTTCTGTAAAATAAGGCATCTGTAAATACAGCAGCTCACCTATATCGGGTAGACAGGCAAGAGAAAACAATCTTCTATTAAGGATAGCCAATGGCCTTTTTGCTCAAATATCCCTGCAGTCTGATGGGATGTAAGCTTGGCTGGTATTCATGTTCATTCCCAGCAAAGGGGATTCTATATAAAGAGCTTTGTTTCTAGCAGCATTTGTTTGCAGTGCTGCCTTGCAGTCTCTTCCCTGAGGCTCAGATTCCCTTTCACTATGCCCTGCCATGTACTTTCTTGAAAATCCTGGTTCTGCTACTGTTGATTCCTTGTTCTGAATGAAACCTAGTAAACCTGCTGCCCAGGAGGAAGCTTGTGTTCCTGGAGTCAGGGGTCTTGAGACTAAAAGTCCCACCTGTGCCATCAACTGATGACAAGGGGCTTGGCATGAATACAGCCTTGGATTATTCTTCATTTGTGCCAAATCTGTTCCAAGAGATAGCTGGCTCTCCCACCACACTCTGGGAGCAAGCCACTTCTTGGAGAGTCATGTCAATAACACCACCATCTCTTTCAAGGGGATTATTCCAGATCATTGTCTTTTTGATTCAAGAATTCAGCTGTTACTTCTAAATTCTCTGCCTTCAAAGAGCTGTGGGAGGCAGGCTGATATATCAAGTATAGCAACAAAAAGGGGACATTCATATTCTTCTGCTTTAAGTCTTTTAATAAACCCCCATCACATGCTTTCGTGTTACTATGGCGGTCTTGTCCTATTTTCTGCTTCTTATGTATGTAGATACGTGCCGAAGCCTCAGAAAAAATAGTTCGCTTACATCAAATCTGAACTTCCCATGTCCTGAGCACTTATTAGCTTACAGGCATTTTTCCAATATCACCAAAAGAGATGAAAGTAGGGATTAGTCTGAGTTAATTTAGTAGAAGTTACCACCATAATATCGAAGGCCTCAGTAATGAAGACATTACAGGTGAAGCAGGTAGTAACTCTTTCCACTTAAACTCACCTGACGCTTCCCGTGGTAATTCTTTTTTCAGGACTTTTACAAAACTTTGGAGAAGGGGATGATGAGATTCCATATAAAATAATCTGGCCATTTTTTCAAAATAAGGATGGCTATTAAACTTATTTTTTTCCATGTCAAATAGATTACATTCAGTTAATATAAAAATTCAGCATTCATGCATCCATAACAGAACACTGTTTTAAATAGAGAAGATCCTCCCTGTGGCAAGGTGCACTTGTTTTTTTATTTTGCTGTAACAGTCATATTTGGCCAACTAATTAACCCCTAAATGTTTTGTATTTCTGACCTTTTGTGCTCTGGAGTGTGAAAGGAGATACAAACTTGATTTTTTACAAGTAAACTGTTCTGTAAAATTGCTTTCCTATTTCTGTGGTTGGGGGAGTAAAATGTTTTTTCTCCTATGTCCAGAAGACAAGGTAGATGAGAATTAGAAGTGAATGTAGAATATGGAGATGTCAGATTTTTAACTTATATCAGGATCAATACCCAAAATCAGTGTTCTGCTACATAACTGATGTAATATTTGAAAGTATGGTGTCATTTAATATTTATTGATTAAAAATATGAAGAATTTTACTGCTTTTCAAGGATGAGATATACCCTGATTCAAAGAATGGAGTTTCCAAACCCCCTTGCTTTCTAACATTCCTCACCAAACTGGGAGGCTAGGTACAGCTGGACAAGGATTCCAAGAAATAACTCAATAACAACTGGATAATCATTATTAAGCAGGTACTCCCTTTATTTGCAGCACTGGGTGTAGGGGGGAATTGCACACCGAGTGAGAAAACCATGCGTCTTTTATGTTACAGATCTATGCATATTCATTTCATTTCCCAGAAGTGTTTTACATATTCATTTTTTCCAAGACATCATTAAAATATCTCCATGCCTCACTTGCACGTGCAGTTGATCCTTTCAGTGGTCATGAGGATCCCCCCCTTGGGGTCCAAAGATGAAAGCTCAGACCCTTCCTCACTGTTAAACTTTTGACCTTAAAGTGGCTGCAGCTCAAGCTTTGGAGAAAACGGTCCTTTTCTGCTGATGCAGCAGAGTGGCTTCCCTGCTTCCTTGTCTTATCTTACCGGATGCCTGTTCCTTGCACAATGGGTCCTCCTTTAGAAAAACATTTCTCAAGGTTCATTCCACTATAAGATACACCAGCTTAGACAATCACTATTGATCAATACACAAGCTTAAACATTTGCCATTTATCACCCTACTGTATTAGTTGTAGATCTGAAAAAAATAAAATCAAAGATAGTATTATGATGAATTACAGTTTATCAAATACCTGAGAAGAAATTACTTGGGAGACCCAGCACTGGCCAATCAACTAGAAAGATGACTGCAGCTGGATGTATTTAGGGCTATCTGGGAAGAAAGGAAAAAGGAAGAGCAGAGATCATTAGAAGTCCTCTTCACACTATAATTGCTTCATTGGCAAATACGAGCAAAACCCTAGGTTTTGTCAGTCTTGCCTTTGTCCCATCTGCTCCCTCTCCAAAGAGGAATTCATTGCCTTGCATGAGGGCAATCCTCTTGGGCACTGTAGCCAAAAAGATTTCTGTCTGAATGTGTCACCTCTTCTACTGCTTTCCATCTCCACTGGCAATCACATTTCCAAAAGAAAACTCAGTGCCTTTTTGCCTCCACAGGTAGGACTGCTTCTTCCTTGTGAGATTGCCTCCTGTCAAAGGCCAGGAGCTGCTTCTTCACTTTTTGCCTGATGTCATCCATGTGCAAAACATCTATGTACATGCACGGCGATCCAGCTGAAACCTGCTTAATGACTCAAATTGTGTGAGAGCATTTCTGGTGTAATTGTAAAAACCCTCTTTGCAAATGTGCTATATGATTTGTTTACTTGACACAACGCAAGGCCACGCAAAGACAACCAAAAGTGGTTTTCAATGGGGTTAGTTGGTCCAGGCGGAGCTTTGCACTAATGCAGTTATGTTGCTCCCAGTACCATGCTACCTCTCTTAAAACTAGCTGGTTAGCTCTGTGGGGCATCCTGTTGTGCAGCATACTCAGCCCCTCAGTGTCCACGGAGTGCCTGTATTAGCAAGGAAATGACATTAAAAAGCCTCATGACTTTGTCTCCTTCTGTCAGAAAAATTCAATTCTCTCCTGGCAGGCTTGACTTTGGGAGGGAAGAGTGAAACTGTAGCCTGCCCAAGTCCTGTGCAGTGAGAGGGGCAGCTTTTGTTTCTGCTAAGCACTCAAGAGGTGGTTTGGTCACCTTGGGCATGCTCTCCTCCTCCTTGGCTAGCAAGGCTTTGCCCTATCCTTTGAGTCTGGGTGGCTGCTATACCTGCATTCCTGCTGATGGAGGGCAACCTAAATGGGATTTCAGCACATTCTGTGCAAGACCACTCCTTAACACAGACAGATGTTGCAGTGGGGAGGGCTGGAAGATAATCTACCTGTTAACCTCCTGCATGTTCTCACTGTGCTGTCTGAGGCTGGAGACAACTAGTAGACAAGATCCCCGCTTTGCATTGGGATAACTCTCTTTTATTATGGGAAACAGTCAGTTTTCTGGCCATGAAACACAGCCAGACATTTTCACTTCCTCTTCTACCGCTTTATTTGCAAGAAGAGATCGTTCCATCTTTCAGAGCTGAAGGCTACAGCATCAAAGAAAATGAGTTGCACTCTCCCCAGTTTTGCAGCGTAACAGTTAAAAGTGAGTTATAGTTTTTTAAAATAAAACAGATGCGGTTATAAGGTTGAAAGAGAAGCTGGTTAAGATGAATGCTTCTTCAGATAATAAACTACTCCTCTGTAGATGTCTGTCTTTGGTACCTGAAGCTGGGACTCTTAAAAATCATGTACATTGGAAACTTGATGTGGTAAAAGTAATGCTTGTCCTGAACTCTGTATTCAGAAATGGTACTTTCTGTAGGTTGTAGCTTTTTTTTTATTTCAGTGGTTTTAAAACTGACTTTTTTCATAACATTTTGTGTGCCCCTCCTTTTAATTCCACATGCATTGCTCCCCTGAAAAATGTGAAAAGAAGTGAATAAGAAAATGTGAAGGTCAATGCTGTTCTGTATAAAGAAGTGTTAACTGAATATATACAAGCTGCCATATCAGCTCCAAACCATCTCTTTAAGCCAGCACAGGAAAACAGAATTTAAAGGCTATTTCATGGCTGCAAGTTCTGACCCCGTTTTGCAGCGAAGTAGATGTCCGTATTATCTAGGTGCCAGTTAAATGCAGCCACCTTAATGTGTGCACAGGACAAATTGTTTTTCTGTGTCTCAAGTCATTGTTTTAATGTGTACACCTCAGCTAGGCGCTGGTTCTTATCTGGACCACATCTGCAAACTGAAGAATAATAAAAAGCTTTTGGCTCCAAAGGAGATAACAACAAGTGCAGAGGCCATCGGATGCTTGAAGTGAAGAAGCTACACAACACTAGGAGAGAATGGCTGAGGTGATGGTGGCTAACAACCTTCAAACATATCTAAAAAGCTCTTTTAGCTCAGTGTGGCAGAAACGTCCCTTCAACTAAAACTGAGTCATGGAAATTCTGGAAACTAAGATAAGCCAAATTTACAAGCATTTTACATTATGCTTTTGACTGACATATTCATGACACAGCCATTCTGCAAAGTGCTATTGAAGGCAATCATGCCTACATTCTTGTGAATATCTTTTGTCTTTGCTTTGATTAAAAAATGGCTGAAAGGTGGTACTAGTAACTTCTCCAGACAGTAGAAAAATAATGTAAGGAAAGGAAGTAAAAGAAAGGAGAGCCAAACAAGATATTCCTGGCAACAGGAACTAGGTAGTTGTTGAGCAGGATGGTAGTAAAGGTCATTGGATCTCTTTGCAATATTTCCTCTTCCTCTTCCTGGACAAGGTTCAACTAACATAGTGATAAGTGGTTGAAGAACCTACATAGGAAAAAAATTTCTTTCTTACACTGAATGAGATACAGAAGATGAAGGCATCTCTTTACACTCTTCTCTTTGTGGAAGACTAACCAAAATACAGGCACTTGGTCAATTTGATATAAAAACTGGTCAAATCTCAGTTTTGTTGTGACCATCAGATAGGCATCCCTCATAACTCCATCGCCGCATAGAATGGACTGTGGGTACACAGCTTTGCAGATGTATTCAACCTACTTCCTCCTATACTTGTTCTAGTAGAGGAAGATAAGGTGAAGATGCATGAATTAGCCATATCTGTGCCAGCCTCTGTCCAGAAGCTGTAGTATCTTGCTGAGAGGCGAAGAATATTTGCTTGGACTTTGTGCCAAGAAAATACAAATGTACTGGTTCACCATGTTAGGATACATCACGTCATATAGACATCATAACATCCCAGGTTTCCAACAACTTGGAAACTGCTGTCCTGATGCTCTGTTGCACTGTGTGAATATGACTATTCAAATACCAGGGGGAGCTGAAGGAATTCACATTTGGATTATTTGCAAGGGATGAATCAGGAGCAGAGCTGTTTCACGTGTGAGCTGACTTCTCCAACTTGCTCTGAGTAAGCAGATGTGGGATGTCTGCCTAGGCTCCATGACTCCGTAAATAGACTTTCTGGCTCCATGCCTAATTTAGTTGGCAAGTTTTATGCTGGAGGTAGTTTTTTTCTTAGTTCACTTAAGGTAGCCAGACCAGACAACTTGCTACTTAATAAGCCCTTGACGTTACATCGCTAGGGATAATACCGTTGTACAGTTTTACCTCTCTTCATTGAAGTAGTTAAGCACATATGTTGCTAACATTGAATATTTAAACTTAAATATGAGGTGCGATATTTATTCAGACCTTGTTATAAAGTTTGTTTTCTCTTCAGCTTCTTGCTGCCTATCCAGCAAGGAAATAATCTAGATTCAGTCACTTTGAATACACTTCCACAGAAAGGAGCTTCAAAAAAAGGGTTGCAAGATCTGAGATGTAAAATTCTAGAGTTACTGAAATTCTTCTCCTTTGGGAAGGGATAAGGTGCTTTACCATTCTAGGTTGAGAAAACAACACTCCATTATGAAGTCTTCCCAGAAAATGAAGTGTTATTTTTCTTTCCCCTTCTAAGGAAAAAATAATTCCAACCTGAAGAAACAGTTTTTAATCCTGTGTCAATCAGAGATTTCCTATGGAAAACAGTGACTGAAGATTTCTTATACATACATGGGAGAAACTGGTATCATCTGAAGGACAATAAATTAAATCTATTTATGAGCCTTTCAGCCCTTTGGGCTGTGATTTTTCCTTTCCATCAAACTACAATTCTCAAATAGTTTAATAGTGTAAAACAGAGTGTCATTCAGGAAAATATTTAACTACCTGTATGTGTCTTATTGAAAACAGCTGATTTCAAGGACATGTTTTTCTACATAGGGATAGGTTTATACCTGAACTTGAACACAGTTCTGAATTAGGGTCTCAGACTCATTTACATAGGACATTCAACTTAATTAGTCCAAAATCACTTAAAGTATAAATTGAAAATGGATTAAGCTTTATACAAAGCTGAATTAAGTCTACTTTAATTTTGAAAAGTCTTTACAGGGTTAAATGCACTTTAACTAATCTGCTTTAAATTAAGCCTTTAGCTAATTTGGATTAATTTTCTTGAATATCTTTGTGAAGCCCAGTTCAGAGTTAGGATCCAGTCCTGCAAATACTTACAGAAATACTTCATATTAAAGGAATTATTTCCATGCTTAAAGTTAAGAATGTGTGTAATGCTAGGTATGTGGTAAGGTCAACATGTGCTTTAAGAGCCATACACATTTCTGCTGCATGCAGTGACTTAAAGCCAACTCAAATGTCTGATTATGATTGAGTTTTCACCATGATAGATCCATTTGTCTGGTATCAATGAAGAAGATACAGTGAGATTGCTTGTTTTCATTACCATCTGGACACATGTAGAAATACCCGGGGAATAGTCCATTTGGTATTGTGTCCACATACTGGACCTGGAAAGCTATGCTAGAATATTTCCTGAATGTTAATATTGTATTTTCTTCTGATGTTTCCATACCTTTACTAGTGGCAGGTTTATTTTAAATAATGCTTAAAACCCCAAACTTGTGCCCATGCTCTTGATATGACTGATATATTCTTGGCCTGTTTAATTATTTGGCTGGAAAGGATGTGGTCTGCTTCCATTCAAGTCAAACAGTCAAATACTAAGTGTTTCTATAGAAAATATCCCGACAGAAGGAATTCTGTGAATAATTCTTGGTCCACAGTTTGTCAGTGAGGAGCTGGCATTAAAAAAATTTGCGGCTGGTTAATTTTGCTTTGAACATTTACACAACATTATCATGCTTAGGCTTAAAAAGGATACAAGTTCTGCAGTTAAGTGTCCTAGGCCTTTTCTAATTCCAGCAGGTGACATAGGATTCCAGTAAATTAATTTGTTTGCTGGAGAAGGAGAAGCATCCCTTTCCCTCCTTCAGGAACAGGAGATAGTATGAGGACTCATACTCGGCATCCATCTGAAGAGCCCTGTGCCTTGACAGGACAAGAGGAAATGGCCTTAAGCTCTGCCAGGGGAGATTGAGGCTGGACATTAGGAAAAAAATTTTCACAGAAAGGGTCATTGGGCATTGGACAGGCTACACAGCGAGGGGGTTGAATCACCTTCCCTGGAGGTGTTTGAGGCACAGGTGGATGAGGTGCTGAGGGGCATGGTTTAGTGTTTGATAGGAATGGTTGGACTCAATGATCCAGTGGGTCTCTTCCAACCTGGTTATTCTATGATTCTATGGAAAGGGAGAATGTGTACCTGTGTCAGCAGTGCATCTCACTGACTTTCAGGGTTGCCTTTTGAGTGTTACTTGCACATACTGGGAAAGTGGAAAGCTCTTAGCCATCTTTAGGAAATCATCTCCCCTGTTCTCCAGGTGACAGAGAGCTGCTGCATTAACCTCAAGTCAAGAAAGTTTGCCATCCCGTGATTTGTCTGCTCTTGCTTGAGGCCACACAGCCTTGCAGTGCACATGCTACAAAGCAGGTAGAGCCTGCAGAGAGAGATAGGGGAAGGATCTAGCAGGGTAGGGAAACAAAACCCCAGTGCCCCCCAGCATTGAGCTCTGGCAGGGTGATAAGCTCTGTGCTAAACTGGGAAAGATGCACAATGCATGACTCTGGACTCACTGGGTATATCATTTCTTGAAAGGGAACCTGTGCAGGTGTGTGTAGTCAGATTTACCTGTTAGCACTCGGGTGAAGCTGGAAGGGTGGGATGAAGCATGTGGTGGGATGGGAGGGTGCAACTGTAGTTCCTTATCTCCAGACTTTGTAGGCCTGGTACCGTGGTGCACACACCCAAACAGGCTGTCCTTATGCTGGCAGTGTGTGCTGAGCTCCTAGCTGCACTCAAGGGCAGCCACCAACACCAACAGTCCTACAGTCCCCCAGCGAGGGGAGCAGGGCAGGTCAGGCCTTGCAGGCCGATGGCTGTGGTTTGCTGCAGGTTCTGCCAGTGATCCTGTCCCAGTTTGCTTTCAGCTTACGGGTTTTATGTTGTCTTCACAATTAAAAGCCTAGAAGCACAATTAAAAGTTAAATGGAGATGCCAGAGCACAGTTGTTCTGGTGGAACAATTTTCACAACTATAGACTGAAGAATCATAGAATACTTTGGGTCAGAAGGGACCTTAAAGATCATCTAGTTCCAATCCCCTCTGCCATGGGCAGGGACATCTCCCACGAGGCCAGGCTGCCCAAGGCCGCATCCAACACGGCCTTGAACACCTCCAGGGATGGGGCAGCCACAGCTTCCCTGGCCAACCTGTGCCAGTGTCTCACCACCCTCATGGTGAAGAAATTCTTCCTAATGGCTAGTTTAAATCTGCCCTTCTCCACTTTATACTGGTTCCCCCTTGTCCTATCACCACAAGCCTTTATGAATATTCCCTCTCCAGCTTTCTTGTAGGCTCCTTTCAGGTACCGGAAAGTCGCTGAATATATATGTATAGAATATATATGAAGAATGTATGTATATATACCACTCATTATAGTGAAATTGTAGCTAGCTGTAGTCTGAGTTAACCTGTGTGGAATATTTCAAGTCATTTTCTGTCTGATGAACACAGTGCAGCACTGGCTCTCCAGCACATAGTGCACTTGATGCACCTGATGTGCTGCATGGGAGGGACTCTGGCTGGAGGCTCCCATCTCATTTGTTTGTTTGGGTAGATCTTTGCTTTTCTGTCTGCAGTTTTAGAGAGTTCAACACAGCATGGATAGTACAAAGGTCATATGCAGAGAAACACAAGAAGAGCAGCTAGGAACAAAGGGGAACAGTGTGAAAGACAAGTCATTACCATCTCTCTAAGATGAAAGAGAGGCAGATCTGTGGTACCTCACTGTCTAGTGAGAAATAAGATTTGGCTGTGGTTGATCTTTGTTGCATCTGCTGATGCTGATGTAATGGCAAAGATCTTGCCTTCACTCCTGCAATGAAGAGGGAGGCCTGCGTCTGATTCAGTGAAGCTGAATGTTTTCTCTCTGGAGCAAGGGGAAAATGAGGAGAGCAAAAGGTCATATGCAGCATATCTTATATATGGCCTTACTATTGAGAACCAGCATCACCAGCACCTCCTTCTGTATCTGCTTACAGCTGCAGAGGGAAACAACCCCAACTATTACTTCTAATATCTGACAGATCAGAGACCTACCCAAATTTGCACAAGGTTCATAATTTCATAGGCAGATATTGGCAGGAAAGGTATTATGGGATGTTTCAGTTTATGCTTTCTTGACAAGAACATGTATTTATTTGTATATATAGTTATGGTGCTGATTGATGCATTGATTCAAAGTGAAGGTTTTCAGGGTATGTAACAAAAGCTGAAGCACTTTTTGAGAGTCTGTATTGATAAGCCACTTGGTGCTGAAAAAATATGGAGTGAAATCCCACTTACAGGTGGTAGTAAGGACATTATGAAGTTTATGAATTTGTAGAGCCTACCGAATTCCCACCCCACAACCACATAAGCCATATGTATTTAACTTGGCTTACTTAAATGGAATTACATGAGGCTACAATTTGCTACATTACTTCCTCTAAAAGGCCTGAAATGCTGGCACGCTTTTTTTTTTCACTCTAAGTGAGGAACGGTTTTACTCTTGTGGATTTTGAAGGCCTTTCATGAAATTGATGATACAGAAGGAAAGATTATTTTTATAAAGCCAGGGTCCCTTGTGTTGCTCTGGTTTTGATTACTCTGTGTGCTTTGAGACAGACTTCATGGTGAATGACTCGTTTAAATGCTACTTCGTTTTTAATATTTCATTTGTTGCCTTTAGAGAGAGTGAGATGTCCATAGGAACTACTATTAACATCCTTTACTGTGTTCCCGAAGGTTGGCTTCTATAAAACAGATTATTGATTGTGACTCTTTGTAGGAGAATTGGCAAAAAATAATACTTCTTGACAGGATTTCTTCTTGGGATAGGACCTGAGAGGGAGCAGCAGACATGGTTACAAACGAAACAGAATTTATTTCAATCTCATGAAGAAATTTTGTGGATTTCACTGGTTATAATCATACATCACCTCGCTGTGCAAAGTCTATTTCCCACCACAGGGTGGTAAAGGAAAAGCTGTTTTTCTCATCCCCGGAGCCTTTTACATCAGCGAACAGACAACATTACATTCCTTATGAATTAGTGGTTTGGTGGGTTGATCCAGGAAAGGAGGGAATTAGAGTTCTGTGTAGAAGGACAAGGTAAACTTTTGTGAATCGCAAACTGTGGTAGATTTGCAGCATTAGCCTATGAAGCAGAGACACAACATTCAGAGCACTGCATTCGTTTTCATGTCACTACGTGCCTGAACTGGAGACTCTCTTCACTGAGTTTTTCAATGTAGACAGATTTCTTCCTTCAAAAACAGACATTAAAAATAGTGACAGGTATGACAGGTTTGGATTTTTAAAATTTATTTTGAAGGACATAGAGGACTGACAGAGTGGTGAATAAAGCCAAATTCTTTGAGACAAAAGGAGACACAACTTCCTAATTTCTTAAAGCAGTGTGCATTTCTGAAACAACAAGGTCAGGAGATGCTGTGGAATTAAAAATGACCTCTCGCTCCAAGAGATGGCTGACCAAGGCTAGGATTGTTATAATGATTTCACTAGGCTTATAAATACTACCTCAGATTTTAAGCTCTCTCCCTCCACTCTTCTCAAATATCTGCAAGAGATAGTACAGGAAAAGTGGCACAAGTCACAAGCTATTTTAAGCCTTTTCTGACACCTAGAGGGAGGAAGAGAGGAGGAAATCCAGGCAAATGTGAAGGTATAATTTCCTCAAATTCAATTTATTGAGTAGCTTCTATGAGAATTAAACTTTACTGTGAAGAGAAGAATGGACAACTCAAAATATAAGCCCTGTCCAGGGCTTAGTCTCTGCATTTGGCTCCATGGTCCTGTATACAGGTGGACTTGGGCGCCACTGGAGCTGTGCTGCAGGGACCACTGTTTTAACCACAGCAGATCACAAAAAGGCAGTAATAACAGTGTCGAGCCATTGATTTTAGGCTCTGAATGTCAGAATTTGAAAGGTTTATCCTCCTAGTGTAAAAGACTCCAAATGAAAAAGCTGTGCTCTGTGGCTTCCTCACACTGTCCTTCCCATACAAGTATCTGTTTCCAGGAATTCCCTGAGCAGTCTAGAGAAATCCATAATTCAGAGAGCTTGAGAGATAAACTGTGCAGCATCTTCTTCATAAGCTAGCATTCATTACTAGGACAGTATACCATTAACTTAATTTACTGCAGTCCTACCTATCGTAGACTCTGCTAAAGCATTTTTTTTTTAATTAAAAAGCTTTTTGTTTTTTAAGCCTATGCTTAAGGACATAGCTTAATGGTGAATTTAATGTTAGGTTTGTAATTGAACTCAATGATCTTAAAGATCTTTTTCAGCCTAAACAATTCCTTGATCCTGTGATTCTGTGTATTTTAGATAAGAATCTGTCCGGTGAACATCACCGAGTTTTTATCTTGAATATGAGTCATTCCCACAGATCTAGAAAGTGCAGAGATTTCCAAATCCAGGCCTGCAGAAAAAAAGGTTTTTAAGGTAAATATTTGCCTCTCATTTGCATTGAGTGTGGTTAATGTTTATTCTCCCTTTGCATCTGAGCACAAGGTGGGAAAGCAGAGGCTGTGCATATATCCAAGATCTTTTTAATCTAGGTGCACCAAAAAGAAGAACAATCCTTAATGTTATAAAGGACATCACCCCTCCAACAAAGGCTTCGGCATGCCACTGTGCCTCTGCTCTTGCTTAGGAAGTATTTGCTTCACCTGCCCTCACATACTCCATTTTTAAGCTGTTTTATGAAATCTTGGATCTTGTTTCTTTCTGACTCTTTGCTGTTTCCTCCATCATTCCTTCAGTAATACACAATGCTTTTACTCCAAGGTCCTTGGTTATTTTGGATAAANCTTTCAGGTAGTTATAGAGAGCAATGAGGTCTCCCCTCAGCCTCCTCCAGGCTAAACAACCCCAGCTCTCTCAGCCATTCCTCATAAGGCCTGTTCTCCAGCCCCTTCACCAGCTTCGTTGCGCTTCTCTGGACTCCTCCAGAGCCTCAGCATTCTTCTTGTGGTGAGGGGCCCAGAACATTCAGCTATCCTGTCCCCAAAACACTGTCTCATTTAACCCTTTTTCTCTTCATGGTAACTTCCTTCTTTTTGGCCTTTAATCACCTTAAATCAGCCTTGTGGTAAGAAGTCAGAATAACATGCATTGCAGTAGATTGCTTAGGAAGAAAGGTCTTAAAGAGAGAATAAGTAAACATGGATAAGCAACCAGATGCAGTGAAAAGCATTCCTGCCCATGCCAAGGAGGTTGCAACTCAATAACCTTTAAGGTCCTTTCCAATCCAAGGCATTCTATACTTCTATGTTATGTCAGAAATGTTTGTTATTTTGCCTCCTGATCCAATTATATATCTCTTGTGGTCTTTTCACAGAATCATAGAATCACCAGGTTGGAAAAGACCTCCTGGATCACTGAGTCCAACCATTCCTATCTGCCCCTTTTCCTCTGCCCTATCTTTTGTAAATCCATAATTCACCCAGAAATTCTTCTCAGCTTCCTCTCACCTGCTGTAACTGCTTTTTCCCTAGATTTTCTCTGGTATCTTGTTGACTATTCAGTGTATGTTTGTGGCATAGTGACTGTACATAGGTAGTCATATGCATTTATTATTAGACATCCTTGTATAGCAGTAATGCTTGTGACACAAAGCACTTCTATCTGTGAGTAGTAGATCTTTGATCTAGATAAGTTACAGAAAGTCATTCTTCTGTTGGAGATTTTTCTTCTTTTTTTTTTTATACAATAGTCGAGACTTTCTGTCACTGGCAATCAATTATAATCTACTTGTCTGTTAAAAAAGCCTTTTTAAAACACCAAATTAACAAAATCCTTTTTTATCTTTCACTGACAGAACCAATCCCTTTATATATACCTTTCTTGAAATTGCTTCAAAATTTCCCATGTTCTGGAGTCTTCCCCTAGAACTACTTCAGAGTGTTTATGATTAAAATAATACTAGAATTATACTGAAATATCAGAGAAGCAAGAAGTGAATATCTTGCATGCATATGTGCAATTTTTAAATTGTTATTGTATGACAGTATTGTATGACTATGTTGTGACTATGTATTATATTGGATAGCAATTGTTAAATGTATTATATTTTTCTGTTATTTTGTTACATTTACAGAAGATTTGTGTCAGTATGATAATACCTATTTGATCCTTGGATTTTCATCCTCTTTGTGCATCATATGTTATGCAAACCCTACTTGTTCCTCTTGTCAGTTATGCTTGCTATAAATATAATCCTTACTTGACTGAAAATAAGAATTTTTCTCAGTTTTAGTCAGATGCTTAAAGTCTGTTTTCATTCGGACTCAGGATGAAAACTGAAGTGAAAAAGATTTCTCAGTGGGAAAGAATGTCCTAAAATATTTCAGTTTGAAGTGTTTAATTTCAAAATGTCCTCTCAAAAAGTTTGGACACTCCTGGTCTGAAATTCTTGATTTGCACTTGTTGAAGGAAGAGGACCTGTTGCTGCTTGGCTCACTATGACATTTACCTCCTCACTCTGGCAAGCTGCGGCACCCCATGGGACATGTAACTGGTATCACGTGCTCAAATTCTCTGTTGATGGCTTGGCTCTTGACGGGACGGTCTGTATCTCCTTGCAGTACCTCAGTCTTGGTTGTAGGTGCAGAATTAATGTTACATCTCATGTTACCGTGTGGAAGCTGTGGCCTGGCCGATATGGAACAGCTTGACACATGATGGCCTGGCTGGATCAGAGAACCACTCTAGTTTTAAAAATACATTTTTTTTCTTGTTGCTGCATTGTTCATTTTTAACTCATATCTGTTCTTCAGTCTGATTCACTTCATGGTCATGTCCTAGCACAGTCATAGAATCATGGAATCATAGATTGGTTTGTATTGGAAAGGATCTTAAAGATCATCCAGTTCCAATCCCCCTGCCATGGGCAGAGGCACCTTCCACTAGATCAGGCTGCTGAAAGCCTCGTCCATCCTGGTGTTGAACACTTCCAGGGATGGGACTTCCATGACTTCTCTGGGCAACCTGTTGCAGTGAGAATCAATCAAGGAGTAACATGGCGTAGGAGCAAGGAACAAGGTGTGGTTGTTGTCCTTGTTGGCACTGAGGCTGAAGGAAATTGTCATCGAACTATGATAAGGGTTTCCTTTTCTCCCTCACTTTGCTGCCAGCCATGAGGGAACTGGGTCAAATGGTGAGTTTGTGAGTAGTCTGCTGCTAAGCTTATGCCTAAAACCATGCCCAGGTGCCAAGGTGCTCTAGCAGGTTAAATTCCCAGCAGGTTGTTTGTATAATACTTAGGGAGATGGAGGAAGGTTAACTTGAACTGATGACCAAGCTGACACTTTAGAAAGGCTCTAAAAGATGATGACAACTAAATAAATAGATGACACCTTCTCTGTCATGCCTAATCCCAAGCCATATCTTGACTGGGTCTTGGAGCCAAGAGAAGTGGTGGTGGTGATGGTCTTTGTCTAGTCATTCTTGACACTTTGCAAGACACATCCTCTCTCACCAAGTGAAAGGGTGTGCTGTGCCAGGCACAGAAAAGTTTACATATAGTACCAGCAAACTTCCTAATTCTGTGGTAGATGTGATGAGATCACTTCTTCCTTAAGGTGTGCATAGTGAACTGAGTGCGTGAGAGCAATGCGAGTCATCTTTAAACCATCTGCAAAGGATAACATTTCTCTCATCTTGCTTCCCTTTAGATTCTCAGTGTTGGCTGGTGTCTAGAGCTGGGGTGATCATCCCATAGGAGCAGAGGGAACTGGAGCTAGAGGTTGTGTGCCTAGTCCTTGCCTGTGTTCTTCCTGAAGGCTGAGGTGCAGAGAAAGGGAAAAGCCTCCCAGAGAAGAAGGAATTGCCTTGGAAAAGCCAAATCTCTGAAGTCTGGAATTTTAGAAAGTATTTGGATTTGTACCTTGAGGCCAGCAATGCTTAAAATGCTTTTCTTACCTTGAGGCCAGCAATGCTTAAAATGCTTTTCTTACCCTGAGGCCAAAGAAGTTTGTGTTTTGATTTAAGCATTCATCCTGGTCCGTATTTAAGTCACTACAGAGTAAACTATCACTCAAGTAGGGTTCTCAAAAATGCTCGTATATCCACCCTCTGCCTTATATTTTATCACAAATGATGAAGGATTGAAATTTAATAATGGATAAGCTGTAGAACTGGCCTAGAGGATTAGCACTGTCACCTGGGCTCTGAAAGTTTGGTAAAGGACTTCTGCCTCGTATGTTTCTCTAAGGCTTGGAAAGCCTACTTCACTATGCAGCAGCCAAGAAGCAGCATAGATAAGCTCCATTGGGAGCCTCCTCCAGACCTTCACAGCTGAGACAGATTGCTGTAAAGAGAAGCCTTTGGGAAAAGAAAGTCTTTTCCAGCCAAATGGATCCCATTGAACACTAACATGTTTGGCCATTCCACTGAGTCCTCCTGCAAACCTGAAAAGTGAGAAGACTCGTTTCTCATTCACACAGTCCGTCTGCCTTTCTGAGGAGCTCTGAACTAATGAATATGGGCTGCAGCCTGCGAGATGCTCTGGGGTTTATTTACCTTAAAGAAATCCCATTGACTTCAGCTTTGAAGTCAAGTGAGTGCTGTTATTTTCAAAACCCTTTGCAAATGTATCTCTGCATTCCTAAGATGGTAGCCTTGTCAAATGGTTATAATAATACCCAAGTGTCAAAACTGAAGTGTTTCATAGGTCATCTAGCACCAGCAACTCTGTGACTGAGTCTCCTCCTGTATCACAGCCAGGCCATTTGTAAAATGGATAATATTTAGTTACATCAGAGAATGGTTTTGTGAGACTGATAAAATGTCTGCAGGCAGTGCAGAATCTTTAAAAAGAAAGAATGCTTTTTTCTTGATTAAGCTGTGTATCAACAATTATTCCAGTTCTTCACACAAAAAAAGCTTTCACTTTTGTACCGTAGCTGTCAAGCCTTCAATATAAAGGCAAAGCTGAAAGAGGTTATCTCTCCTTCCACGGTGAATGGAGTAATATGAATGCTGCTATGGTGCCTGGCATTCAGTCTATCCATGGTCAGATTGCCATCTAATTTTGAGAAAAGCAGATTTAGTTGTGTAAGTCGGAGTGCTCTCTGGCAGATACCCTAGCTGTTATTGACTGCTTCCTCACAAACTGCACTTCAAGCANGTGTGAAAAACTTCCTTGACTAGATGTGATCATTCTTTGCCTTTGACAGAACTCAAAAGTTGCATGCAAGTAATTATATCAGTTGTGAGGGTGACCAGCATTGTCCTATCGTTACAAAATACCATTATAGATGTAGTTATGTGTGAATAGTAAGTAGCATAGTTATTTCTTATCCCCTAAGGAGACATTTCTACCAGAATAAACCACATCTGGATACCAACACAACTGTATTCCCAGTAAGGAGAATGTACTTCTTCATAGGTCTCTTATGTTAGCTGGGGGACACTGGGAAGTGAGGGGAAGCATTGTGCAGCGATGAAGTCTTTTGCCATCACAAGACTGAGATTAAGCACTACACCAGGTAGTATTGATATTGTACCCTGTTTAAAACCACGCAACTGGTAAATCACAGCTGGTCTTACACCACTTGAAAGTAAGTGCAGATGAATGCTTAAACTGGTTTTAAAACAATTCCTTGTAATACATCTTTTTAATCTAAGTGCTGCTGTCTTAATTTGAATGGATACCAGATATTTTTAAGTTGGATCTGAAGGTCCCTGCATTGGATATAAAAGCCAACATCTGAATTTTTAAGACCACTGACTAAGATTTGTTTCAGAACCACAGTAAGACATAATGCTTAAAAAAACCCAAACAAATACAGATGTAAGATGTAACGTCAACCATCCAAAAGATTCAGGCTAAACACTCAAGCAACTGGATAAACTGAGAAGCTATTTCTGAGCATATACACCATCTCTAGGTGTGTTGCTGTCTGCCTGTATTTGGAGACTACTAACATAGCCAAAAGTGAAGAAAATACCTTTCTTTGGAGTCAGCTCACCAGGGACTGAAGAAAATGGGAAAGCAGAGATGACAACATCTTACTTTACCAGTGCAAATTTTCGGTCTTTATATACACACTTTATGAACTGTCATTTTGTAGGTTTCTCTAGCTGTTGGTGCCTTTAGCCATACTTCAGTGGTGTATGATTTTGCTTCGCTGCTTCTTGCTGTCCTGCAGGAATTCTGATGTGCGCTGGTCCCATGATTTGCTTCTGCTGCCTGTGAAACTTTGGGATCACAGGATCTGTCCTATATTGAAAGATGAATTTAGAAAGTAACTGACCAACAGATTGATTGTTTAACTGTGTTCAAAAGCTATACACACCATTTTGGGTTAAAATAGTCAATCAATTCCTGTGGTTTTCTTTAGTCTCAATCACTTATTTCAGTGCAATTCAGAGACATCACCTAGTCCTCTAATGCTGCTAACACAGTGGTTTTGAATATAAAGATGTCTCTGCAGTCTCAGATACCAGCAAATATTACACTTGTAGCATGTGGTTCAGCAGAGTTTCCTTTCTTCCCTACAATTATTTGAAGGCTGTAAACCAGCTCCAACACTGACAGTGAACTAATCTAAATCTTGATATAAATCTTCATCAACAAGTAGTAAATGTTGGTTTAAATAATAGATTTTATCTTTTTTTGCAGTTGTAAGTTATGCTAGTTATTTTTTGGAAATAAAAAGTTAACTTTCATGGGTTAGTAAGTATTAGAACACTTTGGTTTGTAACAAAAGAACATACACAGTGAGGTCTTTCTTCTTGTGGGCCAAAAGTATTTATCTATACACATTTGTTATGATGATAAATTAAGACTCACTTTAGCAGATTCCTATTTTTTTAATTAGAAAATGAAGGATGATCTATTTATTTACAGATTTTTTCTTGATTTTATGAATCTGTATTTGAATGAAAACTAGAATTAAATCAAAATTTCCCCACATACCCTAATACTCTCTTTGTTTTTAAAATGAACTACCTTAAGTGATATCTCATAAGAAAATTTTAAAAAGACATGTTTTCCTGAGTTCATAAGTAACTAAGTGGTTTGTTACTACTACTAATTAAGTTATCAATCACTGAAGTAAGTCATACCCAAGAAACAGCAGAACAAGTCCTTTTCCTTTTTTTTTTTTTTTTAACTTCTCTGTGGTTTCTTAACTTGAATTAAACTTGCTGAATGGAACTAACTAAATAAAATGAAGTAATTAAATCTCTGTGTGCAAAGAGGCTACTGCTTCCAAATCAGGTTTTCTACTTCAGCAAATGCTTTCTCCAGGGAGCCCAACTAGTTCACCTGACTAGAATGTCAGCAGTAAAAATATGTTGATGAATGTCATTTTAATAAATGGTGTAATTTTAGTCGCTGATATTTTTTTTAATATCACATTTCATTGAAACAAGTTTATTTTTGAAGTGTTTCTTTCATTTAATGTTGTTTAGTTTTTAAGCAGCTGGGGGGGGGGTTCTACTCTGCCGGCTATGAGGGAGAGTAGAAAAGGCGGTAGTTTGTGTTCTGGATAGCCCTACTAACTTACATTATGCAGGTTGTGGATTGACACAAAGTTTGTGCTCTGAAAAACAGTAAATTGCATCAAAATGACCTGGAAATATCATTCTCCGGAAGGAGGAGGGTATCTTGAGCTCCGTCACTTACAGGGGAAGGGAACCATTCACAGCGTCTCTGAGAGATTCTTGGCGTAAGGATTTTGCTGTTCAGGGTAGTGTCTCAGGATGAAGATGGGGCTTAAAGAGGAGGGCAGAAACCTCTCTGCTCTGTATGAACACATTTAGCTGGCTACCATGTGATCCATAGCATTACATGCCCTATAGGAGAAGTTGTCTTCCAACTGGTATTCCCTAGAGTGGCACGTATTCTGTATTGTGCATCAGGGAAGATGCTATGCACCTCTTCTACTACCATTGCTGATGCATTCAGCTTTGGAGAGGGAAGATGTCCCCCTTTCCTCGTTCTTCATGAGACTCTAAATATGGGGCACATACAGAGCACCTCCACAAAGGAGGAACAAGAACTAATTCTAAGGGCTTTCTTCTGGAAAGCTTGTTGTTGTGCTTCTAATGAGGTGAGGTCTGTGGTGCTTACCCAGCTCTTAGAGCACTGATGTTTGCACTCCTTGTAGCTCATGTGCTTGTCCTTCAAAACAGAAGATCTTACTCGTTTGCTGTCTATGTATTTTGGAGAGATAAGCACTTTTTCATCAAAGATCTAAAATACTTCTTGACTGGCACCAGCAGCACATGAACACAACTGAGCACAACATGCCACTAGTACCTCCTGGCCTGGCCAGAAATTCCCCAGACAGAGGAATATCCACCTCCTGCAAGAGAAGCACCAAGCATTGCTCCTGTTCAAGAGGAATTTTTCCTCTGTGTAACACTACAAAGAAGCGGGTGGAGGTCATAGCAGCAACCAACAGTTGAGGCATAGGGCATTTCCCAGGGAATTAATGGCTGGCTGGAGTTAATTGTCCTCCAGATTGCTTTGGGCCATCAACCCTCCCAGCTACTCATTAATCCCTAGGAAGTGCCCTGTGACTCAGTTATTGCTTAAGTGGGTAGTGCAATCAACAATATTCTGGATCTGCTGTAGGAATTTTAGACAAGAATTGAAGGTGATAAATGTGCTTTTATTATGAAAACCTGCTGTATATGCATCTAGAAACCTTTAGTTCTCCCTCTTAACGTTTATCAAATGTACTCAAAAAGAATTCCTCATCTGTAAAAAGATATCAGAGGCTGGCAGGATACAGGCTCACCTTTCACTCCAAGGTCTTTTCACTTCAGCTTTCCCACCTCCTGCAGCCTATTTGCAGATTGTTTCCTGCCTCCTCCTGAGTGGATTTTAGAACACGGACAGTTCTTCTTTAGAACATGGACTAGTAAGAAGTCACTTAGCAGGTAGCTGAGTGTTACATTCTAGGCAGGGGCTGCTGAGCAAGATTCCCACTGACATCATCTGTCTGTTTGCTGTTGGACAATCTTAAAAGTCGTACAACATTAGCGGAAAACTCCTTTGAGACAAGTCAAAATAAAGATGAGGAGTGATGTGTTTTTGCTGCAAGAAAGGAAATTATCTGAATAGGAATAATCAAGAGTCTGAGTTGTTTGCAGAGGAGATAATACTCAGGTAGAAGGAAAGGACATGATACATCTTCTTTGAGAAAAACACTTTATATTTTAGCACTTCACCTGTCATTTATTTATCTATCACAACATTGAATTACACATTGCAGCTGATAGACACAACCGACCCTGAGCTCCGCTGTAAAAAACAGTCCCTTCTGCCTGAGATAAGGTGAATTCAAAACCTTATATGTGCATATTCTAATTTTGGCATGCACAGTTTCCACATATAACTTACTATGATATGATATTCCATAACGTTGCTATGGAAGAGTTCTGATTTTATACAGGCTACACACAGCAAAAAATCAAAATTTTCTCCACTATCACTCTTAGTTATGAGGAGGTAGGTTCCTTGTGCAGATGGATCCTATTAATTCCCATTTTCAGGGTTGGTTTGGAAAACCTTAAATGAGAATTATGTCAAAGAAAAGGGTTGTTGGTAGTGGAAGTCCGCATTAGCTTATATTACCTTACCATTGGGGTTTGGTAAAATGAGAACACCAGTGTGTGAAAAGGATAAAGAAGAAAACTGTATAGCAGCCTGAAGACACACATGGCCTTCTGAGATGTTTTGTGTGTTTCATGCTTGCTAGCTGGACCTACTTTGTGAAGCGGAAAGCACCCTAATGATGCCCTGAATATCTTCTCAGTCCCTGGCCATGAGTGACATCTTAGGCACCTTTGGCAATAGGGGATAGCCAAGATCAAAATATCTTGTAGGATGCCCCTGACATTCATCTACAGGACGTGCACGCCCAATGTGGGCTGCCATGTGGCTCACGTTCTCATTCCCCAACCTGCAGTGCACCTTTCCAATTGCCCCACAGTGCACACAGGGCTTCTGGCTGTCCCATGCCATGAGCAGGTGCTGTTGTCCCACCAGATGCCAGGATGTGAAATCAGAGAGGAATCCCACAGCCTCCCAACTTGCCTTCTATGGAGACAGGGATTGTGCCAGGCCCACTATGATCCTTCAAGAGGGCATAGATCTAACCATGGCACTTGCACCAGAGCTTGGCTGTATATTGTTCATGGTAAGTGTGTCCTCCATTCCCTGGAAGTCCTGCTCTACTATTTACTGGCAAACTTTGCAACTGGGAATGTTGGGCAACTAAAACGTTCTTGGCAACCACCTGACTCCAAACTCAGGATGAATCATAACATATCTGGGCACCTAGCCCCATATAGATATAATTCAAATTATAATATAGACCCAGCAGCCACCATAACTGGTGCTGGTACTGTCCTCCTCTTCTTCACCAGCCAGCAGAACACAGCTCAGTCTGCTAAGTCATTTCTGAAGACACAACAACACTGTCTATCACTAACATATATGAATGCAGTCACAAAGGTAAGAAAAGCTAAACCAAATTAGTATTTGCATACAAGGTATTCTGTGGGTTGAACAAAGACTGCTTATTTCATCTTAGATGTGGCATCTGCAGGCATCCTCTTCATCCCTGAGCTGAAGAGTATGCCTCAAAGGACCAAAACAGTGGAGCTGACTCTCTCCCAGACCAGAGACTGACTGACTTAATCCAAATACGTATCAAAAAGAATTCAGAAGAGGCTAGTTACACATAGATGGTAGCTGGGAGAAATGCTCGCATACGTGCTCTAAATCACCTCCAAAGTCCCATGCTGGGACAGAAGACTAAGTGATACAAATACCTGCTAAGTAAGAGAGAAAATCAGACACCAGATCTGCCTCCTTTTGAAAAAGATTTGCAAAATTTGTTCTTCCTTGTTCCATGCTGGGAATGGTTGCCCATTGTTGTTCTCTCCAGGCCATTTACTTGCCTGTCCAAGCAGACAATCCTCAGATCAAATATTATTATTTTTTCCTGCTTGTAGGCTGATCTAGGAGAACAGCATAGCTCACTATCATTTTTGGCAGGGGATCCAAGCCAGGCTATGACAGCCTGGGTCTGGATCACTGTTGGGTGCTGTATGTTGCAGATAGATCGTAAGATAAAATGTTCCATGTCCAGTGCCTTGTGCTGCTTCTATGGAGGGGTTGCAGGCTGCCAAGCCTCTGAGAAATCTATTCCACAGGAGCTGACTGCACATTGTTATCTGCAACATGATCCAGTCTCTCACCTCCACCAGCCCAATGCATTTTAAAATGCTCTTCTGGGTTTCAAATGCCTCACATGACTTCTCTGAGACTGCTACAGCTTACAGCGGTAAAGGGAGCTGGGAAAGGAGGATAGCAAAGCCAGGAAGGAAGGTGAACTACCAAAAAAGAGATATTGGACATATATCTTAGGAGAATTCATCTCAAATTCCATCAGATTTGGCTTTGATAGAAGTCCACGGTCCATCAAACTAAGGTAGACAGACTTACTGTTTATGAGGCCATGTGTGACCACATCCCCGTTACCTGTTTATACAGAGTGTTCATTAAAAGTGATGTCTGATGGACACTGAGAAAATCAGGAATTAAGTACTGGTCTGTAGTCAAAATTTTCTGCATGTATGAGGATATGCTATTCATCACTTGGGAGTCCAGTAGTACCTTGTCTAATCTTTTGATATCATGTTTTTACGGTGGGTCCATACACAGAGGAGAAAGGAAAACTTACCATTTTAAAAACAAAATCCAAAGCAACCAGCACTGATGTTCCCAGCAGTTTCCATAAGCTCTGTGATGGACTTAGCCTGACTTTGGTGAAATTAACTGTTGTGCTGACAGAGCGGAAAATGATCCTCTGAAGAACTTCCTTATGATAGACTTTGGAGGTCATGCAGATTCAATAGCAAAACCCACATCGACAGAAAAATGGTTTCTTTCTCTATATTTTACTATGTGCTTTAGTAACTGTCTAAGAAGTATCAAATCCTCTTTACTTTTTTCTTTTGAGGTTTGCAACTCTTCTGTTGCCGTTGTTTTCCTCTTGTAAATGTGCCAGGGTCTGGTCTTACAAATCTCCCTGGTTTTAGAATGAAAACCCTGTAGAGCAAATATACAGCTGTGATACAGCCTAGAATATGATCTGTAGATAGGGAAGGAGCTGGAGCACTCGATGGCTACCAAAGTGACAGCTCCAAGTTGTTTCCTTGACTTTGGTCTTTTGCAAGGCAGCATGGGTGTCTGTAATTCGGGGGACTCAGGATGTAAGGGAAGAAGCTGGAATCCATAACTGACTCCCACTGGGCCTTCAGCAATGTTGTCTGCTGGCTCCTTGGGACAGCCAACAGTGAGAAAAGGTGAAAGTAGAGCAGTATTGTTTTCCCAAGCCTATGGCTATGAGTAGGGGCATCTTGCTCTTGCTACCATCTGTCCATGTGTAGAGGTTCTCACAATAGCATGTGCTGTATGGAATAAATATTGAATACACAACCTTTCTGCTGGAACAGTGGGCTATTCCAGTCACCTTTATATTTTTTCTGCAATAATATTGCTACAGTAGTTAAAAATGATTGTGTGTATGTTTTGAGGAGACAATTTCAGGACTAATCATAGAAGAAAGGCACTGACTGTTAGCAGTTCACTGAGTTTACCAGTTTTCACCTCTGCTCCCTCAAATAAACAGCAAAGCCTTAGCTTTTCTTTCATATCAGAACATAAGAGTACTTTCATTTTTAAAAAATAAATTATTTAAAATTTTTCTGCAGTCAGCATTTTCACCAACTTAATAAAATATAATCTTCCCTCTGCAAGTCTCAAATCAAAAGCCCTTCCTTTACCCTGTATTTCTGAGCTCTAAGTATTAAATAAAAATGAACATATTGAAACCGAAGGAGTGGGGAGCTGAATTTTACTACAAGACTTAGACAAACACATACATGATTTTAATATCTGGAAATGTGTGGGTTTATTTTATCAGTTATGTAATGGTGTGTTATTAGCTATTCCATTTCGCTGCTAGACTGGGATACATTTATGAAATTCCTTAAGGTGATCTGGAAAAAAACCAAAATATAAGGAACTAAAATGTAATGATTTGTGCCATAAACAGCAAATTAGTACACAGATAAAAATGCCATTTTATCTAGAGATACATTCAATGAATACTGATGTTATGTTAAAAACTTGTGTGATGGCTGGACTTTGCTGTTGGGCCCACAACATCCTCCAAATATATGCTCTTAGCCATAACTACATTTTTAGCAGACAGTCTTTCTTGTGATAAGGAAAAAAAAAAAAGTCAAGCAGATAGATTTGGGTTTCTGTTTATTTTTGAAAAGCTACAAAAATATGTTTCTATAGAAGACATATGAAATTTATGCTTACATGGTCCCCTCCCCAGCATCGCTTGGGCTATAGACAAAGCACTGTGTTGCTAAGCAACTCCCCTCAAGCTCATCAACACAGTCTCAGTATTAATATTTATCCCTCCCCCTTAAAAAGAGCCTTATTCTGAAATTTGAAATGGGATCCGTCCTCTCTCTCCTTTGTGCAATTAAAGTAATACTGCTCACTCTTTCCAGTTATTATTTGGCTAAAGCAAATAATTTCTGCCAGACAGGCCAAATCCAGCTCTTGGGTAACCATCTGAAATAAAAGTTACATCAGGGATGAATTATGTAGCCCAGTGTGTCTTCTGCTATCAGCACTTTGCAATTTCTCTTTTCTTTAGGTAACTTAAATCCATATTTTCCATCTTCCTAGCTTTCTTTTTTTTTTCAGAGTCCTCTCCCACCATGCCCATGTAGAGGAGCTCCCTCCCAGCTACACGTTCCTTGCTGCGTCCAGCAGCTCCAGCTTACTCAGTGGGACACTGCAGGGGTGGCAGGTGTTTCCCTGTGGCCAACAATGGCACCCAGACACTAGGTTAGGTGCAGAACAAACCAGGGTTAAAAAAATCCAGTAAATAAGAATAAAATTTTAACTATCTGTGCTAGGACTAACCAAGACCCAGCTGTTACTTGGCAAAATACTTCCCTACATCAGCAAAAGCCCTTTGAATTTCCTAAGTCCCCTTTACAGCCCATTGTTGAGAATTTTGGTGGAATGTAATTAGTACGTAGACTGAAAACAGGAAGGAATGTAAATGTGTCTGGATGGAGCACAGCAGATTATTCAATGCCATGGCAATATTCTGGTTCAGCTCTGGCTTTCTGTTTGTGTTAAGTGCCCATGAGATCCAGGGATATTCCCTTTTCTGCACTTCTGCCTTTCTACAGAATCACCACCACATGACACAAAAATACAGATCCAAGTCTACCAGGCAGCATATACTCCTATAATTACATCAAACTGCTGTGGCTATGCTGGGAGTTGGTATGAAAAAGAGGAGCAGAATGAAAAGAAGTTAGCTGGAGCTACTGTGCACCACACACTGCTGAAAGAAGTGCATTTACACAAGTGGTTAAGTATGGGCTTGGTGCTTTAAGTTTTGGTCCTGTTGGCTTTCTTCAAAATCTTGGCCACAAAATGTGATGCTTGGCAAAGCACAAATTCTTTCTGGAGTAAGCTGGGATGTATGAGACTGCCTGCCAAAGCCACTGAAGGATGAGAAAAGAACAGTGATTCTGGAAGCAATGTCTTTACAGAATCATTTTCCTTTTGATGTGGAGGGGAAATTATTTTAAGGTGAGGAGCAGATGTGTATGGAAAGCTAATTGCAAATGTGATAAAGGAAAGGAGGCATTGGGTCCTTCAAAAAGAAGCAGCAACTCTGCAAACAGCAGGCAATATTGACTTCAGGCTCCAGCAGTGTCATAATACTGTGTATATGCTTTTTTTTCTCTCCCTTAACTTCTCCTCCTTGTCTCATGCTGAGCAATGGTAAGAACCGATTGCTAATATCAGTGAGACAGGAGTACGCAAGCACTTAATGTTTGTTAGGCTAAACCAGAACAGGGAGAACATTGTGCAGATGCCTCGCAGTCAGTTCCTCTCTGCCCTTCCTGTGAATATGGAGCACGTCTCAGGCCCATGCTTCCCCTGGAAGATTATACCAAGGCCTTTCACGTGGACTTTTCTCTGCCTGTAAGCTCACGCAAGGTTGTTCTTTAGAATAGCGTTAATTCCACCTGGCCAGATCCTCAGCTGGAGCCAGTCAATATGTACATCACTTTCATCATCTATACTGCCTGTGACAGTACGGAATGATCATTTCTTTATATCTAAAAACCTTCTTTCTTAGAAGTCCTGAAATCTGGAAGCTTCTTACTTTTGATTGACTTAGCCTCCATTCTAAAGAAAATCAGCTTTCAATCTCTATAAACTGAACCTCTCTTTAATTCCACTCATTTTTCATTGATTTTGCCCCTGTCATATACTGGTATAAAACCAAGAAAGCAGAGGACCATTAAGTGCATTTAAAGCCAAAATGTGTGTAGCAATTTCGATTGAAATACAACTTGGCACAGTGGGTATGAATACAGGAAAGGAGAGTAGGGGGATGGGGCAGATGTGAGCAAGCTGTGGCAGCTAATGCAAGGAGCTTTGCAGTGTAGAAAACAGTAGGAGTGCTGCAGCACCTGCCATCTCCTCTTTTGCCAGTTGTTGATGACATGGCTTCACCTTTGCTAGCTCTCACATCAGTCAGGCTATAAGCACATACTGCTGTTTGGATCCAGTTGCGTCAGCAAGCAAGTATGCCTTTGCACCTCCTTGATAGATTTTAAATCCCTTCTTGACAGGTCTGGCAGGAAAATAGCTTGCATAAACTTTGTCAACTTTACTTTATGTAAAATAAATAGGCAATTCAGCCTATTTATGCCTGACCTTTCCTGCTGTGGGTTAGAAAGCGTACACAGGGACTACTCCTTCAAAGACCAAACCTTTAAAGACCAAACTCTGGTGAGGAGGCAGACCTGAGGATGCCTCCCAGAGACATTATTACATGTGGAAGAGACTGGCTGGTTGTCCCTGTAGACACCCTGTTAATGCTGCCTTTATGCCCAGCATAGCTATATGCTGTAGCAAATGGGGAAGCGGCAGAACAGCACTTCCAAAGGTAAGTGGCATAATTGGTTTTGTCCTGCTAAGTTTACCTCTTTAAATGGCACCTTAGGATAGCTGTTGCTTTTAATTTACTTCCTCCCTCCGTATTTTTCTGTCAGGAGCCAGTGCTGCTGCTCTTCCTGATCTCCTGAGCAGATTCTCATCTCCTCTGTGACAGGAGCTCCTTTTGTGTCCTGGGAATTTACTTTTGAATTATTTTAATTTAATTTAATACTGGAGAGGAACCGGAGGATAGCTGTATGATCCTGCCTTTAATCCCAAAGGCTGTATCTATCAAGGAAAGTACAAATTTTCTTGTCTTTAATTGGTCTCTCTCAGAAGCACACCTGAATCATCACTGAACTTGTTTGTTTTTCTGGAAGCCCAACTACGATAGTTAGTTTTCCAGTTCCAGTTTTTGCTTGCTGGCAAACTGGCTGGATTCAGAGGGCACCAGACAGTCAGGATATCTGGCTGCTGACTCCACTGGGCTTGAGCCAGAAACCAGGGAAGAGACCCTACATGTCCAATACAAGCTGCTCATTTTCAGCTCATTTGGCTTCCAAAGGGCTTAAAGGTTTCATGTTTGCAAACCTCTCCATGTTATGATGATCTCCATTCCTCAGCATTCCCACATCCTACTGGTTTTGAGTTAGACAGTATCCTCAGATTTTCTTTTTTTTGGTTTTGAGCTTTTGAAATCACTCCTGTAAGGTGAAGGGAGGTATTTTTTTGTCCCAAATAAACAGCAGTATTTAACACGTGTAAAACGCTTCCCACCTTTCAAGCAAACTCAGTTAACTAATTAATCCTTTCAAAATCCCTGGGAGGAAAATAAGCTTTATCTCACTTTTACACATGGGGAAACTAAGGCAGAAAGATGAAGTGAGTTGCTCAAGGCCAAGCCAATAAAAGATTTAGTGCTGCAGTGAAGTGTGGCTCATGGTTCTGCATGTGGACAACTAGACCAGGTCTCCAGTGGATAAAACAGGCTACAGATGTGACCATCCCCTTGAAGCAATAGCATTGCTCTGGGGTCTGCTGTGAGGCTGAGGCTCAGAGCTAGGGAGAGGTGAGGAAAAGTAAAGCACTGCCAGGCAGGCCCTTTTCCATTGCTGGTTCGAGCCCCATTCCATTTCTAACTGTCCTCCACCACCATCCAAAATTATGTACAATGTACAGCAAGAGGAGCTGCAGAAAGTAGCAAGAGTTGAAAGGAGTTTTGTGGCAGCTGTGGCAAACCAGGGTCTGTAATTTGGAAGCAGTGTGGAAGACGAGTGCTGTGTCTCCTGCAAATGAGTCTCCATATGACAGAGATATGATGTGCTATACTTGTCATCAAGGGGAATAAATATGAAAATTCCTCTGCCTATCTTACAATTTTTCCACCTCAGGAGAGAGTGTGAGCAACTTTTCTGATAAATATTTGGTGCTGTTACTGTGTCATTCTGCTTAGAAGAGTTTCACTTGTTCCAAAATTACATTGAGTGAGCAAGCAACCTTATCATGGAACTAGAGAAGGAGACAGATTCTGACATCAGTGACAACAGTGCAAACAGTGAAGCTGCTTCAAGTGGAACTTCTTGAGCTTTCTACTGTTAGTATCTGAGCACTGGACTGGCCCAACATTCTCCTGGGTGGAAAACTGGTTGGATGGTTGGGCCCAGAGAGTGGTGGTAAATGGAGTAAACTCCAGCTGGAGGTCAGTGACAAGTGGGGTTCCCCAGGGCTCAGTGCTGGGTCCAGCCCTGTTCAATGTCTTTATCAATGACCTGGATTAAGGCATCGAGTGCACCCTTATCAAGTTTGCAGACGATACTAAGCTGGGTGGAAGTGTCGATCTGATGGAGGGCAGGGAGACTCCAAAGGGATCTGAACAGGCTGGACCACTGGGCTGAGTCCAATGGCATGAGGTTTAACANCTCTGGAGCGAGTCCAGAGAAGAACAACAAAACTGGTGAAGGGGCTGGAGAACAGGCCTTATGGGGAACAGCTGAGAGAGTTGGGGTTGTTTAGCCTGGAGAAGAGGAGGCTGAGGGGAGACCTTGTTGCTCTCTACAACTACCTGAAGGGAGGTTGTGGAGAGGAGGGAGCTGGCCTCTTCTCCCAAGTGCCAGGGGACAGGACAAGAGGGAATGGCCTCAAACTCCATCAGGGGAGGTTCAGACTGGATATAAGAAAAAATATTTCACAGGAATGGTCATTGGGCACTGGAACAGGCTGCCCAGGGAGGTGTTTGAGTCCCCTTCCCTGGAGATGTTTAGAAGACAAGTAGACGAGGTGCTCAGGGACATGGTTTACTGGCAGATAGGAATGGTTGGACTTGATGAGCCAAGAGGTCTTTTCCAACCTGGTGGTTCTATGATTCTATGATCATTCTCTGGAGAAGCTGAGAGAGGAATAATAGAACATCTGTGCAGGACACGGCAAGAAAATTTTGCTATGTCATCAGTCAGCACTTCTGAAGTCACTGCTCTAGGGAAGCTTTCACCAGCACTTCAGTTTTTCTATTAATAATGTGCTTTTTCCCAGAATTAGGATTGGCGACTGAGGAACTGACACTGCCATCCAAACTCATCAAAACTTTCTTCTAGTTAGGGGGCCTGTGCTTTAAAACAAAACAAAAAGAGCATGAAAAATATGGCAAGGGGGTGCCAATGATTTTTATTTCTGCACTGAAGCAAATTGTGCCAAGCATTTTGTGAGAGAAGGACAAGAGAGGACAATCCATCAGTGCAGAGTACATCAACATATTAAAAAAATGCAAGTAGTGGGGAAAGCTTTTAATTTGAATGATATCAGTGCCCACAAGCACAACAATAATTAAAGGTCTGCCAGCATGGCTATTATACATTCCGGTTTAGTGCATTTAATATCTCAGCTGCTTCAAATCACATCAGCCTGATGGCTGGCAAGCATGTTTCCACTCTGGATGCAAATCAAACTCTCACACACCATTCTGAAGCCTCACTTTAAGGGTAGGGCTTCTCTGCATCAGGACAGGACAGGCTGTCCTTTGTCCTTGTGATGCTGGTACGCTACTGCTGCCCAAGAAAGAGGAGAATAAACTATTCTCCTTATGGTTAGACTGAAGTGATATTGTGCCCTACTTAAGAGTAATTTTCCCAGTTCTCAGAACTTTCCTTCTCCCCTGACAGGTGTATGTTCAGAGAACTGCCTGGGATGATCTCTCCCTTTTAGGTAGTAATCAGGGTAAATGAAGGAATGTAGTCCCTCTCTAGCCCTAAACCGGTGGCTGACAGGACATACTGTGCTACGTTGCTGTCAGCTTGCTGGTGGTGGGGTTATTGTTAGACTGCAGGCATCTCTGATGGGGTGGGCGGGTGACCAAGCATTTTTCCTTTGCCTTCTGGTGCTTCCATGCTGCACCATCTATCTCCTGCAGAGCCACAGGACATCCTCAAGAACAGCCCAGAGCAGCCACTGGCACAGAACGAGGGTGGACAGAAACAGATGATCAATTCTGCAAGCAGGCATTTACAACATCAAACCAACAACTTATTTGATTTTCATTTCAGGGGAGAGAGAGAAAAAGAGATTAACAAGCAATGTAACTAACATCACCCTGAATATTCTGCTTAACACGTCTCCCACTCACTTCACTTTGGCTGCTTTCCCTTTCAGCCATAACCTCAGGAGGGCAGGAGCTGTCTCTCACCGAGAGTTTATGCAGATCTGAGCACAATGGGGCCTTGATCCTCCCTGGGTCCTCCTGATGCCGCTGCAGTACAGCTGATGAGGAGGTTTTAGACCGAAATGCCTGCTAGCTTCAACTCATAAGAGACTGAAAGTGCCCTGGAGGTCAGGGGAGAGGTGGCACATCCTGCGACCTTGGGAACATTAAGCAGTCAAACAATTATCTGGCTGGAGGTCGGTAAGGACAGTGCTGGATCTGAAGCCACCAAGCAGAAGTGTGACCTTATGTGGATTAAAAAGTGGAGAGTTCAAGGGAGTACAGGAGGGAGAGTGGAAGGTCAAATGAAGGATATAGAGAGACAGATACAAAGGTTAAAAAAAAAGTCTAATGGCCATTTTCTTTGCCAGTTTAGCATCTGCCGTTGTACCAACTCAATCTCTTGGAAATGACATTTAAGCAGTATTTCCTAAGAGACGTGGTAAGTGATGGTGCATGTTCTTAAGGTAAAGCATAAAAGCATTTCAAGCAAATGCTTCGCTCTGTATTTGCAGTGGACCAGGAGAGGATGCACCACAGGTTTGTATCATGTCACCTGAGAGGCAGTAACCGCCCCTTTTAGGGGTCAAATGTTTCTTATGTTGTGCTAAATTGATCGCTAGTGGCAGCTATGTGCACCCTGAAGGTGCTTTTATGTGTGGAATCACTCCTTCCAGAGGAGGTGCAAATTCCTACTGCAGCCTTTCCTCCAGTGGAAACATAAACGCCGCTCTGTCTGCCTGCCCATTTGCATACATACTTTGGAGGCTGAGTAACTTTAAAGCCTTTCACACTTAATCAAAGTGTTCAAAAGTTATTAGGAACAGGTATCTGCCTTAGCAATTTAGTGTGCAGGAAGGGCTAGTGTAAATTCTTCTTGTGTCCTTACCTGGAGTCTTGCAGTTGCACTCAAGTATGACAGAGCCACTTCTCCGTTAGATCCAAAGCTGGAGTCATGCACCGATGTGCCACCCAGGGTGCTCCACTTGCAGAGCAGACAGGAGGTCTGTCAGCTGTTAGCACTCTGAATTTGTGTCGTTCATTGCACCACAGACTACACTGGCACAGACTTCCTGACTGTTGAAGACATGATATGGACGTGTGGGTTTGGAACCTTAACAAGTGGCAGCAAAATGAACCAATGTCCTTCCAGCTTAGCATAACTCTGACTGGTTATGTCAATGTGTCCATAGAGCATCTGAAATCAGGTAAGCCTTATCTCCAGAAGACACAAAACTAAAAGACACCATCCCCAGTGAAGTGCTTTTGGCTGGACTCGGTTGTTAGCTATAATGAATAGCCTGAAACAGCATCAGGTTTAGTGACTATGCTGTTAATTTTAACAAGAGTTTTGTTTTATGCTAATCCCCATAATGATTAGTTTAAATATTGCTGTCTGCTATTAATTGGTGACTGTGCCGTCTGCCTGGCTACATCCTGCCAATGCAGAGTGTGTGACGCACCACTGGGTCCCCACAGGACACTGTGCCAAACGCAGCCCGGGTGCAGGTAGCTTTTACAAAGAGCTGCAGTTTGAAAGGAAGCCACATAAAATGCATTTTCATTTGTGTTGTGCTCCTCAGCCACAGGATCCTGCTATCCAAACCTGGGAAGTGTTTGCAGTTATCATCATTCTCTGATGTTGTGTCATACTAGCCCAGGCTCATACTTCCTACTCCTTTCCATTCCTTACTTGCATCCAGTGTGCTGGGAGCTACCTGCTGGCTTTTACACATCGTTGGAGATGCCCTGAGACTGCTTTCCATGAGGCCTGCTCGTTCTCCACTGCATTCAACTCTCCTCATGCAGTCTCTGATGGAAGTTCCCTTTCCCCCGTGCTACATGCTGGCTGTGCTACCACACCAGGTTGCTAGTTAATGTCTGGGGAGAGCAAGCGTCAAACTTGTTTTGGGTAAATGCATCCAAAGCCGGTGTCTGGATCAGAGCACCTGGAAGAGGCTGTCTAGTAAAAAAACTTCAAGCACAGGCAATAAGCTGGACACTAACTTAGCCTAACACCAGCTAGGTGATGCTGATTGGAAATGTAACAAATCCTACTCTATCCTGCAAGGGTCTGGGCGAGATGCTACCCTACAACCTTGGTTGTTTCAGCTGTGGGGGCATCTAAATGCTTTTGGAGGCAGTACCATATTCCTTCGTCCTGCCAAACATGCCACTGCTCTGCAGCTGCTGTCTGTAATGAAACGTTTTCTGCCAGTCTTCTGAGCTCTCATTAGCTCACCGCCGGGCAGCATCCTCAAAAACCGTGGGGGACAAACATTGGGTATGGTGTGAAGTGAACACCAGGACCTGTAACTCTCTGATGCCCTCCTGATGTATCTCATGTCGATGTCCTGATCAGGCAAACTCTGCATCGGGGAGAGGAAACCCACAGTGTACTCTTGCATTCTGTAAAGCCTGTGCCTACAGTAATGACATGGACATACTCCCTCAGTGTCCCTTGCTATCTCAGTCACATTGCTTCGGTGCTCTGGGCCAATAGAAGTGTCCCCCAAAATCTCCTTCAGCGCAGGGCTTATCACTGCAGGCTCAGGCCGGGTGCTACGGAGCCTCTGAGTCAGGCTGCATGTGGGAAGTGGGGTAGGGGATGCTGAACAGGGTCTGGAGCGTAAGACAGGTGGCACAGGAGGGAATTTATCCCAAAAGAAGATTCATACTAGAGCAACCTGGGAGGAGATCAGACCAGCAAGAGCAATAATGCAGCTTTTTTGCTACAAAATAAAGAGAGGGACTGAGACTGACATGCGGATATCACTGCTGGCAGATATGATTCCCAGGGAGTTTCCAGTAGCATTATTAGTAAATAACACTTTTTATTATATGCTTTGCACTTCAGAACCATTCTGATTCTCACTGCATGCTTGCTATATTTTTGAAGGAACACTGCCACAAGAGTGACAGCTAGGGACTTGAGCACCCATCTTTCTAACACATGAATTTATCCTTGTCTTCTTGCATCTGCAGGTTACTATTTGAGGATTGACAGTACGTTTTGGGGGTAACTTCCATATCTGCCAGCATTTGGACATTGCATTTGCTTACACCCAGAATGAGAGACAGTGGAAAAACTAGTGGAAATACTAGGGGCTGGATAAGCTGGAAGAGAGAAGATTCTGGTGGTTCACAGGTGGTACAGGTGTTTTTATATTCCCTTTAGGAAAACAAGAGAACACCCCACAGTCTAGGCTATGCCAGTCACATCCTTGTCTGGACTATGTCTCCCCACAGAACATCAAAGCTCCCCGATATCTTCTCATTCTCCAGGATAAAAGAGGTGACAGATGCGCATGGACTTCTTTTAAATAGTATACCTATGTCATCCCAGTTTGGTGTTACTCCTGGGGTTGCTGATACCCAAATTTGATCTTTGGGAGCAACAAAACATGAAGGGAGGAACGTAGCCATAGACTTACTTTCGGGAAACATTTGGGAAGCTGCAGAAAAGCAAATATAAACCCTGGTAAATCTTACCTGAACACTGGCATCAAAATCACATCAAGACACCACGTTTGTGAATTACATGCTTGTGATCACAGAGGGACTTCCATTATTTTAAATGTAATTGTGGAGCCGAAAGGCAGCACAGCAGATGAATGGGAAATTGATTGTCTTTTCCGGATATATCCCACTATATCCAAAAATCTATGTGCACAGCCTAGATACTACAGTGATAAATGCTTTGGAGACCTGTATACATTAAATGTGGCTTGTGTTGTTTAGGACATGTCCGTTGAGTTCTGAAACTACGCCTTTGGAGTTTATGACTTGCATGGAGTTTTTTGACCAGCACACTTTATTCTTTCTCTTTCAGGGATTTTGCTCCAGCAAATAGCTCTAAAAGCAAGCAATCCTTTCAGATTTTGTTGCACAAACTGATTTTATTCAATAAATCTTTTTGATTATTATTTCTAAAGTTCACTAAATAAAAACTCAGATCATCTAAGACAACTTTTGTATTTAACATACTTATTCAAATATTTGATAGAAAAGGTAAAGTACACAAGCATTCTCTTTAGATCAGCCTCTTCGTGCCTAAACTGATATAATCTACATCTCTGTTTCATAGCAATACCTGAAAAATACACTCCAGATTTGTTTTTTCACAAATTAGCAGCAGGTTTATAAGTCCAGACCTTTGAAGCATGCTCTGCAGGCCACCTTTTAAAAATGGTGTTTGCTACCTCCCTGAGTGGACTTTGCACCTTTTCTCCCGCAGGGCAGAAAAGCCTTTCAGGCAGTGATGCAGCAGGCTTGGTGGAGATGAAACTAAGCCCTCTCCAGTCAAGAATCAGGCTTCACTCTTTATTAAAATCTTGTTGTCTGAGATGCCCCTATGCCAGCCTATCAAAAGATAGAAGAGCAAAGCTTACACTTGTCTTCCAAGGAGTGAAACTGCTGTAGCATTCCCCCAGTGAAGCATTCATGCAGCCCAGGCTGCTCTCTCATAAAGCTAATCAGCTCTACTAATAGGAATTGGCTCTGGATTTTAAGGCTTTATTTCTGGGTCAACCTCCACCCTAGCTTTAGCTTCGCCTTTACTGGGAAGTAAGGGTCTTCCTTTTGCATTAAACTCCCCCCTTGTAAGTCAGCTCCCTGGGTTTTATAGCATCTTCCTAGGCAGTGGAGATTTATCAGATGAGTTTTTCTTCAGATTTTGAGCATTTCTTCTCTCGATGAGCAGCGCAGTGTGAGGGCTGCTGTGCTCTCGGTTTACTGCTGAGTGGAGCACACTAGCAAAGTCACGCAGGGCGATCCGTGTGAGCCACGCAGCAGTTTCCAGGGAACCACATGTACTCTGGAGAGTCGCAAGGGAGAATCTGCTACACAAGACTGTAATTCAGAAAGCAGCAAACAAGATGTCTTTTCTTCAATAATGAAAAGGGAGAAATAGCTGCCTGGTTAGCCTTGGACCAGAAACCAGAATCATTTAGACAAATTAATCTAGTCTTGAAAGAAGATACCTCAGTTCAGGAGAGTTATTATTTAGTTCATAAGAGAGATACATGATTTTGGGACCCACCTCCCAGCTAGAGATCTAGAGGAACTGCCAGGACCTTTGGGAGAATACTTGTGCTAAAACCATATAAAAGTTTAATCCTCAAGTCTCTGACATTTTGTTGCATTATGTTACCATTATGGTGTAGATTAAAAAGCATTTGTTACTCTTATTGTTTATTTTATACGCTAGATTAATGCCACATGTCAGTTATTTTGCCAAACCAAACCATCAGTTCAGACGTGAAAAACGTCCAGCAGAGTATTTTCTATCTAAGATTAACTTTTAGGCTATCATCCAGGGTTAATTTAGGACCATTAATGATGCGTGGGTTGGACATAAGACTTCAGGCATGTATTATTTGATTACCTGATCACATAATTAAAATGTCACTTATCAAGGGACACATTTTAATGAATTTAAAAGCACCTTGATGACATTATTATTTGACCTATTATTTAAGAGGATTATTTCTTGCCTGTTACTGATTGACTTCCTTTGACAGCATGAAAACTGTTTTTCAATTAGCTTTTTCTTCAGAGAGGGGGCAGAGACACACACTACATCCTTCTTATTACCTCCAAGACCTCCTCTCACTGAGGTACACTGAGAAGACCCTCTGTTTTTAAACTTTGAGCTCATCAGCTTGTTCAGCTGCTAAAAAAAGGGTAAATGGTGTTAGTCTGTGATAAAATGTGTGAAAGGGGGTCAGGAGGATAAGGCTATAATTATAATGGTATCTGCTGAAGGTCACTCAAATTAAGCTGTGTTCAGCTGGGGCTGGAGGAACTGACTGAGGAGACAACAGGAAAATGTAAATTTCAACAAAGTGACAGCGAGGAGCATGAAAATATAACCAATGGAAGGCTTGTGAATCATGTAAATACCACTGGTAAGAGGTGATTCTGGCATGGTAGCACATGCTCTAGTGAAGGGTAATGGAGAGGAAGTAGACAAGCACCAGTTTATTAGCAGGTGCCTCCTGCTGGTGCCACTGAGATGGCTGATAGGTGGGACTGGGTGGGAAGGGATTTGCTGCTGCTCAGGTAGCTGCAAACTGGATGAATCACTGTCTTTCTACATCCTGAAGCCTGGCAATAGGATTTACTCAGGTATGTGCTCAAAACGTTACTGTATTGTTAATGTTCATCCAGCTTGCTTGCTTACAGTGGTAATATGCTGCGCTGGATGCTCTCTGACAGGCAAGAAAGGATGGGGCAGGTGCTTATAGTAGTGCACATTCCTACACTCCCTTATCAGACTCATCGTGGCTGAAGTCATTCTCTGCCTCTGAAGATGCTTAAAAGAATTCATTAGGTTTGTGAAAGGAATCAAGGTCAAAATATAGTATTTTTTTTAAGCTGAAACAGGCATTGTGGACTTCAGTCTAAGGAGATAAAATGCAAGACTATCTAGCAACAACAAAAAATCCCTCCCTCTGGTGACTCCTGCTAAGTTTCAAAATAGTCTCTGAAGAGTAGAAGTTCTGTCATATACAACAAAGAACTAGTGGGACTTAAGAGGGAAAGATGCTGCAAGGGACAGAAGATGGAGTACATTATTTAATGCTCTCTCATATCTCAGTTGATGACTTTGAAACTTATATTCACATAGCTTCCAAATCACAATGAGTCTGGACCACTTGAGAAAGGAATTAATATAGTAACTTTGACCAGCCTTAGGTGAGACAAGACATTGAATTATGCTACTGTTGCCTTCAGTCTCATAGTGGTGGTGGGTTCTTTTTGATGCCATCATCCTACCCTAGACTGGATGTACATTATTTTTAATAGGTGCAGGGATAACCCCAGCATTTACTCCGAGACCGAAGCTTCCCAGAGTTTTGTTTCTTTTAGTAGACAGAGCATTGCTGTGGGAGATCATGAAACAAACGTATCTGACAAAGTAGCGACAACATAAATTCAGAAACTTTCTGTGTTTGCTCTACATTAGAGTACAGCCAGGAGGTGATCTGACACCAACCTGACACGTGTTGCAACTCACAGAAAAAGCTCTGACCACCATATGCCCCAGCCCTCAGGACAACTCATCTCCCCGGGCCCCTGAGAAAGGGCTGTCAGTCTGTATATCTCCAAATCCTCCTGCCACCCATGACAGCATGGAGTCCTCTGAACCTCAGTGGTGGTACCAGTGAAGCAAGCCCTGCAACTGTTTCTCACTGCCAGATAAAACCTGGGATGCTCTGAATTCTGGTAACACCAGGGGTGCAGGCTGCATTCAGCTTGAACCAGCTATTGCTCCAACCCTGGAGCACCAAGACACTCAGCCTAGTGTAGTCCCTCATCCACTGCTGCCAGGCAGAATCGCTGCAGCCTCCAAGATCAACTGGCTTTCAGCCATGAATATAAAATCCATTGGCCTGGCTGCACACAAAGTTTCAGCAGGCTGCAGCCGGCCACAAACCAGGCTTTCCCTCTGCTTACCAGCCCCATTTTGACCTTACCTAAGCTAAGCACAAGTTATTTTGCCTCTACACATCTCCTCTGCTCACATAATCTGGCAAAATTTGGATGCTATGTTATCCATGGCAGTACAAAGTTTGATAAAAGACCTCACTCTGTGTTCTAGTTCCTTTCAGAACCCTGAGACCTATATTGCACAACAAAAGAGCAAGGGCAGGGAACCACCTACAGCCAATTGTTACACATTACGGATTTCTTTCCATTGTGAAAAACAGTCCCTTTTTTCAAAAAGCCATCATCTACCCCCTCCCTCACAGCTATTGATTCCATAGACCAAAACAATAATGTGCACCTTGCTGCAGTGAACTTACAGATGTCTAATTCTGAATGGGAAAATGTCACAGACCTCCACTCACAGGCAGGACTTTGAATTGAAATATATATCCTGCCTCTTCATCCATGGTTTCCTGCAGGCGTACATTTACTCCTTCCAAAATTCGCTATTAATTTAAGCATTGTTAATGATATCTTGCCTCTTGCTGGCAGAGAGAGGAAGATGCGATTGTCCATTTTTATTCCCATGAGGTCCTTGAATGGCTGTGACAAGCACCAACAATAGGACTCAGATAAAAAGAGAAGTTGCTAACTTTGTCCCAGTGAATCACAGTTATAATTTCCTTGAAAGATGAAGGGATTGTTAAAATGACTGAGAATACAAAGCAACTCTCCTCAGCTTGAACTGAATCATCTTCATCCATTACAACTGTATTGTTCCTTTTCTTATCTGTGTATGGTAGAGTCTTAACTTTTCTTGCAAGTAGATTGCTCTCAAACCTGTTCTGTAAGTGACACAGATGTTGGTTTGTATGAGCTTCAGGTACATTGAGAACCTGATCCTTGAAGGTATTTAGATGCATAAATACACAGAGATGCCTAGTGACATTTTTCTCAAATGCCCAAGGTTACAAATCCTTCCTGCACTATCATTTCCCATACATGAAAATCAAACTGCCAATAAGAGTCTGACCACAATTGCTCTCACAGTGGGCTGTAATATTTTCTGTGAAAGTTTCTTTAGTATTATATTCTTATTACACAACACCAGATAAGCCTGGAGTTTGACCTATATAAATCCCAAGATTCCTATCAGGAAACAAACTCCCTCACACTACAGGGCTTTTCAAGAGGACCACTATGTTTCTTTTAGAAGATTAGCATAAAGGACAATTCAGCTGGATATGAAGAACCTTATGTGTGTGGACAGGGTCAAATTTCCCTTTAACAACTTCAGCAATTTTTATTTTATAATAATTAGTAACTTTCAACAGAGCCTATTAAAAAAAATAAGAGAAATTTTGCATTTGCTGCTATTTTCTATCTATTCTTAGCATCAGACAAAGGCATTCTTGGGGTGGCAGCTTTCAGCCATGCAGGATGTAGCTCCGAAGGATGCTGACTGGAGAAATTGCCAGTGTAGGAAATCATCTTTCCCCAAGAAGAGGCAGCTGAGAGAAGAAGATTGAGTTGTAGGTCTTTGCAGTAGTAGAGCAAGGAAAGACTTGCACTAGGTCAGAGAAATTAAATGAGATCTTAAAAGGAATAGGCTAAGGGCTTTTCTTCTTGGGGCACTGAGGAAATTTGTAGCCTCTGTATATCAGAATTAAGGACCTAAGTAGCCTACAGGCAAGAGCTTGGGGAAAAAAAGCAGGAGAAAATGGGGCAAAAAGATGTCAAGTGCAGGAGAGTGGGTGTTTTTAACTGTTGGGGAGGTAAAATATGGAAGGTATTCCTGGGATAAGAAGCACCTGGAATCACAGAAATTCACTATGATGTGAGCTCGGGGCCTGGAACAGGTTTTGTGTTCCCATGGAAGACACATGATCAGAGCAAACTGTTGTAGCCTGTATTACTTCACGGATGATTTCTTTGTGTTTAATTGCTTATTTCCCTATTTAAAGATGCATTTTCTCTCACTAGTATTTGTATGGGATTGTCACTGTGTTAAAAAGTTGTGTGTATTTCCAAGATAAGGCTGCATGTGCATGAGGATGCTGTGCTTATGGGTAGCTACATTTATCTGGCCTAATTTTGTTATTATGCAGACTTAATTCATAATATATTGGAGGAAGACATTATTCAAGAACTAATAGATGTTATACCATCAACGTATTCTAATGGGCTGATTAGCAATTTTATTGTATTCAATTGCGCCATGGCAATTCCATGTCAGGTAGAAGAGCTATCAAAATGAAAAACTGCATTAAAATTAAAAACCAATAGTCCAAGTTTCAGTCTGAATGAGCTTCCTCGTGGAATGATGAAGCATGGTTATCCGTGAGTCTGCCCTAGATACCTCGTAAAAATGGACTATGGAAATCTTTGTATAAAGGTGGAGAAATCAGTTGCTTCTGCTATTTCATACACAAGCTTAGTAAATATGTCATTGGGGTTCAGTGATTCCTTTTATTTCAAACTTCTCTATTCCTTCATGAGAATATCACTGAAAAGTTATGACCCTGAGCATTTCTATTCAGAGGACCTTTTGTCCTGCATTCAAAACCATCTTGATTTGTCTCCTGCTTTCTAAACCATAGGAATTGAAGCAATAGTTTGTTGTCCTTTCCCTGTCATTTTTACACCTATAAAGCAGCCATCTCTTCATTCACTGGCATATAAACAGATATATATATGAGTCTAACGGCATGAGGTTTAACACGGCCAAATGCCGGGTCCTGCACTTGGGGCACAACAATCCTATGCAGAGCTACAGACTGGGAGAAGTCTGTCTAGAAACCTGCCAGGAGGAGAGGGACCTGGGGGTATTGGTCAACAGCC
>WAAB01013993.1:2190-39538 GCA_013389865.1 Piaya cayana | reverse complement strand
GTTGTGGAGAGGAGGGAGCTGGCCTCTTCTCCCAGGTGACAGGGGACAGGACGAGGGGGAATGGCCTCAAGCTCCGCCAGGGGAGATTTAGGCTAGAGATTAGGAGGAAGTTTTTTACAGAAAGGGTCATTAGGCATTGGAATATGGTGCCCAGGGAGGTGGTTGATTCGCCTTCCCTGGAGGTGTTTAAGGCACGAGTAGACGAGGTCCTGAGGGACATTGTTTAGTGTATGATAGGAATGGTTGGACTCGATGATCCGATGGGTCTCTTCCAACCTGGTGATTCTATGATTCTATGATATGTTCATATACTGAAAATATAACCAAACTGTCCTTCCTCTTATACCATTAGTTCTGCCACTGGGGAAAACATTAAGAACTTCTCATGTATCCTGCTCAGTACTTCACAGAGCCTACGCAAAGCTCCTGACTGAGAGCCAGCTTGAGTCTTGAAGTGAACAGAAAACACCACATTTGTACACCCAGATCCAAGAGGGAAGCCCCTTCCCTCATGAACTTCTCCAGAGCTCCCATGTTGTCAGTGGTCCTCATAGCGGGGTGCCTCCTGTGATGTGGCTGTTCCCACATCCTCACAGCTTGCTTTTACCTTGTTTGCACTGATGCAACTGTTTGTGAAGCTTTGACATCTTGGGTCACCAAAACGATCCTGTTTTAAAAATAACCCTCCCAAAGAATGAAGTGAGGAGATGGATTTGCAGCAGGTGCAGATACCGCTGCCATCCTCTGCCCTTCTCTCTCTCCAGCAGAGCGCCTTGTCTCCGAGCAGAGGCACTGGCAAGTCTCTGTGGCTGTGCCACTGCCAGCCCCAGACGCTAAGGCAAACCAAAAATTGACAGCAGCTTAAATTAGTGCTCAAGCTGTAAACTTAAAACGTGACTTTGCTGTCAGTTTAGCTGAACTAATGACTAATGAACTAATGAAAAGGAGAGTGCCCGCTTTTCCCAGCCCTGTGTTCCTGCTACCTCATCGCAGGGTGGGACAGATCATCTTGCTGACCTGGTGAAAAGGGATCTTTTTCTCCTTTTGCTGGATGAGCTTTCATCTCCATCAGTGTGCACCTCCCACTTCGTGAGTGGCTGCAGGGTCAGCAGCACCAGAGGAGGAGGGGGGAGGCACAGGGAACATGTGACCTTTGGGTAAGAATGTGATCTTGGAGTCCAATTGCAGGGCCATGCCTTGAGAAAGTTGGAGCAGACACCCAGCCGACGCAGTGAGGTTCCCTGAGTGACAGTGACTACCAGCCAAAGAACACAGAATGCATCTGGCACAAGCACTGCCTCAGTCCTGGTCATTAAACCCATCAGGGGCCACGAAGCAGAACCTCGGGCGCACACAGAAGCACCCACAGGCCTGGAGGAGGAGGAGTGATTTTTCACCATATGTTTTTGCAAATGCATACCCTTTTGGCACTATATCTTGTAAAGGCAGTGGAGAAGCAGCCTGTCTGACACAGCCGTGACTTCTAGGAATGAAAAGCTCTTGGAACAGATGCCTGAATGAACCCCACTGAGCCAGGCTCTCTGCAGCCTGCTGCAGGCAGTGTGAAATGCTGCCCAGAGCAAGCAGCGCTGCTTTACACCCCCGCAGCAAATCGTGGTAGAGAGTGCAGTGCAGTGAAGCATCAGGTCTCCTGCGCTCGAGGAAAGCCTTGGATGAAGAGGGAGGTGGCATGTCTGAACGCACACACACACACACACACACAGAGTGTCCTTTTACAGTTCTATTTCTGCAAAAGAGATGAACTGACTAAAGCAGAAGCTTCAATAAACAGGAGGACAAATTCTGTGAGCCAAAGTACACTGAACATCACGTGACAACATTTAAAATCTTATTTGGAGCTGAGATAGCCATTTTTTTATTTTCCCTCCCAATGAAAAACATGTTCTATTGTTACTTAAATAGCATATATTTCTGTAATAGCCTTTTAATGCAGAGCTGTTTCTCTTTAGGGCCTTGAATATATGCAAATGAAAATGAAGAAAAGAGCTGAAGTATAAAGAAAGAACAGTAGTCTGGAAAAAAATGGAAGGGTGAGTGACTGTAAAGATCAACTGGCAAAGCAAGCTTATTGGGTTTTTTGGGGAGGATGCAGGTGATTATTAAATGCCTTGTGTCTCATCCTATGTGAATATAACTACCTGATTATGGTGGCTCTGCAGAAGTCAGAATATGTGAAGCAAGCAACGTCCAATGAGATAAGTGATACAAATCAGAGCATTTCTGTTCCCTCAGCTGTGATGCAATCCAACTCCTAAAGCATTGTTTAAATAATAATGGCATCCTGCTTATGTGCGTATTAACAATATGTATACCCATAAAGACTTGCAGAAATGCAAATATTGCTCTGCATAAAAGTCTTTCCTACCAAGGCTGCATAGAAAAATAGCATCGGGACACAAATTGGTAACAATTGAAGCCAATAATGAGGTAAAATACATATGCATGTGACTCTGAATCATGTGCCTCTTAATGTCTGATGAAAACAATTCCCCAGTTCCTCTGCCCCTCTGTCCTCAGTTGCACATGTGATGGGGATCCCTCTTGCTGCTTCCACCGCCTTGGATGAGTGTCCATTTTACATGACAGAGACTGCTAGAGCAGATGGGCTAGGAATGTCTTTGTTGCACATGCGCAAGTTTAAGCAAATACGGTGAATATGCTGAAATTTGCCTAAAGTGAAAATGCCACTGAAATGTAGGAAAGGGTACACAAATGGAAAGCCCACACTGCAGTAGTAAGTGGATACATCCTGTCTGATCAATGACTGCATTAGTGCTGCCCAGTTTACAGCAATATCCTACGCACATGCTTTTAAGGAAGAGCTCAAGGAGAATTCCCATTACCGATGTTTACAGGTTTATGTGCTTAGTTATTTCTGCTATGTTATCACTAGGATGGTCATGGAAGGTCCCTGTGACATTTCTGTATGTAGGGTGTGTTTTTTCCAACTCATCTGTTGTTTATGTCTAGTGGCCCTAGCTGTGCTGGAAATTCTGACTAGATAGATTTTGTTCCAGCCAAGAGCTCTCTAAAATCTTATTTGTGAAGATTCATTCAGAGAAAACCCTAAGGTGTGCCTACAGTTGTTTTTCACCAACATTTGCACAAGTGATATCACTGTGTTTGCAAGAACCTTGTTGGAAAACACAAGCCTTGCAAGGGCTTATGTGAAACTGTGTGCAGGTTCACAGCGGAGTTTTTTTTCCTTCCCCCTATCGCTTTTAGTGGTTTTGTCATAGAAAGGGTAGAAAATGATCGTCAACGAACATGCTCATCAGGGGATTTCTTCCTGTCGTGTAGCGCTGAATTCTCACCACCTCCCAAACTGCAGCACATGAATAGTCCTACGCCTTTGTGCCAAGTTTCTGCTAAAGTTCACCCAGCCTTCAGAAACCAGGTTGGAAAGAGGCCATTAGACCACTTCCATAGCAATGAGAAAAGTGTTATGTTTTTGATATAGTTGAAGAACACTTAACCAAGAGATAGTCATCTGAGTGACATTTCTCTGGAGAACTCCCTGAAACCACTCATCTTCTGAGCAGGGTAATCTCAGCCAGAAAGCTGAACCTCTGAAAAGCCAGGAGCTTTTTGTACAAAGAGAGAAATAAAATTATTTGCAGTTTAAACTCTAACTATTGCAAGCCAAACTAGTTACAGAGGATACAAAGTGATGCAGAAGTTTTTTATTAATCTCTCTCTGGGTCAGCTTGTATTTGGTCTCCGTATAACAGGCCACCATCTCATCTGCAGTGAGGAAACTTTTGGTGTTTGCAATGACATGAATATTTGTGCTGTAACCTTTATTGCTCACTTCTGAAATTTCAGGAGACGAACACCTCTCATATGCCACCATCACTGCCATCGTCTCCAAATCCTCAATAAGCTCCCAGCAGCCTGGCTGCAGTCTTGGCCAGGAGCACAGCAGGTAATAGCTGCAATGAATCTGTCTCCAAACACATAGGGACTAGACTAGTGCATCCATTTATAGCAAAGCCCTGCTCTGAGGCTTGGTTTTCCTTTATTTATTTATTTCTTTATTTCCATAGTGCAATATCTGATCAGTTTGAGTCTGCTGGCTCCCTGTCATTGTGGAGTGCTTTTTTCGATTAAAATGGGTTTAGGTTCTTCACTTGGTAAGAAAGATTTCGGGGTTCCTTGGGAGAACAGAACTTTTCCAAACTCTTTTCTCAAGTTCTGGCCACAGATGGGATTAAGATTCTATTTTATTAAGCAGTAGATGTGGCAGGTGGGATGCAGCAGCAGTGCCATGGTTGTCTGTTACTGTGGGTGGCTGCAAGGTGCAGCTGGATCCATGGCAGAAGCACCAGGCGGCTTGGTATGCCTTAGTGTCTTGTTTTGTTCTCTAACTCTCTGAAAGAATGTTAGCTCTCTTGCTGTTGCATTTAGTTACTTGTATTGACTGCTTTCATGTGGTGCTAACTCATCTCTTTCGCTGCAAATTTTTATCCCAACTTGGGGTGTGGCTAAAATTCTGAAAGCTGGAGGGATTTAATTACAGCTGTACAGGCAGTAATGAGAGCATGCTGTAAGGATGATAAAAGAATTTCCATTACCTCCTTCTTTTCCATCTCAGGAAAATATGAATAAAATATTTCACTCTCTTTGTTGTAATTAAATCACTATAACTTTCAGGATTTCAGCCATACCTCAAGTTCTGGTTCAAGCACCTTTGCCTGCAGGTGGCTGTTCCCACTGGCTTTCCAGTGAGGCAAGAGTTAAGGAGGTGGGAACAGCCACCTGCAGGCAAAGGTACTAGGCTGCATACCTCTCCTGGTGATTCAGCACCCCCTCAGGCCACCTGAGGAGGTCTTCAGGACTGGGCTCTGCCTCGTTTGCGTTTTTGTTTTATTCTAAATGTGGAGAAGTTGGGAAGAGTCACCCGTTCCTGAGGGCTGTTGAGTGGCTGCTGGTTCTGCGGTGATGTGGAGGCCCCTCACCCAAAATTTTAAAATCCGAGGTGATTTTTCTCCCAAAGGTTTGATGGTATAATTGTGCTTGCTTTTCCAGCATGCCTAGGTAGTACCTTCTACTACTGCCAAGGAAACTCTTTAAACATTTTAGCTGTTATTAAACTTAATTTTAGGGACAATTATTAAAGCGTGATTAACACATGTGGTAGGGTGAGGTTATAGTGCAATTCTATTGCACCGGCAGGACGTGGAGCTTGTTTTTCCTATGTTGCAAAAACTCTGGGTCTCGGTCATGCAAACTTTGTTCTCAGGACTTTGACAGCTTTTCTCTGCAGCGGTTGCAGAGGAGTTTCAGACGTGCCCAGTTATCTCCTGATATTTGCTGCTGGCATTGTCTGCAGGGGGATGTTCACTGTGCGCTCTTTAAACATCTGAAAATATGAATTATATGGTATATTCGAAACATAACTCTTTTCCCTTGCCTACCATGTGCGAGTAGCCTCCGTGCACCGCCAGGGCTGCTGCAGCTGCCTGGGAAGGTGCTGGTGGCTCCATTGAGAGCAGGGACTAAGCCACGGAGCACCAACCTTAGTTGAAAAAAGGAGTAAAGGGGAGGGGAAATAAACACCTTTGAAAAACTGTCTTGACACGTGAGGAAACAGATTATGATCATTCTGATGCTACCTGTGGCGTTCAAAGCCCTGCTTTATTTTAAAGTTTTTGGTTAATTAGCTTGAGCAGTTACTCTCATCCTGAAAACAAAGTAAAGTTATTCTCAAACTTTGTTTCAGCTGTAGCCTCAAAATGTTAACTTGCTTCAGCATGTGAAGGACCAAAACATTACTTCTTGTTAGAGTACTGGGAAAGCAGGAGGATGGTACGTTGAAATTCAGTTTCTAATTGCCAAAATGTTTTCTCCTCTGCTTGCCTTATTTTGACAATGGGTGGTTTATGTCAGCTGAAAAGAGTCTGGAGATACATCAACATCTTACTTTTTTCCTGTCCAACTGACTGCGTAGGCAAGTCAGTTTATGAACACTAAATTATGAGCAGTAGACCAGAGATGGAAGTCTCTTTATTAGATAAAATAGGTAATGCGGGGCACAGCTCTCTGCCTGAGACCTTATCTGATGCCAGGCTGACAGTATTCTTGCCCGGCGGAAATTATTAGTCTTTGAAAAGGGTATGTAGTGAAACACATTAAAAATGGCTGTGCAAAAGACGTCTGTCTGCTCATCAGTTATCACAGGTAGCTACGCTGAGTTGTGTGACAACTATGGAGGAAACCTGCCCGGCACTGGAGATGTGCCAGACTTTAGGACAGATCACAGAGCATATCAGATGACAGAGCCACGTTTACTACAGGTGGATGTGACTAATCACAGAAATAGGTATGCAGGCTGACACCAGAATAATTAGTTTTCAAAACTCTCAGAGGTCACTCAGTGCACGTACACAATTTTATCCAATTAACTAAAATTAGTTTTGTACATCATGTGCTGGAGGTGTTTTTAAGGGTCTGGGGTTAAAGACTGGAATGATCACCCTGATTCATCAGGTTATTAGGGTTTGAAGCCCTGATGCAGCAAGGTACTTCAACATATACATAAATTTAAACCTTTTAGAAGTCCTCTTGTTGACAGTGGGACTACTTAGGTGCTTCAAGCTGAATAACTGCTTAAATGTTTTGCTGAATATGACAATGTTGAATAAATGTGATACAGGCCTAGAGCTTTTAAATGTCATGTCAGGCGGAGCAAACACTGTTAACGAACAGCAAGTTCCTGTCAAAAGGGTACCGTGCTTCTCTAGGGTGAGGGAAATTTTGAAGTGGTGCTGTTGTGTGGGAGCAAAGTCAGAATTGACTGCAATTCACCGCACACTTACCTTTTCTTGCTGCAGAGACTGCCTCTCATCTCTTCTTTAGTAGCAGCTTTGTATTACTTCTTATTAGAAACAAAATCCAAAAACGTGGCTCACAACCTAAGCTCAAATTCTTGCAATTCTTGTGCAGTTTCATTCAAATTAGGGGCCATCAATATATCCAAGATATATTGATCTGCTGAGGAACCTCAAAGGCAGCAAAATCCAATGACAATTCATTTTTTGTTTCAACGGATTGAGTAAGAAGGCAGGGAGGGGCAGGGGTGGAACATTTCCATGGCTGATATTGCAGTCATGAATCCAGCCCTTTGTTCAGCTCGGGGCTGCACGCTGACAAATGTGCTGTTTCCTGAAAGCCATAACATCTTTGTCCGGTGCCCAGGTGCAGGAAGTAGGGCACAGACCGGGGCAGCCTGTTTCTAAAAAGGATTTTTTTTTTAAATCATTTTAAGATTAAGAAAGCAACCCAAAATCTCAAGACATGCTTAAGATCAAAAGGACCCCAGCTCAAGAAAATATCAGAGCCTCTTTTCATTCCATGGCTAGCCATCTTTCTCCATTAATGAAGCCCAGTTGAATCAGCCATTATCTTTTTCATAGACATTGCCTTGTTTTTTCTTTCTGAAATCTTCTTTATGGTCATTAAGTCTACTGCATGCTACAGATTAGGTAGAAGTGTGTGCATTGAGATACCACGTCAGCCTTCTCCTTGGCTGTGGTTGACAGAAGGCCAGTTTCGTGGCACTGGCAATTAGTCAAGAATGATAATACCCTGAATGCTGCGTTTTCATATATTGTCGCATTAGATCATTTCACCCTTGAATTGCCTCAAGACCCAGGCTAACACCCAATTTCATACAGCAGTTCCCAGGTTCAAAATCAATAGGAGGTAAGCAGAGGGTGGTGAGGTCCCATGGAATTTGACAGCTTAGTGTCAAAGCACTGTGCACGCCTCTTAGCAGGAAAATGTAGAACTCAGCTTGCAACAAAAGTCACTTTTTCAGTGCAGTGTCAGAGATCAAAAATTGAAGGAAAGGCACTTGAGATTGATCTTGCAAATCTTTTAAAGAACAAAAAATGCTTTTGGGGTGTTTGAAATAAGAATGAAGGAGATTAGAAACAAAAGACTGTATCACAAGACTTAGATATTAGCTTAGACACTAGCTTAGACACTATTTAAAACCACCTGGTGGCTAGGAGTTGCTCCTGGCAGGTCAAGAGCCTGGTTATAATTTTTGTTCCAAAATAAGCAGATGAGGCTTGTATACATAAGTGTCTCACATTCTGGGGAGGTGCTTTAGACTTGAACTATCATCATCATGGCCACTCCCCCAGAAATAACAAAATGGCTTGGATATGCCAGAATTTCATCATTCCCTCTTTTTTTTTCCTTTTTCTTTTTTAATTAGGTCATAACTATATCTCAAATTCAACTTGAAGTGGAAAATGGTTTTCTTTGATCTGAAACTCTGTTCTTCTGCAAATACACTGGTTCTTGGTTTTGGGTTTTTTTGCAGACAAAGACAGGCTTACAGATATGTAGCTAGTGGTTTTTTACAGCTGTACTTACTACACAGCCCAAGTAGGATCCAGCACTCAATGAAGTTGAAGTGAAGCCAGTGAATTCACTGGGCCATGGACAATGGAAGGAACTCCCTTGACAAGCCACAGAACTCCCTGCAGATAGCATATAAGTGCATATCAGAAACAAAATAAATACATTGCAAATCATATAATCAAAGCCAAATACATTATTGTGTTTCACAGAATTACAGAATGGTAGGGATTGGGAGAGACCTTGGGAGATCACCTAGTCCAAAGCCCCTGCTAAAGCGGGTTCACCTTGAGTAGGTAGGTTTTGTCACAGTAGTGCTTCGCCACCTGGTTTCTGAGCACCCCTGAAGGAATATACTCTGAGTCAGGAAGAGCTGGGCAGTAACTTCCCTGCTAATCTAGATGTGCTGGGCAGTAGTTATTTTCCTGTCATGTCTATCTATGGCAACTACAACTCTCTTAAATGTCTTTTCTGGGGGCAACCATGCATTCAGTCCTCATGTTCTCAGCAAGCAAGGATGCCACCACTAGATACGTATGGGCAACCTTCCACCAAGAAGGGAGGCACCCCCCCCAGCTCTGCTCCCTGGAACCCCCGGCCTTAGCCACCCTTTTCAAGGTGGAAGGCACATCTGGATGCTTCTGCCAGGCTGGGATTATGGTGGCCTTAGTTGTAGTTTAGAAACTTCAGAGTTTGGGGTGATTTGTTTACTGTTTTGCATTTTTTTTAATTGTAGTGTATTCTATAGCTTTCCCTGGACTTTGCTTCTCCACCTTTTAGCTGCATGTCATATATGGGTACCCTAGGACACTACACGAGATGATGACCACCAGTCCTTAGAGGTTCCTGCTGCAGTGGTTTACAAAGTAATTGCTCACAGCTTTCCACCATGGCAGTCTGTTTAGGTCCGTGGCTCTTTCATGAAAGGAGCTGGGTTGTCTCTGCTTATATTGAAGTCTCTGCGATGAGAGCAGCCCTGGGAGGGGAAGGGACAGACAGGAGTATTTTCTGGTGCTGAATGAGATTGTCCATGGCTCACCTGTCAACGGCCATATTGAGCCACCCAGCATCCCTGGGGACCATGTAGGGTATTGCTGTTCAAGTCTCATGAATGGGGATGTCCAAAAGGGGGACAGCATCACCACTAGTCTGCAGGGCCCTGTCCTAGCTCCTGTTCCACCTCTGGTAGCGAGGGGCTATCTCCGGAGAAGAGCAGAGAATGTGCCACATGTCTGGAAATCCCCAGGCATTTCACATGCTCACTGCACATTAGGACTTAGTTCTATACAAATGATTCCTTTGTTAAAGTTAAGTGCCTTCAGTGCTTCAGAATCATGTCCCCCTTTTATTTCTACTTATTTATCTCACCTGTTTTGAAGTTTTTTTGGGAAGGGGAGGAGCTGCACAAAAATTAGGCTTCTGGACATATGCATTGCGCTAGCATGTAAGTGACTGGCTTTGCTAAACAAAGTCACTTCTCTAAATTCCATGCTGAATCTTCCCTGCTGCCCAAATCATCAGCTACACCATTCTTGAGGGATCATCCCAGGGAACCACCCAGCTCCTTGAAGGTGTACTTGTTATTGAGCATTTTACCTGAATTACTCAACATCACCTATTTCTCTGCTTTCAGCAAACACAGTTAGGAAATATTATGTCTTCCGAGCATACACTCAGGAATTTGCAGCTTTCATCTCATGGCCCTGTATCACTCAGGGCACAGGACAACCTTAAGGCAGAACAAAGGGTATTTGTCCATTTGACGCTGTCTATTTCCCCTTCCTTAATCTCCAGGGATTCATTCTTTTATTCCCCTTCTCTTCCATGGGAGACAATGTTTTTTTCAGTGTTGTGTTTTTCCAGTGTGAGGATATCATTGAGAATACTATAGTAACTCCTTCATGGTGCACTCACATCTCCTGCCTTAAATCCTTCTTCCACCTTTCAAGGAATAGAAGAACAGAGCACATAGGTCCCAACAACATGTAGGCACCTGAGCAAATTTTGAAGGCGTTCAACTGCCTATTTTCTGCCCTGGAGTCATCTGCATCACTTATTTTTACTTTTAGTATGATGCCATCGTGTCATACACCCACACAGCTGTTGTCATATCACTGCTCTTGCACATATATGCTTCTGAGGTGCTGTAAGAGTTAAATATTGGAAGCCTGCTACAGTGGGAGGAGATGCTCTGCTATGCATGCAATTGCCATTAGATGTCTCCAGCCCCTTGATCTTGGAAACGGAGGCAGTCAAGCATGACGGTGGTTGGTGGCAGAAGACTGGATTGGAAAGCGCTCATTAATCCTGCTAGTTAGCAAGCAAGGGCTGATGTAAAGTGTCCAGCTGCTTAGGAAGGAGGTCTTGGACTTCAAGCTAAACTTCTTATAAATCAAGGTCCTCTCTGATCTCTGGTCGATCTGGTCTTTCTGAAGGTAGCCGTCTAGTGATCTGATGGAAACAGAGGCAGTGGTGGAAAGCATGCGGAGATCAGGATGCTCAGCATGTTATAAACGCGGGCCTACAGAATTTGCTTTTCAATTGTTGAGGAGGCTGCAGTTATTTTCCTCTGTTTAGTTTGCTTATTTAAACAACACAATAGATTTTCCCCGTGTGATTAACGGAGGTTTTTCAAAACAATGAGGCTCACATTTCCAAAAAGACTTAGTGAGCCAAGCAAAGCTAAACAAAGCCATGTTTCTATTATCTTAATTTGGGGCTGGAGTAGACCTTTAATATGGATCAGTGTACTATTTCCATTTTCTATATGAATAAAACAGCCCAGAGCAAAAAGACTTGCCATAGCCACCATGCAAGTTAATGACAGAGTCTGGTCAGTTGTCTCTTTGTAATATTTTCATGCAGCTGATCACAGAAGAGAATGGCCTAATCTGTTCTTTGCTTTGGGCTCACTGGAAGTAATTAAAAATGGCAATAGGTGTTAAGATGAATTAAAATCTAGAAGGTAAAGAAATATGGATAGAAAAAACTGTACTAATTACATTAATTGTGATCAGAGAAAGCTCTCCCTTCCCACCCTTGTCTAAGCAAAAGAGTTTTGGAGAACTTGACTCTTGAACCATGCTCAGCAAAACCTCCTAGTCCAAAGCTATCCGGAAGAGTCAAAGCAGCGTTAGACCAAGAGCAGCTGTCAGAACGATTCCACCACCTCGAAGCATAAGTCCATTTCCCCCAGAATGCTCAAAATGAGAGGCCTGTAGCTGGGTATAAACCCATGGTAAAGGTCTATTCCCTCCCAGAAGGCTCTCCTCCACCTGCCCCTGACTCCTGGTTATGCTCAGGCAAAGGGAATGCTCACACCAGTGCCTTCCCTGGGTGCTGATATTGGACAAGACTGTACCATTCACCTGGGCACACTGGCACTTGATCAACAACTGCTGCAAGGACTGGCAGCCCAGCTAAGGACAAATCCCTTGTGGGAAGGCTCAGAATAGTCACGCTGCGTTTGGCTGCATCAAACTTTAAATCACTAGCCATGAAAAGCTGCAGGGCCACATAAATAAATAATAATTTCAAAATTTTCCAATAGTTGCTGAACTTCTTGTAAAAAGGATTTAGCAAAGATGAATGAAACAAATTCTAAGTGTTTGAGATTTATGGCCTGTGTGATGACCTTCCTTTGAAACAGTGTCAGTGTCATTCCCCTTGCTGGCTGAGCACACACATGCACACGTGCTGTCTCTGCAGCTCTCCCAGCACATTTCTTTCATTTTTTTCTCCACCCTGATTTATAAGGATGTGCCCTATCTTCAAGTCTCAGGGAACACACCAGACTTCCAGTAAACATACACAGCGCGGTTCCTTTTTTCCAAAACACAAAAGGAAAAGGCTCCTCCCCATAAGATAAACACCCCCACCCATTCCATCAAGCAAATACACAGCGGAAGAGATCATCGGGGTTGCGTTGTGTTCTGTAGATCTTCAGGCTGCTGCCTCCTGCAGTGGAGCGTTCCATCAGTGAGGGCTGTCTCTTGACAGTGCCTTGCCATGGGTCACCCCGGGTGAGGTCTGGGGCTCTCAGACTCAGCAGTACCCGGTGCCCGGCTTCTCCCTTATCCCATTGCCAGAGAGATAGGAATTTTCCACCCAGGTGACATAACTGCCAAGGAGCCAGGCATGATGGACTGTGCTCCATGGTCTGCAGAACTGATCCAATTCCTGTTAAACAGGTACCAACTGATTTCTATGGCTGAAATGTCTTTTAAACTAATAGCATGACTTTAAAAAAAAATCCATTGACCTAGGAATCTTGAAACTTGTCCAATTTGCCTTACAACCTGACCCCGGACTATTAAAGTCAGTTTAAAGTCTCCCTTTGATTTCATCAAACTTTAGATTGGCCCTCGGCAAATATTTCAATTAATCTTTGCCAGGTTCCATGTTTGTAATGAAATCTAAATTCATGTTAGTTTTGTGCAATTCCCTTTTTTATAACAAATGTTCCTCACCACCTTGTTTCCAATACAGAGATGTGCTCAGGCCCAAGGAAACCAAGGAGAGCCTTAGACAGAAGATAAATCAATGGCCACATGGGACCTACATTTTAAGAGGATGCAATAGTAATGGCAAAATTGTCATCGTTATTTATAAGAAGATTCCCAAATAACTTTTCACTGTAGGATGATCTGCTTATCCCTTTACCCTCTGTACAGGAACCGCTCCGTTATTGAGGAGCAGCACTGCACTCACTCACCTGGTTACCTGAGGGTGGAGGACGGAAGAATTGCATCACAGTAAGAAAAACCTATGTGACCAACGTGCAGTCATCCAGTGTCAGCCACAGAAACAAGAAGCCACAGGAGAACCAGTTGCCACCAGTCAACTTGTAGAAGACAAATGTCAACATGATTACTCTTAGGCTGCAGAAAATGTGAGGTCTTTCATATTAGCATAGGTATTTTCCTCCATGGAAGATGCAGAGATCTCAAATTATCCCACATAAGCCACCATGTGAATCAGCAGGGACAGTTGCCATGGATCAGCAGACACCTGATAATTTGTTAGCCAGCAGTAAGCTCTTCATGTGTTAAACTCGCAATCTCTGTTGGGACTAAAACATGCTCTGCAATGTTTTGGAGTGTGCCAGGATTTCTGCCTAGCACTGAAATGTTGCTTAGATATTTTTAATGCCCTTTTATTGGTTTTTATTTTTAAGAATATGGTTAGAATTGCAGTTCCTCCTCTTTCTAAGTAACTGGCATTCCTTGGTATTCACCTGCTGACTAGAGGGATTATTTCAGTATATCCTTAGTGCTTGAACCTCTCTTCACTCCAGTTTGAGGACTATCATTTTGAAGGCTGCCTGTTTCTCGAATAGCTCTGTGTTTGGTGGTATCTCCAAGTGGGGATAAATCACTTCCAAATGTTTGAAACTTAACCAGAACCAAGAGAGCTTAAATTAGCTTTCAAGGACACAAGCTCTATGTCATATTAACTTCCATTCAGGTTTGTTTACATTCTCAGCAATATTGGCTCACCAATAATGCTGTATTCCCATCCAGTGCTTATCCAAGATCAGTTTGCAAAGCACATCTTCTGATGACAACTTGAATTTCTCATTTGCAGTCCAGAAAGGGCCATGATGCGAAGGTGGTAACTGGCTTTGCTGCCTTCTAGAATAAAACCTTGCAGACGTGGAAGCCATGGGATTTCAGCTTCTCAGCATATCTGAGCAGAAAGAGAAGCTGAAAAGCACATACTATATGGGAGACCTGAAGAAGTTGATTTAGTGCAAGTCTAGCTTCCACAGCAACCAGAAGCAGTGTCACATCTTTGGCGTATGTTCTACCAAGGAATCTCCTTCTGCCTATGTGATGCTCAGACCTCACTATCACACAGGAGTCTTCTGAGTGATGAAACAATGTGGTACTGAAGTTGACATCACCAACCTTCTGCTTCTATGTGCCATTTCAGTCCTGTGTGTCATGTCTAGTCTGGATTTGCACTGAATTAACAGTACATGCCAATAATTAAAGATGATGGTCTGCACATTCTGCAGAAAGATGACCGAATATATTGAAGTCCCTTGCTGAGCTGAAGTTTGGATGACTTCATGTGGTAGTCAACCGCATATCATTAACACAGATAGTCTCAACTGAATAAAAATTCCTTTTACTCAGGTGTTAAGGCTCCATTTCTTGAGGAGCTAGACAAGAGTACTCTAAAAAGCCAACTCTCATCCCAAAGTATAATCTGTCTTGGCTAGTAATACACTGCAAAAGATTAATTTAAGAAAAAATGGTATTCTTTACCAACTCAAAAATATTATGTTGTGTTGTATTGTGTTAGAGAAGTTCTTCCAAGAAAAGAATGGGCTTGGTACAAGGCAGATGCTTATATCTGACTCAGGGTAGTTAAAACAACAATAAAAAAATACTATAAAGTAAGAATTAGAAGGACAAGCAGGAGCAGAAAGCAAAAGCAAATGCAAAACATACAGAGCCTTGGAAAATACAAGAAACCAGAAAAAGCCTATAAATACTTATGTCAATAAAGCAAGCCACTGGCCCTCATTTAATTAGCGATTTTTATTAAGAGCGGTTTGTTGACTAGTGTAGTGTTTACCTAGAGCCTGCATAAAAAGCATTACAATCAGGAGATTGTGGCATTTTAATCCCCCTATTCCCAGTGTGGAAATAAAAGTGCTAAACCTGTCGTTTGTGCCCATCAATAGACATGGGGCAGAGAGATCACCAATCTTTGTATTTTGTTTGGGGAATGGGATGCAGGGGGATATATCCATGGGCTCAGTTGAACTGCATTTTGCAGAGAGGCAGGAGGTAAAAAATTACGCTGACTGATTTTGTCTTATCTCTTCCACAGGGATTCATAAGACCATGGCCAGCAAAGCAATTGCTGGTCCCCAAACCCTTTTCTTCCTGCTAGTGGAGGCTTTGGGTTGAGGCAAGGGAACCAGGATCTTCCTCATCAGTTTGTTTCCAGCAATGTTGAGTACTGGTGTTAGCTTCCTCGCCCTCTCTCTCAGCAAAATACCGCACTTCAAATATTGTGTTCAGTTCTGGGCCCCTCACCACAAGAAGGATGTTGAGGCTCTGGATTGAGTCCAGAGAAGAGCAACGAAGCTGGTGAAGGAGCTGGAGAACAAGTCTTATGAGGAGTGGCTGCAGGAGCTGGGGTTGTTTAGCCTGGAGAAGAGGAGGCTGAGAGGAGACCTCATTGCTCTCTATAACTACCTGAAAGGAGATTGCAGAGAGAAGGGAGCTGGCCTTTTCTCCCAAGTGCCAGGGGACAGCACAAGAGGGAATGGCCTCAAGCTGCACCAGGGGAGGTTCAGGCTGGACATCAGGAAAAAATATTTCATAGAAAGGGTCATTGGGCACTGGCAGAGGCTGCCCAGGGAGGAGGTTGAGTCACCTTCCCTGGAGGTGTTTAAGGGACAGGTGGATGAGGTGCTCAGGGACATGGTTTAGTGAATGATGGGAATGGTTGGACTCGATGATCCAGTGGGTTCTTTCCAACCTGGTGATTCTATGAAAGTAGGAAATAAGATGATTTTATTAGAAGTAAGGTCCTCTCTAAAATTCAGAAAACATTGCTTTGTGCCCCATTTCTGCTTCCCTTAACATGAGGTCAGGCAGGGGCTGAGCCAGATTCAGAAATGGCTTTAAAAGGTCAAAACGAAGTGTTAGATGAGGCTATTTAGGGACTCCAAGGGATCAGTGCACCACTGAGGTTTGCTGGTCCCTCTCTACTCTTTCTTAGTGCTCTGTGCCTGCCCAGAAAGGCCTGAGCTGCAGGGGTCTGTGGCCAGGGAGCTAGTGACACTGGCTCTGGAGACAGGGAGGGCTTCAGTCCCAGACGAGCTGTGTAGGTGAAGGCAGCTGGAGCAGCATGGCTGGATGGTGTAATGTAGGGGCTAGGATATTGTCCGCAGTCCTGGCATAGACCCATCAGCAAGTTGTCCTCATTGCTGCAGGACCTTCAGACTATTTTGTGGGATGGAGGTACCTGTGCAGAGAAAGCTGGGATGGCAGGGATGCAGCCTATCTGGGTTACAATACATCTGACCTCTAATTACAGTCAGAGACTTCCAAGTCAGACAGGAGTGAATAAAAAGGTGTGGACCGAAATCCTCTGCCCAGTGAGCTGGCTGGGCAGTGAGGTGACTGACACGAGGCTGGGATTGGATAACAAAGCTGGTGCCCCCGCAAAGTAACCTGACTGATGTTCAGGGGGCAGAGGGAGATGTTCTTGTGCCTGCTCCGTCCTGGGTCTCCTCCTGTCACCCTGCAGCACACAGAGGTCAGGCTTTCCAGACAAGTGCAGCAAGGATCCCCCCAGTATTTGCTGGGCTCAGGCAAAAGTATAGTAGCTCCTGGCTTCACCCCGGGCTGGCTGCTTGCAGGAGGTGCAGCTCTGGTTGCTGCAGCTCCGTGACAACTGTCACAGCCCAGTCATGCCTTTAACCCAACTCAGAGCAGCATGCATCTTGCCCCTCTACACAAGGTCACCTTCTGGTTGATACAGACACCTCTCCACTTCCTCAAATAGCAAAACTAACAACTATCCCACCTAAGCCTGCTACAGCAGGTAGTGAAAAAAATTACCTTTTTTTCCATCTTACAATTTCCCTAAAAATAAACTTGACTGAGCTGTGCCATGCTGCCAAAGCAGGTGTCAGGTCTCTGGCTTGATACTTCTGTGTTTCTGCTGGGTGTGAAGCACACCTGTCGGCTGATGGCATTAATGACCTCCAGGAGTGAGGAGAGGAGGGATAACTCACAAGTGGCTTTAATGGGTGAACATAAATATAACAGGCAACCTGCAATCATATAATTATATCTAATCTGTCCATCTGTCGTACACACACTTTATTGATTACACACACACACACACAAAACGTATATTTGCAATATCCATGCATATGTGCAAAATGCTTAACAAATCATCCACAGACTGGAAGATTTATCCTTCTTGTCACAACTGTTCAGGCTGCCATTTCCATTATAGCTATTCTTTTCCAGCTTGCCTAACTTTCTTCAGCGTGGCGCTTTTATGCTGGCATTTAAACATTGCATTTCAGCAAAGTTTGAAAGGAAAAAATGGGAAGAGATCTTGTTCATCCACTTCTAGGTTCAGTAAAAATGAAAAATTACTTTCCCCGCATTTTTGTGTTAATAACAAACTCCTTTGCTCATGCTGACTGGCAATGAGACAATTTACCTGGGAGGCAATGCAATTCTCTCAGCAAAACAAAGCAAGAAACTTCTGCAACTCTCCATGGTCCTTGCTGCCTCAGGGGAAGGGAAGGGGGAAAAAAAGCAAGTAAGACTGTTTCCTTCCCGGGGAAGGGAAAAAAAAGTATGCAGAAGAAAAAAAAAATCCTTTATGTGAGAGTCTGTCAGCACTATTTGTAAATATTCTCTGAGCTTGAAGCTTTTTCCTTCCTTCTTTTTAATAAATAAAAAAAATGGGGAGGGATTTGGTCTCGTTCCATAAGAAGGACTGAGCTGCTTCATTGCCATTGACCTCCTAATGTGGTGCTGCTAAGAGGTGTTGCCAGATAAACAGGAGAGTTATGAGGGGTGTGAGGGGATGGTGACACTTCCCCTAGTCACTGCCTGCCAGGAAAGACCCACATGGCAGCATTCAGCAGCTCTTGCAAAAACTCTTCTCATGAAATAAAGAGGATTCTTGCCTCCCTTCTCTCCCTCTGGCACAAAAACCAAGCAACAATATAAAGATCCTGAATAGAAATTTTGAGGTGGCATGGTTTTAAAAGATTAGGCTACATATAAAAAGAAAGAAACACTAATTTGGATGTTGAGTTTGTTTTCTATTACTCTCATCAACAGAAACTTGTGGAATTAAGGGTGTTCTTAAGGGCAAACAGCACCTGTGGGGAACTCAGAGGGATACTCAGGCAGTCTGGCAGGTCTGAAAATCTTCAGATCCAAAAGATATTAATGGGAAAGCACTACAGATGTGCCCATGGCCAGCTGCTATTGGAGAAAAAAAGTTAGGTTAGATGGCTCTTTAATCTGATGTGGCATAATGGGTCTTATTCTCTAGTATGTTGTCTATAAAATCTAGTCCTTCTCTGATTTAGGCATATTATGGCACACGAGGTGCCTGCCCGGTGCTTTTTAAATGCATTGGAAAGCCGTGAAATCTCCTAAGCTCCTACTTGGGGAAAAACATAGTGACAGTATTGCTGCAACCCTGTGTGCCAGGAGGCTCCTGTGTGGCAGTGCCAGGGGAGATGGGAATGTCCAGAGGGACGGGGGGCTGGGTTTAACTCCAGGCTGCAGAAGCTGGAAACAAGAGTAGAGAAGAGGAGGTCTGGGGGCTTTGAAGGCAGTGTGATATTGGTGTAGAAGTTACATGAGAGCTGAAGGTGGATCGATAGTGAATTTGGGCTTTGCTGGTGATTGCTAGATTTTGAAGCATTGCCCTGATAAGAAAGGTGTTTCTGTAAGCAGAAACAGATTGGATTTTTTTTTTAAATGATTGGGCTTTCCTGGTTTGAACGTATACGTCAATCTTTCGGTGGTATAAATTAGTCTCAGCTGATGTTTTAGACCCACTATGGTCTGTTCACATATCCTTTTGCTCCTTACTAACTTGTTACCTCCCTCAGGGTTGTGTTGAGCTTGCAGTGAGGCCCAGCGGACTGTGAGATTTGCTGGAATACAGCCATTTCTCATGCAGCCACAGCCGGAGGCTAAAAACCGTGTGCGAAAACACTGCAGCCGAGCTCTGGCCGTCACACAGTTTGGCACGAGTGAGTGGGATGGAGCACCTCCCTGCCTGGCCCTGAGGCTGTGCCAGGAGGAGGGCCAGCACTGGTTCTGTCAAGGCTTCTAGCCCACCTGTGATGCTGCACGCTTCAGTACAGAACCCTGGGGTTAAAGGCAGCCACTCAAAACGCTGGCATCACTCGGTTGTCTCCGGTGCGAGAGCAACGTTGTCGAAGAGGATGCAAGTCCTATCACGCCACTTGGCTACCAAACTGCATCCCACTTCCAAAGAAGCACTCCCTCCCCACCTGGGCTGGGCGGGGAGAAGTCAGCCGTGGCAAGCCAGGCAGAGATGGAGCAGAGAGCTGGGGGCCAGGGAGATGGAACAGTACCTCTTGGATTCTGGGGCTCCCTGCAGCCTGGAGCCAGCCTGCACAAGCCCTAAGGTCCCTAGGCATGCAAGTGCCTGGTGCCATTAGCCTCTCTCCCTGGCTGTGGGATTTGCGGGCTGCCCAGCAGCCTGTCTCACATGCCCCAGCGCTGGCCACATGCATAATCCCAGAGCGAGAGCCGTGCTTGAACTGCACATGAACCGTAAATCCCCACTGCTAAGGCTGAGGGCAGTTCCCGCTGGCACGCCTGCTGCGGCGGCTCAGCCTGGTCCCAAGCACCGCCGCCCAGAGCAGCCGGCTCATTTAAATTGCTTTATAAATGGGCCAAGGAACTCTGGCTCCAGCCTTCATCTGAGTAATAAATACACAATAAAGCAGCTTCAGTGGCTGGGGGAGGCAAAACGAGCAAAACTTCCAAAACAAGGAGGATGTTCTTACTGAAAGGAGGTCGGCTTTTGTAATGTTTTAGCCCTTTTCTGACCCTTCCAAGGATCCCTCCTGGAGGAGATGGCAGTAGAGGCTATGTTTAGCCAGCTGTATGCCCAGATGGTCACAACACTTACAAACAACATCCCCTAGGAATAATTGTATTAAATCTTCTTTGGATTTTATACTCTTGGGGTTTAAAAAAAACGCCAAAACAATAAAAAAAAATAAAGCAATTCTACAACTCTCTCTAGAATTAATGGTCTGGCAATTCTGCATTTGATTACTGTATTAAGCAAACAGCTAGTGTCCAACAGGTTTTTGTAGTCACCTCCGAACATGAGACATCACACAGAACTGTGACTTTTTAATGAAAAGCTGGAAAGTATGTAATTGAGGCTGAGGTAGGATGTGCTGACATGCCAGGAAGGACATCTGAACCCTGTTATACCTGTATGCCCACATGGGTTGAACTCCATGCTTACCAGATGGATGAGGAGCTCTTCTTGCAAGTACAAGAGGAGCTAGGACTTTTCAGTCTCCTGTTAAGCAGTGCATATGGGGATGAATGTCTGCTCTCTTTGGCTTGCAAATTTTACATCACCTATTGCATTTCCACTCCTTTCTTTGCAGAGAAAGGAAAGAAAGCAACCCAAGAAAAGAAAGCAACCAACAAGAGCGAGCAATGAACCATGGCAGAGCACTCTGCTGCACACACACTTCACACCAACCTTGGGAGAAGGCAGGGAAGGGCCGGGGGGAAATGAAGGGATGAACCAAGGCAACACCACACAGTTCAGTTAGGGAATGTGCTGAGAGATGAGAGTGATGACGGTAACATAAAAACTTCTGAAGGAGACTGTTTGGAAGGGTATGTAAGTTTTAAAAGTTAATGCTTCCTTTCCTTGTGTATCCCAGTGGAGGATCGTGAAGTGCTTGGCCAGTAATATAATCCCACAGCTCAGCCCTCCTGCTACCAAACTCCTGTGTGATGACATACTCATTTTATGGGCGGGGACACTGAGGCACAGAGAGGTTATCCAGTTTCTGCAAGGAGAAATCAACTTACATCAGGGAAAGATAGACGACAGCTGTGATTGCAGAGATCTAACCCTAATGGTCAGGAGGCTCTTGCCCGAAGACTTACATTTCTACTTATTTGTAGTATTTGAAAAGCCAAGAATTAGAGACATACAAAGGACATGCAAAACATCCACTCTGTGTACCAGGGTTACCAACACTTTCCTGCAACCCATCACAAACTGTCAGAAATTACCTACAACCACAATTGTTATATTCCATAAAAAGGAGCCAGAAAGGCCATGACTGGTGGTCTGCGTCCGTGTGATGGCAGGGAATGCACAAAATGGCTGAAACAGAAACACGGACTACTACTACCCTTTTAGTCCTGTGCCAACAAGCTGTTACTCACCCAACAGACCCCAGCAGAAACCAGTTGTCTGGTGCCAGGAGGAAGGGGCCATTGCTGTCCACCTTGTGTTTGGACTTCTGAAAAGTGGTTGCCACAGGACCAGTTAGGCTTGGGTGTGATTGTCCCTTGGCCCCAAAAGGCTACTCTAGCTGCTGGGAGTAATAAGGCTGTAGCAACATTCTAGCCATGGCGGGGAAGGGAAGGGGGTGGCCTGTTATGCCCCTCCATGGCCTTTATTTGGACACCACAGGACAGGGAGCTTGGCAGAGTATGGGCAAGTGGTTCCTGCTCAGTTGCCCCATTCATCAAGATCCCTCTCTGCCCTTGCAGCACTGCAGGGAGCCACTGCAGACCCAGGGATTGAGGGTCTTGGCATCATCCTCCTACCACACACAGGATTCTTGTCTCTAAAATGGAGCAGGGATGAGATTAGCATCTTCTCTGTCTCTTGCTACTCCAGCTTTTGACACACAGGGAGATGGTGGAGCAAAAAATTATGTATGGATAGAGCTGTGAGTTTTGTTGGAAATTGTTGTCAGCCTGATAGGAGAAACGTCACCAGGGACAAGGTGACTCTGATGTGCTGCAAGTCGTTGGCTGGAGAAGATGGCAGAGGAGCAAAACACATTGTGAAGGGGTTTTACCTCAGCACAGCCCATGGAGCAAAACCAAACCTTTGCCTCTGCCCACATCCTAACATTGTAATGCAAAAAAACCCTACAAACTCAGGTCACACAATTCATCCTGCTTAAAGCACTGTGACCGCCAGCAGGATCAGACATGTACTTTAAACCTATTTAAGGTATCACTCAGTGATAAAGCAGGTAATTTTTACCTGTCTTTTAGAAGACAAGTTTTTTCATTATATATGCACCAAGTAGAGGCTTAAGATCCAGAAACTATGGCTATGGAGTTTTGGTGTTCCTTCTCATCAGTTTGGTTAATTGCTCGTTTCATTTACTAGCTGGGTTTTAACTTTCCTATGGATCACTTGGTTCTTGAAATTCCGTAAGTATTGAAAGTCAGCAAATTTTGGAAAGTGTTCTCTGGAGGAAAGTCCTGGAACTCATACAACAGGCATAATTTTCATTTCTGCAGGTTTAGTGCTCTCACAGAATAAATAAGCATTAACTATCCCACAACCGTGCCAAAATGCAGTCGGTTTGTAGCTGGTCGTGTGCCGTACTAGAAGACTAAGCATTTCACCTCGCAGGCTAAATACCTCTGTGAACAGAAATTGCAATCATTACTCAGCAGATACCTTCCAGCTGAAACCTCACTCAAGAATAGCTATGTCTGGATTCAATATGTGTAATATCAAGACAGTGGTGTTTGCATTTCAATGCTGTCTTTTGTGCAGGAGGAATCGTGAGGGGCAGAGATAAATTTTTGATTAACCCTTCTAGCCACTGGGTGACACGAGTGATTTGTTAGGTTAACAGAATAGCAGAAACCTTGCTGCTTTACAGAAGAAATCCACACATAAACCAAACCATTGCAATAAACTGTTAATATATAGTTTATTTAAAATGCATCCATCCTGCATGTCTCCAATTTTTCCCCTATTCCAGTTCTCAGCAACTGTATTTCAGTGTTGGGGGATCGTTTGAGGTGCTGATTTAGAGACCATGAATCCAGCTCTTATAAAGCCTGATGAAGCAAGCAAAGCACTCAGGCTCTCGCTTACCTTTAAAACAACTGAGTAGTGCCTCTGCAATCAGTGAAATTAATCACGTGCTTACAACTAATCATATATTTGACTGCTTTGCTGGATTAGTGCATAAAGTGACTGGAACTGAAAATGTGGTCAGTAAAGAAGCCCTTCGCGCCGGTGTCTTTGCTGCTGCCCAAAATTCTTCCTTTGCAATGCAGATTCAGGATACATGCACGTATAACTATTGCTATCAATTCCTAGCAGGAGACGGGATCAGATCCCCTGGTTTTAGTCGTCTGCTTTTCATCTTTGTAATCTCCATCCCATCCTGCTTTTCACTTCAAAATACTCTTGCCTGCCTCCCCCTCCTCCATCCTTATTGTTCTCATGTTCCCTAGCACGATTTCTCCAAAGGCAGGATGCTGAGGTGGTTCAGTTAGAACAGTCCATTTCCACAAATAGGCACATACAGGTTGAAGTACATGTACGAGCTTGTGCTACACCTGAAAACATACAGAGCAAAATAAACCCCCAGGATCTACTGGAACACTGTACCGACAGAGCGGTCTCCACTGTTTTTTTCATCTGATTTAAATTGAAGTAATATGAATTCTGTGTAGGGACAAATCTTAAATAGACAGTAATTTTCAAGTGCACATTTAAGCCCCACTAACCAGATTTAAATCGAAGCTGGGCCCTTGAATAAGAACTCCAACAGAGGAAGAGGTTGCTGAGGGGGAGTAACAAGCTTCCACACATCAGTCGAATTGGAGTAATTTGCCTGGTTGCAAATGCCCTTAGCTGGTGCTGCCTGCAAGAGAATGCAATACATCCTATGTCTCTGCCAGCCCTGCTTCACATACCCGCAGGGTGTGAGCAGGCAAGCAGGCATTGTACTGGACTGACTGACATGCTGTAGATCCACACACCAGTACCTCTTGTGATAAAAGTGCCTACAGACACCAGTTCACCATCTCCTTCCTTTCCTCCAGCACCAGACGTATCCAGAGTCCAGCGATGGTTCCGCTCACCCTTTCTGCAGCTCTCCCTCCCCTTCCCGCTGCTGCTCCAGCCGCAGGGGCTGGCTGCTCCCACGCTTCCATTTGTATGTCAATCACGCAGCTCTCCCCACTTAGAACTGTCTTCTGTTTCCTGCTGCCAAGAACAGTCTCTATTTGAGACTTCCTTTCAAACCCATGATTACCAGAAGCCTTCCTCTCATCTCTCTCTTCAGCCCTTCCTTACTATTCGCTTCTTGGTCAGTCAGGTAGATGAGGTCGTTTGATAGGAATGGTTGGACTCGATGATCCAATGGGTCTCTTCCAGCCTGGTGATTCTATGATTCTATGGTCTCTTATTTTTGTCTGCAAGTGAGTGCTCCGGGGCAGGGAAGCCCCACGTGTGTATGCACTGTGCTGCAGAAATGATGTGACGGCGTGCTCCTTGCCATGCAGAAGTGGCCTGGAGAAGAGGGTGCCTCACTGTCTGAAGGCAGACAGGATGGCTTTGTGACGGTTTTTCAACTGTTCTCCCTGATTCTGCAGTTGGGAATACTCTGATGTCTTCTTCCCACCAGATAGGCAGCCTCCTGTGCCAAGAGCAAAAGCGTACAAGTGCAGAGGGGCCACACAGCTGCCTGCAAATCTGAGCTGTTCTGCTCTCCTCTGGACCAGCTTCAGGCTCAGAACGGTTTGGTGTGTCAGGCTGCAGAGGAACATATTTTGATGGGAAGCCGTGGGTGCAGAGAGACTGTGCGACCGAGCCCAAAAGTTTAAATCGCAGTTTCATTTTCAAGTAACTGTGCTGGGTGAGCGGGGCGAGGATGCAGACGGGTAGCATGCATTGCTAAGGCCAAGTTCATAGGCCATGTTCAACTGCTTATACTCAGCAGGACTCCCTTTTTAGTTAATTAAGATTATTCTCCTTCAGATGTTTTAAAAATGTCTCAAAAAGTTCCTCTGAGCTACAAGTTTCACAAGAGAAAAGGGTTGCAAAAAATCGCTGTTTAATTAAATAAACATCTCTTTGGCCAATGACCCTTTTCCAAACTTGGAACCTCCTTGCCATCATTACAGCCCCACATAAACCGTAGCAGTTAGCAGCCTGCTTTGGGATTACAGTGTTCCTAGCAAGCGAAATTGCTCGCGAGATCATTTAACCTCCCCGGGGAGATGACAGGAAGGAATTAATCTTCTGCTGCTAATCCGCCCTGTGCTGCTGGATCAAAAATTGGCATCGATGGGGGTGCCTGCAGAGGGGAGCCTGCGGTGGCATTTACCATCCACATATATTCCCTCCCACCTCCTCCCCAGTGCGGCTGAGGAATCAGGGGGCAGCTATTTCAGGAAGTCTGCATAACGTACTGTTTAACCATTTGTGCTGGCAGGGAAAAGGTTTCGTTTCTAGCATTACTCTCCAGTCCTATCTATGTCAGTAAGGAGAATGCTACAGAAAAGCTTCCACTTCACTCCGTGAACCAGTCCCTTTCTTAGTTTTGCTGCTATATGCAATCTCTTTTACTTTATATTTATTTCAGGTTGTTTATTATTATATTTATTAATAATTTTAATATAGTATTCACCAATGCCCAGATACATCAGTTCTTGATTCCCAGAGTGTTAGTAGGAAATAAAATGCTCTGGCGTAAGCCCACGGCCTGGAGGGCCTTTGTATTGGAAGTAGCTCTGAAGCTGTTTTGGAAATCTCCCTTTTTTTTTTTTTTTCCTGGAGGGCACAATGGATCCAAGGAACAGTTCAATGTGTTTGCAGACAATCTGTTTGTAGTGAGGGGTTCCCAGTTTATAGACCAGTGAGGTCAGTCTGGGAGCAGGGACAATATCTTGGGCTGCAGCACTCATGACAGCATAGCATGAGTAGCAAGTAGTAAATGGCCTTAGCAACTGGCTTGTGGAAAAAACATAATTTGCTAAAGAGCATTGGTACTAAGTTGCCTTGAAGAGTTGTAAATCACAAGCTTGTAGAAAGGAAAACCTGCTCCCCCATAGTCTGCGGGAAGGGATGGACTGCTGAGATAGATCTGACTACTCCTAACTAGCCTGAACTTAGTAGAAGGAGCTCAGGAAATAGTAAGCACATCCAAATCAAAGTCCAAGCTCCTGCTGATGTTGGCAGAGGCAGGAAGGAACCCAATGGGCAAATTTTTCACAGTTGAGGACAGCTGCCCGTTTCCTTCTCCGCAGCACACAGGTTTTCACCCCAGGTCCAGCTGCCTCTGCTGAGACCTTGCACTCCTACCTCACCAGGCAGCAGGACTGTGGGTTGGGAGCAGGGTGCCCAGCCAGGGACCTTTCCTTGGCACGCAAGGTGTGATGGATAGGAAAGCCAAGCCCAGAGTGGGACACAACAGCAGGGAGGGCTCTCAAGAAGGCTCTCACTGGCTGGAGGAGGAGGCTGATCAGTGTGGGAGCAAAGTCAGCCCCTTCTATTGCTAATACCAACCCTGACACAGGCTCTTTTCTCCCCAGCTGATCCAAACATTTGCAAATGGCAGGTTTTCTCTTCACTAGCATTGCATGCACCAAATGGGATTTGCAACAAGGAGTTGTGAGGGATCCCTCATATCTGACAGAGCCTGCAGGCTTCTCTTACTACTTTCATGTTTCCCCTGCATTAATCTCCACAATAACACATGGTCACCAGGAAAACCTTGGGAAATAGGGGGCAGCAGTATATGTACACTCTTCAGAAAGAAAGGTATAAAAGGAAGCAAAAAACATCGCAGTGACAAAACACAGGTCTTTTGCTGTTCATTTTTTTGTCAAATGGTGATTAGAAGAGAAAATGGTCTTTCTGTACCAGTCAAGAGAGGAAGAAACATGTTCCACTTCTCTTAAAAAAAAAAAATCCAGTTAAATAAGAGTGATGTTATTTCTCTAACCCAGAGAAGCAAGGCAATCCTCAGCAGTTTGTGAAGGTTTGCAAAGGTGCCCTTGCAGTTATTGTCCTAAAGGCAGATGAAATCTTGTTTCCCAAATGTGCAGGGTGGCACAGATGACTCCTTCAAGATGCTTACCAGTTCCTGCCTTGCCAGTCTCCAGTTGCCTGAAGCATCTCTCATCTGCAGTTCTGGAAAGTTTTCCATACACATCCCACTGATTGTACAGCTCTCTGAAGCTGCTCTCTCATGTCTCTCAAAACATCATTGAGCCTTACCAATGCTGGTGCTGATGTGGCCTGTTCTCATTGTACCCTCCAGATGCTGACACTGGAGTAAACCAGGGCTCCCTCTGGACAGATCTTTTGTCTTCTCTGCTCCACCATAGGAAGATACAGGCAGGAGCTAGGACATACAGAATACATCCATGGTCTGGGATCATGGGTTATTGTGATCAACTCTAAACCAAATGGTAGCTCAGATGACACAACCACGAGTTTCAGCTCACCTAACAAGTGTATTTCTAGTTCATCTATTTTTGTGAGATTTTCTCCATTGTGATGCTTCTTTTTTTGTACACTAAGCATTTTCACTTGGGCCAAAAATAATATTTGGGTTTGTTTAGGGTGACCCTATTCTGTATTTTGTTTCAAGGAAAGCACATCTAAGTATGCTGAAGCAAATCCAAAGAGCCCACTAATGCCTGGGGGAGTGAGTATGTGTCACTGAACTCATGTGGCAGGCAGGCAGGGGCTGGAGAGGAGCTGCCTGGTCAATGCACAGCGATGAATGGGTCAGGACTCCCAAATGGCAGTGCTGCACCTGCAGGCTCTGGCACCACACTTCAGTGAGTCCCGGTGCTTTGTCCTGGCCTTAAGGACATGCACCAAGCTCTATATGGTCTGATTTAATACAATTTCACACAAGGTGTTGTTCAGGCTAGCGGTTGAAAAAGACCTATATATCACATTGTCTTGGCAGTCAATTCATGTTGACACAATACGATTAAAAACAAACAGACATCCCAGTAAAAAAATAAGTAGCTGCAGCAGAATGTATATTTCATTTTTATATTAAAAACTACTTACAATGATAGATGACAACACAGTACAATCCAGAAACTAGCTGCCTATATTATGCATTATATCAATATTTATTTTAATTCCAAAGACTGTAGTTTGGGGACTTTTACTAAAATAGATAATGTAAATGGTATCCTGATGGATCACATTTTGCTCCAAAGTAACATTACTTGGACACCACTGAATTCTGTCTGTCACTTATTGTTGTCTGAGTTTTTCCACATGCTGAAAAAGGAAATCACACAATACAAACAGAGCTATCAGTGTATCTGTAGTGAGAATTATCTTCCCCGGCAATAGCACGCAACTGGTCTCCAATCATAATTACTGCCTTCTTAGTCCCTAACAATAGATCTGAAATTGTGTTTTGAGGATATGGGGTTTTCTTTTACAGAGCCTTTGCCGTGTGAGCCTCTGTGTTAGGGGGCAAGTTTTTCTCATCCCACCCTTAAGCCTTTCCCAATACTAGTAATGTACCACCTAAGGAAATACCACGCACATAGAGCAGATTGCTATATAGAGAGTACATCGCCTGGGCACGTAATGCGAGCATAGCTGAGGCTCTGCCAACGCTGCTGACAGTGCTAACTCCATCAGGAGGAAAAGGAGCAAGGCAGCACTGAGCACAGCCAGCAGCAGCCAGAGCCCTGAGCGCCCCGGAGCTAGTGCTGGCTCAGAGTGACCCAGTGGCAGCAGTTCTCTGAGGCCAGTTCTCTAGAACAGACAGGGGCTCAGCATTTGCAAACCTGGCCCTCAAAGATCACAAATAAGGGCATTTTGCTATACCAGTAACCTGCAAGATTCTTCCATTGCTCTTTCCACACAGGACCAGGAGCAGGGTATAATAGAAAACAAAACTTGAGAGTTATCAGAACAGAACACAGACAGTTTTCATTCCTTGAAATCATGATTATATTTTTGCACCTTTTTCAACACCTATTTACTCTTTTTGATAGGCATCATTGTTAAAATGCAACAGTCATTTCTATTAGTACTTGGAAGCAAATTTTTGCTGCAACTCTGTTTAATTTGCAAATACTTCCTTCCTAGAATGCAGAGGTAATCAAGCAAGAGGAGACAATTTCTTTGCTTATCTCTTCAACTCTTTTTCTGGAAGCGCTTTAGCCTAGGAGCATTTTTTCTGAGCTTTTCTCAGTCCTACTATAAACGGTGCTATGTTTACCGCTTGCTGGCAGATTTTCCTGAAGCTACCCATGTGGTTTCTCTCACCTATCATACATACAGACATCCTCTTCTACCTATTTCCATAGTTCCCTATTTCAGATTAATCAGTCTCTTACCTAACAGACAGTGGGTCCACACTTTACTTTCCCTACAACTGTATCAGCCAGGTTAATGACAATATTTTAGAGCCAGTGCTGTCTTGGGAATACTCAAATCAATGATCATCACTTCGTTACCGCTGTTACCACAATGATCCAACATTGTTCAGCCCAAAGGCTTTTGGAAGACTATTTCAGAGGAAAGTAGCCACTGCCATACACTTTCCTCGTCTGGTGCTTCCCTCTTTTCTCCAGGTAGAGTCCTCTGCGTGGTGGAGGTCTGAACCCTTAGAATGCTTCTTAATGGGGAGCTATAGCAAGATGGGGATATCATCTGCAGCCCCAGCACTGGAGGAGGCAGAGCCCACAGCTGCTTTGCCAGCAGAACCCAATGGCCCTGCTGCAGGGAGTGAGTCTGAGATGCCCGTGGCGGAGCTCAATTTGACTTTCATTTGCCTTGGCTAGTTTGTAGCATGCCCAGAAGCAGCTCAGCCCTAGTATGAAATCCTTCACCATCATCAGACCACTAGCTCCAGCAATGAGCGTTTCCAAAACTCTCGAAGTTGAAAAGACATCTAATCTCCCATCAATCTCAACTCAGAAACAAGTTTACTAAAACGTTATGATGCTTTTAGTATTAACATTAATCCGCAGCCAAATTTTACTGAGAGGTGCTCAAAATTGATGAGGCTTTTTCTGCACTTGCATTATTTAAAGGTTAACAGTAGAAGGGCATATTACTTAAGATATAGGACAGCATATATATGTAAGGTTAATGATTCTTCAAATAGCAAGCCCGGAAAAGACTGTGCAGGTGTAGCCTAAGGAACCACGTAAACATCAACCAATTATTTTTATGTGTTTTCTTTCTTAGTGTAAGCTTCAGCAGCTGGGTCCCATATGAATTTGTCATGACAGATGACAGTGATATGAGCAGATGAACCCTAAGGCAACCCACTATCCTGTCAAGTAGAGGGCAAAGCTGGGTCCCCTAAATATGCATAGGCTGTGTCACTGACAGCAATTTACTGTTGTGGTTAGGCGCCTGGAGTCTGTATACTTCCCCAAGAAGCAGGTTTTAAAGTATTTTTAGACATGTATACCATTAAAGTTTGTCTTCGGTAAGAATCACTGTCAAAGGAGCCCAGTCTTCCACAACCTGGTGAAATTTACCTTTTTTTTTTTTAAATCTCGCATTTCGAATGATACTTCACTAAGCCCTACCAGCTTTCTTACCTGTCCCTTACAGGCAAAGGTTTATAGCAACATTAAGCTGTCGAGAGAGGAAAAAAGGTTACTGTAATGATTTGTCATAAATGTTTACATTCTTGTAATTCAGTTTACACCTGTGTTTTGTCTGGCTCTGGCCATGTGGTTCAAAACTGTGAAGATGGAGGCAAATACACAGTTTATTCCTCTACAGTGAGGCCAGAAACATTTTTCGTGTCAGTAGGTTGCAAAAAGCGGGGCTAATCCATCACCTCCATTAGAAGCTGTATAAACAAACCAGCCACCTTGTGATGCTGATAACGTACAGCCTGTTGCTTGAAAGCTTGGATCGGTTCCTCTTCTGGCTTGTGCCACAAAGAAGGCACAGTAACTATTGCAGAGGGGCACATGACAGTTCAAAGAAAGGACCAAATCTCACTCCCTATACCTCTGTTAATGGGGGGAATTAAAAGCCCGATTTAAATATTAACTATTTCCTTTTCCAAGCTCTCTTATCAGTCATGTTCTCCATTTGAAATACCTTCTCTGTTCCAAGCACTGACCAAACGCTTCCTGTGGCATTTTGAAGGGATGTCAGTGATTTCTTATAGCAGGGATCCATTTCAGGGGAGGCTGATGTGCATACTAGCTAAAATAAACCATGCTCAATCTAATAAAAAGAGGATATCAGTATCGAGGCAGGAGTTAAAGCTGGTTTGGAATCTGCAGCCAAAACAGAATCAAATCCCTCTGTGTCAAATATTCATTATCTAACTTAATCTCCAGATTTTAAAGACTGGCTCTTGCACAAGGCAGGGAGGGGTTAACACATTGCTTTCTGGCATATCTACTGATTTCAAAATGTTGCTGATTTTCTTTCACATTTATTTCCAAATAAACATTAATACCAAAATTTAGAGATGGAAAAACCTAGTGGTACTCCAAGGTTTCTATTGCTTTGTCCATTGGAAATCTCAGGCACCACAAATCATTCCTCTTGCTCTGGGTAGCAGATCCAAATTATGCTGAGTTTAGCAAACAGGACTGGTTGTATTCGCCAGCAAGTGGAGTTAAAAGCCTTCCACTTCTGGCATTGTTTACCAATAATAGCAATTATGGAGGTGGATTTTCAAAGTAACAGGAGAGTGAAGTAAGGGGGATATATGTGTGTGTGCGTATGCACAGGATGTGAAGAGCAGGTGACTGAGCACTGGATTTGTGTGAGTGGTTAAGCCCACCTAAGCCCCCAGTGCTCCAGCATCACTGCAGGAAAGAAGGAAAGGACTAAGCCTGGCCCTGGGCCCTGAGGTACAGCACCAGATCAGCAGTGCTCGAGCAGCTCCCCTTGCGGATGTCTCTTCTGTGCCACCTCCCACTCTTCTGCGCTCAGCTTATACCAAAGGAGCTACATCTGTGTGCACTGGCTCTGACTGTACCACGGAGCTGAGGCAAGAGCAAGAGGCTCCTTCTGACGGCTGTAGGCATTCAGGCTCCTGGGCTTTCGCTCCCTGGAGAACTCAGACCTGTTTCTGGTCCCTCGGCCTCTCCCCTCGGCATACTGGTTAGTTTTACCACAGTTGGCTGGTAAAGGGCAGAGGGGATACAGCACAGCTGCAGCAGCGGAGTTATGTGGAGCAGCATGGAAAGGAAAAGAGAACTTAAATGAGAGAGATTCAGGTGAGGGGGGCTGCCCAGGCTTTGTCAGCATGCAGTTCCTGTTTCTCCCAGCACGTTTTCGAAGTGGCTTACAGAGCCAGTTTCTCTCACATCAACCTCTCCCTTGGAGCTTGTCAGCCCTGAAAAACCTCAGAGCACAAGCCCCCACCTACATGTCAATTACCTTCACCACCCCTCCTTGTGCTGCCTCTACTTACTATCCTATACATATCCCCTTTCTCCTTCCCTGCTCCCTTGCCACTTTTACTTTTTTATCAGGTGTTTTTTTTTTCCATATATATCAACTCATATGGCTATTTCCAGTGATTCTGTGTTAAAAAAGCAGTGAAAAAAACCTGACCAAAGTGTCAGAAAGCTGAAGAAAAGGGTTAGTCCAGGCTCTAGGAACAACAGAATACAGAATTAATCCAGGACATGGTCTAGAAAAGGAGGCAGAGAGGTGGAGTCAAGTAAAGAGGTCATTCAGAAAGAGAGGTGACATGTGAAGATTCAAGGCTTTGCAAGACACTAAAGGAGGAACAGAGATGAAAATATATGAGCTATCCATGCCATCTGTCAATGTTTGCACAGAAATCCCAGCAAACCAAAAATATTGCTAAAAATCCGTTAAAGTTACTCATGGCACATCCCACCACCAAAAAAACATTAGAAAGCCATGAAGTCCCTAGCCAACCCTTCGCTCAGGTTTTGAAGCCTTTAACCACAGTTTCACCTTCAGCACGTCACCCCACCAACTTCTAGAACCCACAGGTTTCCTCCTTCCCTTCCCACTCGAAACCTTTAACCTTAACCCTGTGCACAACCCCTCCTGCCAAGGAAACAAAATACACCACCGTACTTCCTCAGCACTCGTATTTCCTACCACCTAACTCACACACTACTAGCACAGGGAGCAGGTGAGAACTTCTCAAAACCGTGAACCCTCCTACAATTTCTTCCTGCTTACAAGCAAACAAAAGATTTGCACCATCCTCTCAGGTAGCGCTTTTCCACCAGCTGCAGAGACCATATACCCTGAACCCCAGCTGCTTCACCGCTGATCCACATAATTGCTCCTCTTGCAAACCGTGCCACACAGTTTGATTTTTACGGTTGTTCAGCTTGTGTGGGGTTGGAGGGAGGAGGCGTGTGGGTTGTGGCTGGTGGATGTGGCTGACGTAATGTGGAGAAGGTGAAATCATGCTTGCAGATAGTGAGAGCTGAGTACTGCGCTGGCAACTTTACTGATTATTTATATGAATCTGGTAGTTCCTGGTATAGGTGAGACATCTTTTTTTTTCTCTCTTTTCAGTAAGTTTTGAGAGGAGACAAGAGTGGCATTAAGGGTTGGCCAGGAAAACATAACAAAATAATGTTTTCTTGCTATTCTTTCCAAATTGTTGTTTTGTTGACATATAAAGGTCACCGCTTTTGGCTTCAGTAAGTTTTTCCCCACTCCCAGTTCTCTCCCCACACTGGTGTGAATACGTTGAAAGTGATTTTCTTTGCCATTATGCTGTGTGTTGGCTAGGGCTTGGCCCTAGTACCTCACGGAGCTCTGGGCCACTACGGGATTATGTAGGAGGAGCAGATGGCCTGAGAGAGTGCAGTCATTGGTTAAACAACAGAAATCAACTGAAGGTAGCAAAGTAAATAATTAATGGATAAACTCACTGTGCAGAAGGAGTAGAAAATATCTTAAAGTACACCCTCTGCTCACAGTTTTCACCCTCCTCCAGCTGTACTGCATCTGGCCTGCATTATCTGATTTTGTCCATTTTTGGCTAAGAAGAATTAAGCTAGGACCGTTGGTTTTTTTAATAACTACTGATTGCAAGTGCATCTGCTTTTGTGTACAGGGTATAGCTGAGTGCCCAGAAATTAACACTTTCCTAATCAGTGGCTGTTTCTGAAAGCATCTGCCGTAAGATACCCATCCAGCGCATTGACTCTGTCTTCCAAGTACTTACAACATGGAGAGAGATTTAAAGCACCGTTTTTCACCTGATGTCAATATTTGAAATGAGCATCGCTATCCCAGTAGTATCACGGTTCAAAATGTGCACAATGCCTGCTGACAAGGTGCCAGCTGGTGCAATGCAGGCATGTGTCATACCCATCTTACACCCACTAGGAGCTGCCCTGTTACCTCGCCTTACTCCGCAATGTCCAGCCTTGTTGCACCTCCACCTCCCCTCTGCTTTCCCCGAACTCCCCCACCACAATTCCACTCATTTCCTTGGAACTGCAAGATACCTTCTCCATCTGAGTAGCAGGGAGCCACAGGAACTCTGCACCTTCCTTCCCCCAGTGTCCTGCCAAAGTGGAAGAGATCCTCAAGATGCTCAATGTCTGTAGCTCCCAGGAAGCAAATGAGTGATAGAGGGGGTAGGTTGTTGGGATGAGCAGTCCTATCCCTTGAGGAAAGACAGAGTAGGAAGAGAAGTCAGGGTCTATCTTGCAATATGCGTTGGGATTAAAGTAGCTCAGTTAGTAGGCTAGGACCCTCTGGTGAGATCACATAAGCAGGGGGAAAGCAAAATGGGAAAGTACCTCCTCTTCTACCCATAACACTCTGTAACTGAGGAGATTATGATCCTCTTTACGCTACTATAAAAGAATCAAATATGATATATCACTATTTAGTAGGGTATAGTCTTAGATCGTTGGCAGCAACTAGAGAAGTAAAGAGCAGAGCTTGTTTAAACATAGGGAGCAAAAGCCCCAGCTTGAAATCCAGCAGCCCTACTCTTTCCAAGGCAGGCTGGCCAGGCACTTTCCTCTGGCAGCCAGATCATTGCTTCCAGCCAGGCACCATGTACACAGGAGCGCTTCCCAGCAAATCACAAGGCTCCAAGAGAGTTTCTTCACTCATCAAATGCTTGGCTTTTTCTGCCAAGGTTTCCCCAAAAGATACCAGTTATGATTATATTGGCTATCCAGTTCAGCTTAGCTCATTTAACAGAAACCACAAATAAAACAAACAAACAAAACCTTGAAGATAATCCTGGATATGAACTTGGTAATAGACAGGTTAAAAATTACCCTATGTAGGAGCTGATTTGAAAGTCTCCAGTACCCAATATAAATCTTCCCAGTGATCGGGATGCTGATTTCCACAGATGGCGAGAAACTTCGGTTCAATCTAAGAAATCCTGCATCTTCTACATGTTACTTCCAAGGTGCCAAGAATTATTGGTGTTACCAAGGCTGGGCTCCTATGCAAGGTGCAGGAAGGATCCATTGGTTTGGAGTCAGTGTTTGATGAAGGCCTCCCAGTCGCATCGGTTGCCACATGTGGTGACAAGAGAAACAGACCATACAGAGCATTTGAACCAGGTGCCTGGAGTGGTTGCCGGTGGAGGGAGCGCCAATAGATAAAGTAAAATAAAAAATAATATAACCATAGAATCACCAGGTTGGTAGAAACCCACCGGATCATCGAGTCCAACCATTGCTATCAAACACTAAACCATGTCCCTCAGCACCTCGTCCACCTGTGCCTTAAACACCTCCAGGGAAGGTGACTCAACCACCTTCCCGATATTATTATATAATATAACATAAAGCTACATAACACAAAATAATATCATAAAATGAAATCGCTCTCGTGCTGCGGAGAGTTCCCATCCGACAAGAAAACATTTTTCCAACAGGAGGAGCTCTTTGCTTTGGTGAGACGATGTCAAAGGAGTGCCCGCAGTTTTACTCCAAACCTCCCCCCTCCTCCTCCTTTCCCCTCCCGCCCCCGTTTCATACGAGAGCGGCAGCTTAATTGATTTGATAACAAAATAAACATCAGCTGAGAGCTGCCCGTGGGAGACGGCAGAGGAAGGCGAAGGATGCGCGTCGTGCAGCCCACGGTGACTTTTCCCGGTCTCCATCCGCTGTCCCCCGATGTCCTGCTTCCCCGCACACCGCGGGGGCGCAGCTTGCGCGGCCGGGAGCGCCGCGGAGCCCGGAGCAAGGCTGTCCCTGCCCATCCCCCAGCGGGAGAGCCGGGGGATACCGAGCAAAGGGGATGGTAAAAAGCACAACCGCGACCGAGCCCTGGGGGCTCCTGGGGGAAGCGAGGGGTCAGACCCTGGGATTCCCCCCGGCGCTACGTGCGGGTGATGGTTTTGGCTGCTTGGAAATTTCGGAGCGGGGTGGGAGAGGAGTGCGGGGCGGAATAACGAGCAGCGCTGCCCGCACGTCTTCTTAATCCCGAGGCAAGGGGACGTGTGGGTGTCTGCGGCTTCGCAGGGTAACCTGCCTTCAGGGCAGCCGCTTTATACGCCCTCCAGCCTGCCGAACTCACCGCGGGGAGAAGGCTCCTCACGCTCGCTAAGCCCCGATCCCTCTAAACACGGGCGCAGCCGGCTTGGCATCTCCCGCCCAGGCAACTTCGCAGCATAAATTAAGCTCATCGCCGTTAATGAGTTTCACTACATCTCTGGGAACGAACGCGCCGAGAGCTTTAAGGAAAGAAACAGCCGTGGGTGCGGGCCCTGCCCTCGGGGAGCGCGGAGACGTGGAAAAGCGGATCCCGAGCAGCCGCAGCTGCCGAAACAACCGCACTAAGCGGCCCTCGGCGGCACCCACCCTCTCCCGTGGGGACCGGCTGCGACTTTCTCCCCCTGGGGCAGTCCCCACCCTCGGCAGGGTCACACTGCGTGTCCCAACACGCCCCCCCTCGCGGTGTCGCTCGGGTCCCCCGCGGCTGCCCACGCGTGTACGCGCCGTCGGGGCGCGGAGCCTGCGGGCAAGCGGCGCTTCAGCTGTCGCCTGCAGGGATCAGCGCAGGCACGAGCAGCAGCAGCGTTGGGGTTTCCAGCGCCTTGTCCGCAGTTTCAGCTTGTTTTTCTTCCTAATTATTTTTTTTAAGGCTCGATGATTTCTCCGCGGGGTTTTTTTTTTTGTTGGTGGTGGTTTGGGTTGGGTTTTTTTAAATTTTTTTTTCCGGTTTTGTCTGCTCCGCGCTGCAATGGGGATTTTGAGCTGTAGAACCCGAAACCGGGAGCCGTGACTAATTTAGGGGTGCGTTTCTTCAGCTGTACTCATTTTAAGACAGTAAAACTCAAAAAGAGGGCCCGGAGGGACGGTGAATCGGAGAGAGGTGGGAGCAGGCAGCTAGGGCTCTGCGTGAAGCTTAATTCATCGTGAGACACGTAAAAGTTTTCGGTCAGTGTGTGGGGCTGGCGGGGTGGGGGGGGGGGCGGGGGATG
>WAAB01013992.1:50986-89859 GCA_013389865.1 Piaya cayana | reverse complement strand
AGCCTGGTCTAGTGGGAAGTGCCCCTTCTCATGGCAGGGGGTGGAACAAACAATTCTTTGATTCTATAATTCCATGATCTACAGACTCACCTCTTCAACGCTGCAAACTTTCAGGATTTCCCAGCATCAGAATTTCAAGGTTCCATAGATCTACAAGTAGAGGAATGTAAAAATAGATTAAAAACAAGATGGTTACCCAAGTTTTTAAACCATTTGAATCTTGTGGAAACAGGACAAGGAAAAATCCTTGCTAGGAAAAAAGCCTTTGCTAGAAGTTAGGAAAAAAGCCTGCCACTAAGTCGATAAGAAATCACCAAAACCATAAAGATGACAAGGGAACTGGAAGCTGGTTGATGGCAGAAGCAAGCTGGTTTTGGGGGTTGTTTTGGAAGTGCAGACAGACATTCTAACTTTGAAAAACTGGTTGAAGCTAAGAGAAACAGAGATTGGATCAAGACCAGGAAGGTGGTAGAGTATCCTGCTCTGAAATAAAACAACTATTGTTTAAACCAATCAATGACCTAACACAGCTTTTATCACCAAAGTGCTAGATCATTCTCAATCAGTCAAGCTGATTGACATGAAGACAAGTAAAATGCAAAGAAGTTTGTGAGAATATATGAGGAAATACTAGAATTCCTTAGGTGAAACTAAGATTTGTTACCCTAATTTCAGCTTTCCCCTCTGTTATACCATAGTATGATTTCATTGCAAGGGTTAATTCTACTCTATTGCCTTTAATGTACTGACCTTTCTACTCCTTCATCCTGATTAGTAATATCAGTAACTTCAGAAGTGAAAAAATCTTAGGTATTAAACTCAGAGAAAACTTATTTCAACACAATGTCTAAGGTGCTACAGTCCTCCTCTTTTAATTCTTATTTCAATGCCTATTTTGCATGAAACCTGTAGGAGTGTAGAACTGAGATCTAAGTTTTTACTCTTCCACCAAGTTCCAATTAAGTTGATTAGCATCCAGTGAAATCAAATAATTAATATCTTACCAGAGAAAGATTTTATACATGAAAATCTATATACTAATTATGTGGTACTATACATTTAAAATTTTCCCTGATAAATCAGTAAAAATCTTCTCTAGTGCCATTCATGGTGGACCTGAAACTCTGAGGGCTCACCATCATATTGCACAATTATGCCTTCAGTTTTAAAACCTTTAACCTTTTTCTTATTTCTTATAGCAAACATTTTTTTTCTTGAATGAATTAATACTCATAGCTTTTGTAAACCATTTTTTTCTTAATCAGGTACATGACTCTCTGTAAGCTTTCTTTGCTTTCAAAGGCAAACTTAACTAATAATTTCTGTAAAGGTCTTGAGCCTTTCCAACATCTGGTTTTGGTTTACTATAAAAACTGTGTCTCTGATCTCATGTGTTGAACTACTGTATGTTTGCCACTGTCTATTTCCTGTGAAAAAATACACTGAACAATAATAGCTTTTGTTCCTAACCTTCCAGTAACTAGAGCAGCTGAACAAATAATTTTCGTGCTTTCATTTGAAATAATTTATTCCATGTATATGTTTGCGTAGGGTCATTTGGGTTATTAGATGTTTCATCATTTAAAAATCAAATATTAGAAATTTAAATTACTGAAAACTACATCTAATAGTTTCCTTATGCTTTTAGCAATTCTCTTGACAAAATTTCCTTCCAAAATATCTTCCAGTCTAAATATAGCCCTGTGTGAATGGAATGAACTAGAAAAAAAATGAAGAAACACGGAAGCATCATAAATAACTGTACTCAATAATAAATCACAAGTGTCAACTTATAGTTCTATTTAGATTTTGATAATTTTGGTATGTTACCTACACCATGATTAGTATATTGTAAGATGAAATTGTTAAGTTTAAATACTAGTTTCTTCCCTAAATCATAAAGAACAGATATTTTCATCTGTACACGTACACACACACATAAATACAATTGCATAATTCCTTTCTTCTTCAAGTAACTCAAACATTTTTTTCATTCAGCAACCAGGAAGAGGCTTGGGCTTTGCAACTGCTCAAGCTTGCAAATGACCTTGTCTCGCTCGCAATTTTTGGTTCTTTCTCTCTGCAGTATTTTCATTTGTACTGTGGAGATTCCGTCCTTCCTTTACATCAAAACAGAAAATTTTGCAGCCGTGGTACACTCCATGTGCATCAACCAAGTTGTGAACTAATTTTCTTCCAGGGTTCTACATTTTTATCAAGTAATGGATTCTTACAATGCAGTTTACCAAGTAATTATTATGTTTCACATTATTGAATTACAAACACTGTCAGGTCATCCTATGCCTTTATTCTTTTATTGTGACAACTTTTTATTGAAGCCACTGCAAATTTGTTATTGCACCCAAATCACTAAATGTCATTGAGTTTCCAGTTCTTAACCTAAGGTTAAGATGAGCTTAAGTTCTAAGTTTTTATATTTTCAATGTCAGTTTGAATTCTTAAAATATTTTTTTAATTCTAAAAATATTTTTAAAAACATTAAATTCATTACTATATTCGTGGGTGTTATTTACACTATGTATAATGTAGCCCTATTTTTTATACCCCTATTTATTTATATTTAATGCATTTAATGCATAGGAATTACTTATAAAAAAGTAAGAGAAAATAATATTTCACACTCTGCACTTTAACTTCATTAAGAAGAAAGCATAAGTGTTTGTAATTCACATTGTACAAATAATAAGGTGTGTTTTATTGGGAAAGAAAACATCACATTCCTATTTATTTATTTATTTTTAAAGCCTTAGGATTTCTCTTGTCTTTAATTTGGGATACTGGTATTTAGTGTATTAGCTATTCAGAATTCTACAGTTTTGTAGCTCATGTTTTAAAAAAAGTAAATGTAGGGAATGTTTTTAAGACTATCTAAAAATGGTTACTTTTTCTAAATCATCATGACTAGTTTCTGTTTTAGCTATTATTATCATAGAGTATTTAAATTAATTTTAATTAATAAAATTAATTAACAAATTTAATTAGTTTAAATTAGTATTGAGATGAAAGAGTAAAAATTGCCTGTAACAGAAGTGATTCCAGTAGCCCATGACTATGACCATAAAATGTTATTGCATCCGAAAAAATATTAGTTTAAGGTCAATTGGTAACAATAAGCAAGTTTCTGATTTAAGGTGGAAGAAGTAGGAAAAGTAATCCAAGTGGTTTCAAGATGGGGTATGCTTAGCTTGTGGAGTGTATTTTAAGATACATCTACAACATCAAGGAGTGACATAAGGACTTAAGATATGCTTTCCAGGTTATTTTCCTAAATTACAGAAAATACAAAGCAGTAATAGGATAAATCAGCATTCCTCCTTTTGTCTTGGCATAAAACTTCCGAATATAGAAGACAGTCCTTTTATAAACTATGTAGACACATTTCAGCAAAGTTTAGCTTAACTATTCACACTTGCCTGACAAATTGACTGTGTGCTAACTTCACAAAGGAAAATATGAAAACATATTCAGTACTCAACTGACATCACAAAGATCAAGGCTCATGGTATCATAAATAAAAGAAAACATTTTTTAACCTCAAAATCGCCACCTACATATTTTTAGCATCTCACTTACTTTACTCAGTAGCTACTGTTTCACAACTCAACTTTCAAGATTTTTATAGTAGTCTTCATTTCTCTGCAAATTGTGGTTTAATAAACCAGCATTTAAACTAAATACATTTTATTTCTTCACAGATATTGGAAAACAAAAAGCATATATTGGAATTACTTTAATCAAACCTTTGAATCTATACAAACTACATGCACACGTTTTACAGTGGCATACAAACAGTACATAATTTATACTGAAAATACATAACACATTTTGCCTGAGTCTGCTCAGAATTTAGGGTTTTTTCTTATATCCAGTGTATATATGAATGCAGTTAGCTTATGCAACCATAGAAATAACAAGGATCAGTTTTCCTGAGATGACAATCTGTGGTAAACTAACTTTGAACAGCGTAACTCCCACCCAGATGCTTTACATAGTAAGAAACAAAACGCCAAGTGGAAACACCTTTCCACCCCCACTTTTCCAGGCTCAATTTTTTACTTCATTGTTTTCCAGCATGGCCACCAACAGCAACATAGTGGGGATGGTAGGTGGTGGACTATGGTTACTACCTAATAACATCTCTCTACTGCTCCTCCCTCCTCACACTTTTCCCTCACACTAGTGTGGATCCTCTCCATAGGCTGCAGTCCTTCAAGAGAAAATCGACTCCATCGTGGACTGCCCACAGTACATGGGTCCTTCTGGGGAATGGAAGGACCATTCCCTGAATGCTCCAGCTTGGGTTCCTCCACAAGCTGTAGCATGGATATCCCCTTTAGCACTCAGACTACCTCCACTTCTTCCCTTCTTTTTTTTCCTTCCCTAATCTTGGTGCCCCATCTACAGTTTTGCACTTTTAATTTTCCCTCCTCTGCCAATGCAGTTATTTTGCCCTTTCTTAAATACGTCCTACTAGAAGTTCCACTAGCTTGGGTGACAGGCTCAGCTGAATCCTGTGGTTGGTCTCTTGCAGTTTACTGGTATCAGTTGTGTACAGAATGGGGCAATACCTGCAGCCTTTCTGCTGTCAACATATTTACACCTGCACCTAGCATACATAAAATAAAGAAAACATAGCCTATGTTAACCTACCTCCTTCTGACAATGCAATAAAATATTTAAATATACCTGGATTAAACAAATTTTAACAGTGCCATACAGGAAATATTTTAATTAAGGACAAAATAATAATAATAATAATTGCTTGCATAAGATAGGAAATATCTAAATTTTCTATGCATGTTTCTATTGTTGGAAGCAAAATTATGTACCTCTTCCTCAAGAAAATTCTTTCTGTTACATCTGTTAGGGATACATAGGATGGCAGGTGTTGAAATTAGATTTATTAATTGTCAGGATTGGGTAATTTTTTTTAAGAAAAGCTCTTGGATTTTTTGAGACTTCTAAATAATTAACCTCAATTATCATTTATTAGTAATCAATCTCAGAATTCCAAGGAAGTTTCCAGGGAACTAGAAAATAAAAATAATTTATACCACTTTTTTAAAAAGGATAAATAGGCTACATCTACATAAGTTAACCTCATGTTATTCCCAAGCAAAATCAGTAGAATCACTAAAAATATAACATACAGAAGCATTACTTATGACAAACTATAAAGTGTAAATGAAAAAATAGCTCTTGTTATACATTTTATGATTTGCTAAGTGTGATTGATAAAGATAAATATATTGATTCAAAATTTTAAGATATATATAAACAATAACATTTGAAAAAGGATTTGACTTTGTTTAGAATAGAAAAGTAACAATCTCTACCATTATTTATTATCCAGCATATATCAGTTCTTCTCTCAGTGCTATTCAATAATGTGAAAGAAAATAAAAAGTAATTGTTAATAAAGCTCATAAATGGTATAAAAATAATGGAATTGTCAAAACTCACAATGGTATGATTAGCCTGGTTGATTTGGTAGTATGGGTGCATTGAAAAAAGGTGCATTTTATTAACACTCAAAGTTACAGTCGGAAAGACAGAAAAGTGAAAGTGATGTCAAGTACAAGTTAGGATACTGAAGAAGTTTTCATTTTCTAATTTGATGTTCAGTTTTGTTCTGGAATGGAGGACAATTGGAAGTGAAGAATAACTGTAGTAGAAAGTTCAAGCTGATATAATAGTGTTTCAAATAGTTTAAAATATAAAAATTAAAATAATTTAGAACATTACATGTCTTAGTGAGTAGCAATTGAATTTCAAAATATGATTCAGCACCTTTGCTCCCATAGTAAAAAAGTAAGCCATAAAGCCATATGTCTGTTTCCAGAGGCACAAATTCATAGGAGAATATTCAACAAAACAACTTGACTCATTTTTTCAAAGCAGAATTACAGGACTACCAAATATGTTGTTCAGTAATCCTTGAAGTTTTTATGACTGAAATAATGGAAAGAAACAAGTTGGAAGTTCAAGTCAGATTTAGAGAAAATTCTTTGTCGGTGATTTAAAACATAGTATCCTACAGAATCAAATGCTCCTTCCAAAAAACCAATTAAGATATTATATAAATAGCTATAAAAATATAGTGTGTACGCTATATAAAAATATAGTGTGTACACTCAGCGTGTACATATCCATAATGACTACGTTTACATGTGTTTGTTTTTATAATAATGTGTTGATAATTACACATCAAAATTAAATACATCAAGAATTTATGTTTTTTCTATTAATAATTAAAATTATTTGCATATTGTAGAATGAAGCCAGTCTTTTTGTTTTCTTTTGGCCCTCAATTGTGTGTTGTGAAAGTGGGAGGTATTTTGTTTAGGTCAATTTGCAGTGAGAAGAAATATTGAGTAATAATAAGGGTTCTTATGGTAGTTCTTGTAGAAGATGAGATGTAATTTTTTTTAAATTATAAATTATAAGCAATAAGTAAAATACAAAATTCTGTCACTTTAAGATTATGTTAATTAACCACATAGTTTAAGATGAGATACAAACTAAATAATATTTTAAAATGAGATTTTTAATCTGCCTATCAATTTTCCTCCCTCCATATCTCTATTAAATAACAACTCTACTTGAAGCTGTAAGCACCCACAAAATGATCAGTGGAGGATGGAACCTATTACTGGCTCCCACAGCAATAAGATTTGAAAGCAAACAAAATCAGCAGTTTTGTTGTTGCTTCCCTAAATGATATAAACAAAATAAATTAAAGAAACCACACTCAGAATAAACTTGCTTGAAATTCTGTATACATACATATAATTTCACAGATATACTATTTGAATAATATGACAATAAACAAATATGATATTATCTTGTAAGTTGGTTTAGGAAATAAGCATTTTAAACATAATTTTTAAATATCAAATACACACTGTGTTTAAAAATGCTGAAAACATGGATGGTTAAATAGAAGTCTTGATATTAAGTGGTGATGGGAGTTAGTATTGTCGTGTGGAGATAAAAGAAAGTAAAAAGAAGAAATTGTCTTATATTAAAAATTGATACAATAGAAAGGAATTCTCATAAATTCATAGGTAAGCCCAGAGGCAGCCATAGACTTTATGTACATTTTCATGCATGCATTAGGAAGTTTTACACTACAGTATAACAACGTGCCTTTCTTGTGCCCACAGAATATCATTGTTGGTGTTCAAAAATAATGCTAAATGTTCAACCTAACCTTAGGCAATGCTGAACAACGCATGGCTACTCTAGAAAAAAAAACCATAATGTAGATATTAGTCAAATCATTGGGAAATAGGAAAACAAAATAACAGCTGGAAATGATAAAAAATGATAGGTAGGCAAAAAACTGAAGAATGGCTTTGAAGAAATTAATGGGAGAAAGATGAAGCCTTTGGTGGATGACTTGGTAAAGATATTCCTTCTCTATGTCTAGAACAGACTTTTAATATTCAATATAAACTTATTTGTGTGTAGTCCACATTCTCCCTCTCATCTTTTCCTTTCCTCACACTACAAATTCTGATAGACAACAATATCACCTCATCTCTTAACAAAGGATATCCACTTCCCCACAGATTCAAGAAGTTTTTCTCTACATATGTTCTGAATTTCAAATTGTTTGTGAATATAAACAAAACTGTGTTTAGCATTTCAGATATGTCTCACCAGGAAAAAAGGCTGAAACGTCAGAAAGGATTGTGACCTACACAAGATATCGTACTAACTCACTTAAACATAGCTTTATGCTGGAGTTTAAATTTTTTAAAAAGGAAACTGAATTACTGTAGAGCTTTATTATACACATCAATGCTGAATCAGTGGATCTAGTGGTTACTTTGCAATCTTAAAATTTAAGACAGTGGACTTGATTCACCCGAGGGTACATAGATACAGAAGGATACATAGGCCCAGAAATACTGATGAATGAACGCTGGCATGATACATCTTGTAATACTATGATAAATGCATTGTTACATGTAATTATACAAAGGATGAACAACAAAAATAGAAAAGAATTAATACCAGTAGGTCATGGCTTTGAGTGCCTGACTGTGACTTGCCATCTTTTTCAAAAGGCTAACAGAAATATACATTTTGTTGATGCTCAGTAGATAAAATTGTCTTCCATTACAGGTGAAGACCCAACATTATGAGCATGGAACATAGTAATGAATCAGTCTCCAATACTGAAGCTTATATCATCTTGTAAAATTAGGATATATAGAGATGTATATAGTATATATATAAAGATATATATATAAAATATATATTAAATATTATATATTTAAAATATATGTAAATATATGATATATACTATATAATGTATATAAATATATGTAAATATATTAAAAATAGAAATATATGTGTTTGAGATAGGAATAGGGAAAATTCAAGCAAAGCCATTTCAAATTACTTAAGATCAACAGACAAGTTATTGAGTAGGTCTGCTAGTAGAATTGAAACAAATTCACTTACATTTCCAGTTAAACAAAGTCTTAAAAGTGGTTGTTCAGATGTAAATGTTTTGCTGAAATGTTAAAAAAATATGAGTTTGACACCAATCACTACTACTGAGTAACACAATGCTCAGAACTTCTGAAAATTAGATTTATGAACAAATTAATGTTAATAAAAAATAAATTCATGTGTGCTACTTTTCTTTAAGAAAAATTTAGATATTTCTTAAAAGTATAGTCAAACAATATCTGAGAAATATGCCTTGATGACATTGTGCATGTAGTGACAAACCTCTGTCATTAATCGCAGACAATATATTAGTACTACAAAGTCTAAATAATCACTTTTCACTGTGATCAAGAATGAGGTTTTTCTCAAATACATCTGGAAGATTCATGTCCTGAAACTCCTGTCAAATACATTTGTGAAAATGACACATCGAATTTTCAGTTGGATCAAAAGTAACATCAAAATCTTTGAAGAGAAGTGTCAGCTCAAGTTCTAGGATTAATGAACTCTGAGATGTATTGGGTTTACATGGAAAAGTCTTGTCAGTGGAGGGTTATGCAATAGCTTGTGAGGGGAAGCCGTGTCCCATGCTGGACACAGCTGGTTGCAGCTAGCTTCAACAAACCCACTGCAAGGCACAGCTGAGCCCATCAGCAAAGCTGGTGGTATCACCAGGAAAGCATATTTTAGAAAGGACAATATACTGGATGGGCAGAAGAGGAGTGAGGAAAAACAAACAAACATGTGAGAAATAACAGTGTGACAACTCAGGTCAGAGGAGGAGGAGGAAGAGTAAGGGCTCCAGGTGCCAGAGCAGAGATTCACCTGCAGTCCACGGGTAAGACCACAATGGAACAGATATTTCACAGAATCATGGAATCATAGAATCACCAGGTTGGAAGAGACCCATCGGACCATCCAGTCCAACCATACCTATCAAATACTAAACCATGTCCCTTAGCACCTTGTCCACCTATCCCTTAAACACCTACACANGTATATATACTCACTCCAGAGCCTCAACATCCTTCTTGTGGTGAGGGTCCCAGAACTGCACACAGTATTCAAGGAGTGGTCTTACCAGTACTGAGTACAGAGGGAGAATAACCTCCCTGGACCTGCTTGTCACGTCGTTTCTGGTACAAACCAAGATGCCCTTGGCCTTCATGGCCACCTGGGGTAGAAGATACAATGTAGATATATATTTACATGGGTATATTTATATATTCAAATATTTATATATAGTTGTATAATTCACATGCAAAACTGAAAATCGGTAAGAAAAATATAATGTAATGTTTCTGAGGCCAAAGACCAGCCCAGTCAATTGATTTATTCAAGACTGCAGTGGTTAAATCACATGATAATATCACATACATATTGAAGGACCAATACAGAAACACCCTGGGGTTTTTCTTTCTATAATATCTCTTCTTTCTATAATAAGATTGAATGTAGACAGATTTTTTAAAGTCATCATTTATTTATGAGATACCTTAAGTCTAATACAAAACTGCTTAAGAAACCCAAATGTCTCATCTAAATTTCCAAATGAGTACTAAGTATTATTAGAGCATTAGTCTTCTAAATGTAGACATAACTGGTAAGAAAAGGAAACTGAAATCTCAGACAATATACATCTGTCCTTTCTTTCTTTTTGAACAAGGAAAGTGAATGGTTTAAACATGAAATTTCTTTCTTTGTTTCTGTATGCCTTTGTTGTGGGCCATAGGAAGCTTGTGCAGAAATAAGGTCAACATCAGTAACTAATTAATCTTAACAGTTGCCAGGTAAGGTAAATTGGTTTTATTATTGCCCATTTTCCAGATGAGAAATAGACAGATTTGTTTAAGGCAATGCAGTCAGGCAATGGCAAAGGAGCAGGAAGTACTCACATGTTTTGTTCAAAGTTCAGTCTCTGCAGTAACCTGATCTATTTTAGACATTAGTGTAATTTCTCTGTCCATAGTGCCATGTGATCTCAGCCTGAACTGAGCTATCACATCAGCAAAAGCAATGTTGTAGAGAAAGGGTATGAAAATTCAGGCAGTCTCCTCTCCCATCCACACATATTAATGTCTTCTCAAACTGCAATTCAAGGACAAACCCTAAAGGCACCATGCCCAATCTGATTTCCAATGTCAGTATATGCCATAAATTCTGACTTTTATCTCTCTTATCTTTTCCTCTGCTCTTTACATGAGACAATTTTTGTTCCTTCTGAATTGGCTTCTCACATGCTTTAGCTGCTTTAGTGCTTAATGCACTGATTTGAGGGCTAGTTTACTACAGCTGAAGGATTATCAGTTTATAGAAAAAAAGGGGACTTATGAAAATCATCTTGCCCAACTGCCTGCTCAAAGCAAAATAAACTACAAATTTATATTATACTACCTCAACCCCTGATCCAGGTAAAGGAGCTGGTCACGGCCCTGGCCATGTCTATGGCCTATCTCTTTACTAATAATCTGTAGAGTGAGATACTTCTACAAGACTGGTGGAAGGAATAGCAGAGTTTCTGGGGAGACTTTCAGTATGTCAGTACCTATGGAAGGGTAAACTTCAGTCTTGGAATGTGTTGTAGCAAGAGGAGAGCCTGATCATGAAAGCACAGTGAGAAGCTGGGTGAACAAGTTTTTCTTATTACTGAGAGAAAAAAATAATTGCTGATGCTCTATATTTTTCTAGAATGGAGTTCTTATAAGGAAGCAGTGAATGGAACTGAAGGAAAAGCTGTTGGTAGATATCGGGGATATAGTAGTTTGTATAGTTAAGCTATAAATCACTATATCATGTGTATGTAGTAAATGTGGTGTTTGGTGTCAGATTGTGCAGCACTAGCCAACCTTGTCTCCTTTGCAATGGGTTGTAAAAAAACTTGGGATACATCAAAGAAAGAGAAAGATGTGGTTCTGCTTTTAGTACTCTTTAACTAGTAATACACTTTGCCATCTGTAAAATCCCTACTGTTTTCTGTGGCAGAGAGAATGTGTAGACTGACAGGTATGATGGAATGAAAATGAATACAGAATTATGAAAAGGCTTTCAATGTATTGATTTGTGTCTGTCTTTGAGCAGGCATGTAGACCACTAGATAAATTACTGAGAAACAGAGTGACTAGAGCTAAGGCCAAAAACTGTAGAAGTGTTTTCTAAGGCAAAGAATCAGATGTTGGATGGGGGTAGATAAATTTAACTAAATGAGCATGTCTATTTTGGAGGAGACATCCTCCTCAGTTTGAATGTGGTTGGTATAAATCATGATTTCACACTATCTACTGTTGCAAACACCTTTTACTGTTACAGTCTATTCAGCTTCCATAGTTCTAAAAGCTGGAAAAGTGGTGTATCACTTGGTGTATGATATCTGAAGTACTTGAAGCCAGCACCAGTTCTCACAAAGAATTACCTGTCTTCTTAAAGTTTTATATTTAAAGAGTTTGTGTAATAGAGACTTGAACAACCAAAGCCAAATTCACAAAATAATAGAATCGTGTGATGGTTTAAGTTGGCAGAGATATATTGCCTCTCCTTAAAAGAGGTCTAAATAAAGCAGGCTGCTCAGTCAAGTCTCAGACATCTCCAGAGACAGATTCCACAGATTCCTAGGATTTGAGGGTTTGAGGATCCTCAATCTAAACACAGTTTTCCATAATTTCTAGTTGCAACTTTCCGTGTTGCAACTTGTGTCCATTGCCTTACGTACTAGCACTGAATACTTCTGGTAAGAGTCTGGCTCTATCCACTCAGATACTTGGAAACAAGGACTCTCCTGAGTTTTCTCTTGTTAAAGCAGAACAAACCTTGTTTCCTCACCCATTGTGAGTTTCAGCTCCTTGACCATCTTGGTCACTCTCAGCTTCACTCACTTTAGCATGCTTAATATCTTTCTTGAAAATGGGAGTCCAAAGCCAGACATGGCACTTCAGGTACACTCTCACAAGTGCCAAACAGAGAGGGAAGGATCATGCTTCTGGACCTGCTGACCACAAGATGCAGTTGACCTTGTTGCTTCATAGCATTCAACTTGATATCCACCAGGACCCTGAATGTTTTTCTTTTTTAAAGATGATTTTTCAGCCAGCTGGCCTGCCACCAGCATCTACCACTACATGACATTACTTCTACACTGGCATAGGACTTTGCCCTTGCTTGTGTTGAACTTCATGAGGTTCCTGTTAATATATATCTGCAGCCTCACCAGGTTCTTCTGAACAGCAGCTATTCCCTTCACTGTATTGACCACTTCTCTCAGTTTTGTACCATGAACGAACTTGTTGAGGATGTGTTGTGTCCCACCATCGAGGCCATTAATGCAGACATTGAACAGTATCAGCCCCACTGCTAATCCCTGAAGCATCTCTCTCTTGCTACTGACCACCAGACAAATCTTACACCACTAATTACTGCTCTTTGAGCTTGGCAGTAGAAGAAATTTACTGTCTACTTCACTATCCGTTCATCCAGAATGTATCTCACCAGTTTGGTTATAAGGAGACTTGTAATAGGTTGTCAAAAGACTTGTTAAAGTCAAGGTATACACTATCCACTGCCCCCCTTTTTGTCCTCAGCACCAGCACTCATCTAATCATAGAAAGTTGGTCTGGTATGATTTGTGCATCCTAAATCTATGTTGGCTGCTACCAAACACCTCTCTGTTCTTCAAGTGGCTGAAAATGGCTTCTAAGATTTATTCCATTACCTATCCCATCAATGAGATGAGGCAGACCAGCTCATAGGCCTTTTGAATCTTCCTTCTTGCAATTTTTCATGATGGAGCTGACATTTGGGTTTTTTCTAGTCATCAGGAACCTCCTCCAAAATTCATGACCTTTTGAAGAGATTAGACAACAATCTTGCAATTACATCAGCGAGCTCCATCAGCATGCTCAGATGCTGTTCACAGATTTGTTTATGCCTAATTGGCTAATACTGTATTTGGATAATGGAGATTATATTCCACCTTCTTGTCTCTCTTGAAAAGAGAAAAAGATTAAGTAGATATTCAAATGTTATTAGAAAGCAATGCAACACGTGCTCAGATACAATGTTAATTACGTATTTTCCATCTCTTTGCCCAGTAAGGTCCAAATGCCACTGAAACAAATCCAAAAAATTGTATCAGGACATTATTATTTTAAAGCTTTTGAAAGTAGATACTAAACAGCTATTACGACTTCAATGTACATATTCTGTGAAACTCAAGGTCAGTAAAGAGATTTTTCAGTGAATGTAGACAACTCAAAAAAGACAAAACCCTAAAATGTGCTGAATAACATAGAATACCCATCTGCGCTGATAAAAACTGCAGATAAATAGGAAGTATTCCTCGCTGGAATTAATGAGTTAAGAAAAGTCAACAAAACTTATATGGCAAGTTTGTGCTCATAAGAGTGACAACATTAAAAGAAGAATGAGATATGCATAAATTCATATGTGCACAGCCAATAAACCACAGTAACAGAGTATCTTTAAGCAAATACATTTTATATATATCTTACTATTCTTGTTAATGGCTTTACATATTTTGATAATTTCAGTTCTCCTCTGTCCAATTTGTTCTTTAAACTTCATAGGTTCTTCTTTTTAGTTCAGACCCTAATTTATGTTTATTATGTTTTGTTCATATTTTCCTTTTGCAAGGCAAATTATGTTATCTTCATATAGTGCATGGTTCATAAAAAGAAAACATTGATTACTACTAAAGATATACTTCACAAAAAGGTTTCAACACTAACCTTAAAGGTGAAACTTCAATGTTGTCTTTCAGAAAGACAATATGGCTCAGTAAGGGAACATGACATTAACTACAATAAGAAAATTATATAAAAGAACAAACTATAGTATAAAAAAACACAAGGTAAGATTATGGATTAAACTACTGTAAAAAACAGCATGAACAGCAATACTATATCATTATAATTAACATTAATTAATTAACTCACTTTAATCCCAAGTTTAGGATAGGCTATTCAGGACTTTTATGGATTTTTTTTTCCTTTTTAATATAAGCAATTGGAAGTAGCCAAGTGCAATCATGTTACCATTCCAGATGTTTGCTATAAAAATGAAATAAACTGGTTTTAGGAGTGCCTGTCATCCTTATAAGACAGAATTAAAATAGTAAAAAATCTTTGGGAAAATATCTAAATTATTTTAGGAGATTTTGAATTTATCAGGTACAGTTGATATACTGAAAACAAATGGGTGTAAATGAAGGAAGAGGTTTTTTTAACTTATGAAGCTACAGCTTTATAAATACATGCATATTTTATGCAAACATATAGAAATAATTTCAGGAACTGGATCTAAATTGTAAGTGATGAAAACATTATTTTCTCATAGTCATAACATAAATATATATAAACACCCAGAAAAAAACCTATATGGTTTATATTATGTTTTTTATTTAACTTTCCATGTGGTGATCTAGCATTTAGTTCACTAAACAATTAGCACTAGGATTCTGACAAATGCAAAAGTACCAATGTGTTTCAATAAAAAAAATAATTAAAAACACAACACAACTCTGAAGAACCCTTTGGTGAGCATATACCAAATAATTAAGCATTTTTACACCAATATTATGTACCTTTGTTTATTTGTAGTGCTTACTCTACAGTTTACACTGTAGTGGAGGAGATGAAAAGATATGCCCACATCAGATAACTAGAAGTGATAAATTTGATACAGTCCTGTTTGCCCTTCCTTTCATTGCTTTTTCTTCTGAACCATCACAGATAATCTTTTATTCTGTCCTTAATTTTCTGATGACACTCCATAAGTAGGTTTATGAATCTTTGATTCATGCAATCTTTCATCTTTCTAATGTGGCTGGGGGAAACATCATTTTTCACAGGAATCATAAGCTAACAAATCATGTCCAGAAGTCATATCTTTAATTATTGTACAATTAACACTGAAAATTAGTTGGTTCTAATCAAACTCTTGGGGCAAATAACATTCTTGAATCCATTTAAAATACAACAGATGAATAGAGTTTAGCATACCATGAATGCTGAAACATCCAGGAAATTGTCACCCACCTGAATATCAGTATGTCGTATACTCTACTATTTAATTGAAAGGAAAGCTCAAAAGTTCTTAAACTGAAAGAAGAAGAAAACATCTAGAAAAAATAAGACATAGCGTGTCCACTCCTTGAGTGGTAATGCACACACTGCTGTTTTCAGCACACTGATAAATGTGTCAGTAGCAAAATACATTCTGAACAAGTTCATTAGAATACTATTCCTAAATTATGTATTTTAATCTTAGTAGGAAGTATTTTTAATCACCTATTTTGATATGCCTTTTAGTTTATACTTCTCACATAATTACTAATGTGTATTAGATGACTAAACTTCATATTCATTCAAGACTCACAAAGTAGACTGAAATGAAATGTTCTGAATAGCTTGCTCTCCTCCTTAGTATCTTAATTGACAACCCAGGGAAGGCAATGGAATGCACTCTCTTCAAGCTTCTAGACGACACCAAACTGGGGGGACAAGTCAACATTGTTGAGAGCAGTGCTGCTATTCACTGGGATCTGAACATGCTGAAGGGATGGATGGTGTCTTGGTTTAGCACCCCTTCTCCCCTAGCCAAGTAACTAAACTGAGCTGCTTTAGACAAAATATCCTCCTCACCCTGCAAAAGGGGGAAGGGAAATGAGAGAAAAGAGAGACTTATGGGTTGGAAACTAAAACTAAAATATCTGTAATGAAACAATAATAATAAAAATGAAAACTATAATTAATAAGAACATACCAAAATATATAAAGCGTACAAAACAAATTCAAACTTCCCCAAGAAATATAAATCACCATTGATGCTGCAAGGCAGGCACAGAGAAAGTCCTGGACTGGACGCAGTGGAAGGCAGGAGCTGGAGTCAGGAACTGGATACAGGAACTGGATTTAGGAACATGTGGTCAGGTTCAGGGACAAACAGAGAAGCAAGGCCCTCCCTGAACATTGTCCATTGAAGAAGAGGGTGTAACCTTTGGGATCCTTAAGCTTTTATACTGACTATGATGTATATGACAAGAAATATTTCAGGTATGGATCACATGTTCTGTCCACTCCTCCCAGCCAGTGCAACCGCCCTCAACCAAGAGACAGTCTTGATTTACACAGGAATAGATGTATGTAATGCCTTGTCTACTCATCCATTACTTTCATAATAAATATCAGAATGATTCATTCTAGAGTCAGCCATTGCCTGAAAACTGTGTTAGTGAACTTCAGGAGCCAAAGTTTTGAAAGATGCTTAGCTGAAAAGTCAGAGGATATATTCTGCTTTAGCCCAAACCAGAAACACAGACATGAACCTTGTGATATTTCACACAGACAAAGGCCAAGTCCTACACTTAGAAAAACTCCTTGGGTGTGGGCTGCTCAAGGAGCAGCTCTGCTAGAAATTACTTCCACTGTCTCCATGTAGCAAAAATGCCCAACAGCCTCCTGGGCAGGGTCACAGGCAGAAGATCGAGTGAAATTATCTCCCTTTACTCAGCACCCATAAGATCATACATGTGTTTAGTTCTGGGTACCCCAGTGGAAAAAGAATACAAAGAAAAACTGGAATGAGTTCATTGGCAGGCCAATGTCAGGGACCTGGACCTCTTGACATGTGAGGAGAGGCTGATAGACAGAGGTTTGTTATGTTGGGAGAAGAGATGGCTTTGGAGGTACTTCACAGCAGCCTTCCAGTAACTACAAGGATGCTATTCAGATGGAGTCAGACTTTTTGCAATGGTAAGAGGATGAAAGACAACAGATATTACTTGAAACAAGGCAGCTTTAGAATGGAGAACCTTCATGAGGAAAATTAAGCAGTGTAAGAGGTATTCATTCGGACAAAGCCCTGCACAGCTTGTTCTGACCTCATAGCTGAGCCTGTTTTGAGCAGTAGGTTGGACCAGGCATTCTGGAGTCCCTTCCAAGCTGAATATTCCTATAATCCTACCATTTGATCATAGAATTATAGAATCACTAGGTTGCAAAAGACCTTTGAGATCATCAAGCCAAAACATATCCATCCACTACTAAATCATATTCCTAAGCAATTAATCTACCCACCTTTTAAATACCTCCAGGGATGGTGACTGTTCCAGTGCCCAATTACTCTTTCAGTGAAGATACTTTTCCTACTGTCCAATCTGAACCTCTCCTAATGCAGCTTAAGGCCATTCCTTTCTGTCCTATTACATGTTACTTGGGCAAAGAGATTAACATCCACTTCTCTATAACCTCCTTTCAGATAGTTGTAGACAGTGATGAGGTCTCCCCTCATCACTCCTCATAAGACTTGTTCTCCAGCCCCATCACCAGCTTAGTTGTTCTTTTCCAGACACACTTCAGGACCTCAATGCCTTCCTTATGGTGAGGAGCCAAAAACTGAACACAAAGTTTGAGGTGCAGCCTCAGCAACACTGAGTGCAGGGGCAGAATCTCTTCCCTGGTCCTGTTGGCCACACTGTTTCTGATACAAGCCAAGGTGTTATTGGCCTTCTTGGCCAGCTGGGCACACAGCTGGTTCATGTTCAGTCAGCTGTAGACCAACAGCCCCAGATCCTTCTCTGCCAGGCAACTTTCCAGCCAATCTTCCCCCAGCCTGTAGTGCTGCATGAAGTTGTTATGTCCCAAGTGCAGGACTTGGCCTTGTTAAACTTCATCCCGTTGGTCTCAGTCCATCAATCCAGCCTGGTCAGATCTCTTTGTAGAAACTCCCTACCCTCCAGCTGATCCACACTTTCTCCCAGCTTAGTGTCATCTGCAGATTTACTGAGGATACATTCAATCCCTTCATCCATGTTATTGATAAAGATATTGAACTGAGCTTTGGGGACACCACTTGTGACTAGCCTCCAGCTGGATTTAAATCCATTTACCACTACTCTTAGGGCCAAGCCATCCAGTCAGGATTTTACCCAGCAGAGGGTATACCTGTCCAGAACAGTCAACCAGCTTATCAACCAGCTTTCTGAAGAGTCCCAACTCTGCCCTCGGAAGTCCAATGTGGCCATTCTACTGACCTTCTCCCTACTTCTACAGAGAAAGACCTACTCTCTCTGTCTGGGTGGCTGCATCAGTCACAGCTGGCGCAGAGCTAAGAGTAGCCTTAACTTTCTGCCTAGTGGACACCATGGTTCCTTGGTCCTTCTGGACGATCTCCAGGACCCTCCTCGTACCCTCCCTGCACTAACTGCTGGCATAAACTGCTGTGCCCCTCTTTCCTGATGCACCATGCACGCATTTGCCCACTCCTGTTTGCCAGTCACTGGGGCTCCCTAGTAGCTGTTTAAATTGTCCACATGGCAGATGCCACTTCTGGGACCACCTGCACTTCATCAGCTACCACACAGCAGCTGCCGCTTCCAGGAGTCAGGAACCGCTCAACCCTAGCTCCCTCCCAGGCACCCCTCCCTCCACAGAGCTCATGGAGCAGCTTTTTGCCTCAATTTAGCACCCAGACACAGAACTTACCATTCCTGCCACACATTCTCACTGATTCTGCATCATTAGGGTTTCTTGAAGATGCAGTCTTCTTGTGGTTGTTACATGCTAGCATAGAGTCCACATTTGTCGGCACATTTTGCTGTTCTTTACTGTACTCAAGATAATAAAATAACTATAGTATCATATGGTTCCCATTAGAAAGTGCTGACTTTTTAACAAATCACAACAAGGATGACTTGTACAGTACAGCTTCCCGTCACATTTCTAGGTTTCCCTGTACAGGAGAACCTTCTCAGGTACTGGCTGTTTGTAAATGTAAAACACAGTTACTTCAGTACCTCTTTAAATTAAGCCCATATTCTGATATACCAGCTCCCAGAGGTCCAGAATGTATGGATTCCTACTGTCATTCCCAACACTGTCAGATAGTCCTCATGTAATATAATTAAATTTAGATGTCTAGCCTTAAATAAAGATTGTTCCTGGCCTGCAAGCAAGTGAAAGAAGTTACGCTATTACTTAATCCACTCTCTAGGATATGAGGACCATAAAATAGCCTATATTATCTGGACTGCCTTGGTATATAGAAATTATTGTTCTGGAAATAGATAATAGATACAATAGCTATAATTTTGATTATACTAGAACCAACATGTAAATTGTAATTTTTCCTGCTTTTAACTGCTTTTCTGCTAGTCATACAGGATCCTGGATAGCAAGCAGGAGAACTAACAAATTGATATTAGAATGTTGACTTCATTTTGTTAGAGCCTTTCTCCATAAAAATGTTCTTCTCTATATGCACAGGTTTTGACAGAAGGCATACACTTAAAAAAAAAAAAAAAAAAAAAAAAAACTCATCTAAACCTACCCAGCTCCTTTAGATGTTTAGTCAGAAAATATTATTTTCTTGCCAAACAAGGCTATAGGTTTTTTAGTATCGGGAAACCCAAATTACATTAAAGAGTATAGAAGGACTACCAAATTTAGTTTCCAATGTAATCATACACTACAGGCAAAAAATTCTCTAGTACAAATTTCTGCATGTCATTGAGGGGAAAGATGATTATCCTCAAGACAAGAAAGTAAATCTGATAACCTGTATGACATGGCATAGCATTTAGGAAAAAAATACTTGTCCAGCCAGTTTCCTTTACTTTTCAGGATATGTTTATTTCAGATGTATTATAACTTTACTAATATATGAAATGTATTTGTTGAGAAGGAAGTATGCTATGATTAAACAGCATATAATGCACAACTATTATGATGCAGGCTACTGAGAAACTTCTTCTGACTTNTATCCTCAAGACAAGAAAGTAAATCTGATAACCTGTATGACATGGCATAGCATTTAGGAAAAAAATACTTGTCCAGCCAGTTTCCTTTACTTTTCAGGATATGTTTGTTTCAGGTGTATTATAACTTTACTAATAATGATATGAAATATATTTGTTGAGAAGGAAGTATGCTATGATTAAACAGCATATAATGCACAACTATTATGATGCAGGCTACTGAGAAACTTCTTCTGACTTGTGTAAGATGTTCAAAATTCCAGAGTATAAATGCTACAGATTTGACATTTTCAAAGCAGTCTTATGAAAAGCTAGATATTCAGTGTAGCAGGACTTCTTTTTATTTCTTTATATTTTTCCTCAAAAGAAATATCAATCTTGTCATTACCTATCACCGCTATAAAAAGAATATAATGTACTCACTGATGGAAGTTTTGTGAGACAATTTTAAAAACAATGGCTATTTGTATATCTTTTTATATATTTTATATGTAGACCACACAAGAGCAACTAACTTATCCTACCTCATCTAGCTAAAGCTTAAAATACAAAGACATTAAGGAAACAGTTAACTACTTAATAGTAGTGATACATTCACTTAGTTTTCTACATAGTTTTACTTACCTAGAGAAAGAATAATTGAAAATTGCAAATGGAATCATTCAAGTTGCATTGAAGAGAAATAGCCTGAAAAGACATACTTGCAAAGATATTAATTGTTACGACAAAAGGAAGATCTGCCTACCCAACAGCAGACACCTACTCAACAGCACAACCTCAGACACTATTAACTTCTGTTTGACATAAGTTTGTACAGATTTTTGACAGTTGTCTCCCTAGCACCATCTGGTGTCTGCCAACTTGTAACTTGTGAGAATGCACCAAACACAAAATTAATTCAGCTCATGGCCTCATGGGACAGAAAAATTTACAGCAGGCATCTCCATAAAGGCTCAGAAGAATATTAGGCAGGCTGGAATAAGCATATATTATATTTATTATTTTCACCAGCCTATGTTGGTGAAACATTGAATAAGCACATATTTGCCCATGTCTCATGTGTACCCTCTGTTGGAATATATAGGATGATAGGTGCATGGATGTTCATGTTGGCTGCATTTTACATATGAAATATTTCCTTCTTCAGTTCAAATTTTGCTTAGAAGATATGTTAACTACATTTCAGCTAAATGGTACTTTAACCACCACCAGCTTACATAGCATACGTAGAAAATTACATAACATACACATTTCCAATAAAAACATATTGAAAAGATATTCAGTATAGCCTTAAGAACTGGAATACTAATTTTTTTTTTACAATGCATAGCTGTCGACAGCAATATCAGGGCACAGCTGTGCAGAAAATGATTCAACCTCCATATGCTGCCACTGTGTATACTATATCGTAATTCATAAATATGAAGGGTGAAAGTATCATTATTCAATGTCCCTGAAGAAAATGAAAGCCTATGTTTTTTTAGCATTCATCCATTTCGCTGAATGGTTTAATTTAATTTTAATGTGTTCATTATTTCATCTTAGGGGAAAAAAAACTTGAAATGGTAAAATGATCAAATACTGAATCAATATGCACAAAACTGCTCTGATATCACTTTCAATTTGTTTTAGTACAATTAAAATAATATATTTTCTAAATACCTTTAGAGACGTGCACCTGTTATATCTTACTATTATTACAGAATATATCACTATTTGATAGTTTCATCAAAAAATCCTAGATGGTGGTCTGTCTGAATTATGCTGAATAAAATATGGCCACTGTCTTAATTAGTCTCCAAGATTAAAATCAAAAGGGTCTAGAATAAAAACTGAAGTCTAAACATGCCATATATATCATGTGTACAACAGGGCACATAGAAGTCAAAAGGTCATTATTTTTTCTTACAATTACACATTCTCATGCAAAATCTGATAGTCTTTATTGATGGACAATGTCATAAAACCATCACTGTGTTTATAGACATTTAATTGAAGACAGCATAAAACGATAAACTAAGAAACATGCATGGTTGACTCCTCCAATTCAAACCATAAATCATACTGATGTTCAGACAAGTCGCCCAGACACAAATTCTGATGATAGATGAACCATTTAACTTTGATTTTTGAAAGCAATGAGCTCGCTAGCAATACCTCACACTGACTAATACCACATATGGTCATATAAGAACTCATCAAAAATCCATTTTTCCCTTGTGTGGATGCTAAAATTATCTTCTAAATGATCATTATTAAAAGTGTGCACTGTGTAACATCCTTCTAATGGGCATAGCTGAATCCAAAGTCTGCTTGCTTCAGTAAGCAATAATTTTATTGCTGTTTCTAATCTTAAATAAAGGATCTTAAAATATAAATAAAAGAGATGAGACAGTATTTAATATTAATTTATAAAAAACATCACAGAAAAACTAACAAATGAAGGGAAAAAAACTCCTTTAAAAGTTCCAGAATATTATTCCTCTAGATGACAAACACACTATATAGCACACAGTTGTGACAAAACCTGAATCAAAGAATTCTCTTCATATAATAAAGTCAGCATCCCTCAGTGTGTCTTCTGGGACTATTACATATATATGCTAGTGTTACAGCAGTAGAATCCAAACCAGTAAATAAATAAATAAGCTAACACTGGATAATAGTCATGTGTTTGATACAACTAAGTCATTAGCAGATTTTCATTGTAATGCTAGCATTTGCACAGGTTAGTGAATTAATGGATAAGTGACTATATCTGTGTAAAATTACAGACATGCAATTTTTTTGTACCTGCTGGATCCAATAAATTTCTTTTTTAAACTACAGATATGAAATTATCACTAATCAGATTATACTTGGGTAAACTAAGATATCTTCTCATCAGCCATATGGCAGATTCATGATTTATTTTATTAAGTTCTATTTTTATTATATCCTTAGAAAAAAAAGATTTTACTCTAGTCCTTGTTTAAAATATCAATGGGCTAAAAAATCAGGCTTGACTCTCTAATTCTCAATAAATTAATATATTATAGATATTTTTGCATTATTTTCCTCTGCTTACAAAGTACAAGTATCCAATCACTGGATGAGTTTCGTATCAACATGAATACCTAATAAAATAAGCTAAAAATATATAATTTAGTGCAACTAGAATACATCAAAAGGAAATTTTCAACAGAACTGAAAGAGCTTAATATATTTCTTATAGATTACTTGCAATGAATGAGAAAAAAATTCTTATTTAATAATTTTTTTGCTAAACTTTCAGTACTCTGGAATAATTTTGATATGTGTCTAACTGTATGAATGTTTTAATGCATTATAAATCTTATAAAAATGATTTTTTGCCATATTACTTCAACTAGTAACTAGAAAATCCTGCTGAATGTTTTAAGAGTATTTGAAATTAAGTTGGAATATATAAAAATATTTCAGAGGAGGGAAACAGCATTTCTGTGTTATAAGCAGGCTTGTTATGCAGCTGATATTACACAGCATTAGTGAATGAGGTAGATATATCAGCAGAACACCTCTATTCCATTCTTCCTTTTCACAATACCAAGATTCACATTATAGAGTTCTGTTTTGGTTTTAATTTGAAACTTTAGTTTGAAGCTTTGCATTTAAACAAAATCAGCATGGGTTTGCAAGTTTATATATGAAGAGTTGTATCCCCATCTTACATATATGCAAGCATAAAATATTGCTACTGAAATTAGTTACTCTATATCAGCGGGTGGAAAACTGGAGAGTAAGAATAAAATTTCCTTCTTCTCTTAACAAAAAAAAAAGAAAAAAAAAGTATTATAATAAGTAGTCACTAACCACCGCCACCAATAAGGGACAAAATACCAGCTGGTATTGCAACATTCATTCAGATGATACCTCATACACATTGTATTACCTCATCTTTTGCCAAATCAACTTCCAGCATGACCACGACAAGATCAGCATGCACCTCCTCCAGTTTCTTTTTGGTATCATCCAACTGTAATAAATGAAAGACCAGTGATATTTAGATGGATGAGTTGTGTGCCAGGAAGAGAAAACTACCAAACAAGGACCTAAAGCGATCCCCTGTCTTCACATGCTTGATTTCATTCCTTAATTAGAGCCATTAATCAATAGGTATGAGATATGAGGCTTTAGAAGGGCTTGGTGACACGACACCTTGCCACCTGTCAAAATTACAGCTTTCTGTTCATGCACCATCCCTCAAATAGTTATTTTCTGCAAGCCTGGCTGCATCCCACAATTCATTATTTACTGTATAGTTCTATCCCTGTGCAATGTCAGAAGATAACCCTTTGATGATAAGGAATGGTTTACATAAAATGGTTAAATCTCACGAAGTACTTCAATACGCCATAGAGTAGCTAAATCCTTAAAAATGTAAGACTATTGAACTATGCCTTTACTAGCAAAGGAATTTTGTACACAACATGTTCTCTTTGTTCTTCCATTTTTAAGAAAGAGTGTTTTTCCAATATGGAAGAGTAGTTTAGTGTTGAAAGGAGTAGATTAAAAGTTAAACAATTAGTTCCCATGAACTTCTCCCATGCTGTATTTATCCAAACATCTGGATGATATTCATTCAACTATGCATGTTTTAACCAGCCACTAACATCTATATACAACTATATATTATAGTAAACAATAAATATAACATATCAATATAAGAAATTTTAAACCACATAGTCTCATCACTGAGGAGAAAAATAGCAACCGTAAGTACTATGAATAAATTTCAGAGCAGTAACACTTAGATGTATATTCACTGTATCATACACATGTAAGAAAAGGTGAAGTGTTGCTTGCATATGCTTGAATGTCTGATTCAGGGGAGTAAAAGTATAGGTGCTTCAGAGGAATGTTCCCTGTACTCTCCTGCTGACATGATTCAATCCTGGCCCACAGGGATCCCTAACAGGTCACTAGGAGTTAGGCTAAGGCTAACAATCCATTTCACATAGACTACTGATAACTGTCATGTGGTAACCTTTAGTCACAACTGACTGAAGTTGGACTGAAACTGGTCAGTTAGAGGTTGAAGTTTCTATACTCTATTACCTGTTGCAGCCATCCAGTTACCACACCATAAATATTTAATTTAATTACAGTTTGCTCCTCATAAACTTCATTCACTTGTGGATGTCACTAGTCTCCAGTTTCTTGATGACAGGAAGTGAAATTTAACTGAAACTGAACTTAAAGTCTTGCTTTACTTGTCTTTAGATTAATTCAAATTGTAATTCATTCTAATTTGAAAATGCATATACAGAGGAGTTACTCCTGCAAAACAGAGAAAGGTCTATTTCACATTCTGGACAACATCAAATGTCTTTCTCTGTTGACTTTCTTCCTACAAATTCACTGAAGTGACATACTGAATTATAGAGTAAATCTTCTGTGCTGTAAATAAGAACACGGTCCTGGCTGGAGGAGGGAGAATTAAGAAGGTATTTTCACATGTTAGTGATGACAACATATAATTGACTTGTTGCTCTGTTTTGTTATGCTACTCAGTAGTTACGCTGTCATCAGTGACTTATGAAATTAACTCACTCTCTTTGCATGTATGTCCTCTCAGAATGCCTTGAGTAAAAGAGAAGTGGTTTACAGCACCCTGTAAATATTTGACATGTATGCTGTCATCACTTCAGAAATATGGTGAAACCAAACATCTAAAATGCAGGAACCATGATGGTTATTTTATATTCTTCAGTGCAATTTTTAGAATGGCTTTAATTCTTCACAGAACTAAATCACAAAATTAAATATGCATTTAACATCAATAACAAAGATTTTGTCTTCACACTTTAGAATTGTAACTGCTGGACATCAGTTCACAGAACATTCTTTCAGATGAGACTTTATGTCCTTATGTATACACATACATATCTTGCTATGATTATGGAGCAACAGTGGCCAAAACATCATCTGAAGTTCAAGATGGGTTCCTGTTAGATATTTGATGATGAAAATGCCAAAATCACATAGACAAGGAAAATTAGGTGTTAGAATCAAATTAACAAAATTAAATAACCGCACAAGTTACAGAAAACTAATTTTACTACGCAAGGACAGTGAGATTACTTACCAATGCCAGTAATTTTTCAAGTGAAAGAGCGCACACGTATTCATAAAAGTCCTATCACAATGAGGTTTTCCATTGTAGTGCTTGCAGGAGTTAACCCTCAAAACCACACTCTCTTATTTAGTATGAACATAGTATGGAAAGCAGTTGGTATTGTTGCAGTTTTACTTTAATCACAGAAGTAAAACTCTAGGAATAATGGAAGACTTTGAAGGAGAACTGAAATTGGACTACAGCTGCAATTACAGGGTGTTATGCTACATCTACCATAGCAAAGCTGTCAGATTCCTTTTCCATCTTAACCAGAACATCTGATCACACTGGAAATAACAGAGACACATCCACAAATATGGTGACGGAACAATAAGGACTATCCACTCAAAACTGCTTATGTGCTTATATAAATGGAAGCACAAGAATCTCTTCATGGTGGGAAGCAAGCAGATGTAAATGAGGTTGGTCATACTTATCACGATCACCAAAAACATTGTCAGTTTGCTACAGAGCTCTACACCCATAGTGATTTTGTAAAAGATTATTGAGTTAGCTATGATTGATTGCATGTGCCAGTTTTGGATATGAAATAGGAATGCTTTGCTTGAACTGCAAAGATAGGACTCTAGGATACTGAAATGCAGGTTTTGGTCCTTTTTAATCCGTGGTCTACATACAACAAATATGCCCAAAGAACCTTGCCATTCCACTATAGATGCACTTGATATAATTGCTTGAGTAAGCCACGACAGGTGGAGAGGCATTTCTTGTGAACATTGAGCTGATTTAATCATCACAGCTGAGAAACCCAACTGCATGAAAAACAGTGACCTGCTGCTTGGTGAGAAAGTACACTAAGTGCAATCATATTTGAGGCCAAACCAAGTGAAGATGACCATAAAACACTAGGTATATAGAAACTATTGGGTATAACAAGGACAGACGTTATTTTACTGGTGTGGTTAGACAACAATAAAAAAAAAAATCTGCAAGGATCTAGGAAAGCTCTCATTACTGAGAATCGCTCTACAAATCTCCATAGTTTATGACGGTACAGATTCAATTTTGAATGTCACTGAGACACAGATGTGTCAATAGAATCTGTTATTTCTTCAGAGACTGATAACTTCTTCTGAAAAGAAAGAAATTACCAGATAAAAACTATGAAGAAGCCTTAACTGTTAATGATCCCATAGCAATCAAAACAGAAATAACAACACCAAGGTCATCTTCTCTCTACATAAGATAACTCAAATTACAGACCAGTGCTCAGTCTTGCTTCTGGGCCTGGGGAGTGAATTCTATTGAGTGAATCTCTATATCCAAAGGTTTCTGTGCCTACATCAAAAAAGCTCCAAACCCAACAGGTTTACAAAACACGTAAACTCATCAACCAGAATAAACTTCTTCAAGGGATTATTAACCATTGAAATACATCTGAAAAAATACCCAACTATTTAAATTAACACACAACTGGGAAAAACCAACTACAATCTGCTCTATGTCTTTGTAAGAAAAAAACAAAAAGTGTGGGATGCCACAATGAGGCAATTTCCATTATGCTCTATTTCATTTTCTTTCAAGGACTCTGCAACTAGTTACAAAATGGGAAAGAAATATAATCTTCCTTTATCCCAAAACCACAAGGGGTGTTTCCAGAATCTTGGTTTTAAGGGATTACATCAGCCATTGAGTCAATGTTGTTGCTGTTCTGCCACTAAGTAAAGGAAGTGTTAAAGAAAAAAAGCTAAATTGAAAGGCTCCCTGTTCATCCTAGTTATTATGTGGCTGAAACTGAGCCAGACTTCCACCATTCTGTTCATCCTTCTAAAGCAAACTGCCCAAAAAGAGTAAATGTCAAAGTCCAGCAGAGGCATATATTAGAGAAATATGGGCATTTCTGATATAATTCTTCACATCCATTCATTTTGTCTGCAGTACATAATAGCCATGACATTCATGATGAAAGGCTTTAAATGGATATAGCAGTAAGGACTGAAAAACAGGGAAGATAAAAAACAATCTAAAAGCTAGAAATTATAACTGCAATCTTCTTCATGATAAGGAGCAAGAAGAGCAAAAGTATTTATATTTATATTCATATCTTGACCTTGACTGATAATCTCTCAGGTCCATCACAAGGAGCAAGTATAGTTGATAGCATGCTTTGCAGTCTTAATCCCTCAACAACAAAAATTGTTTGCTTTATTTACTTCTAATAACAGGGCAAATATACGTGATTTTGTCCCCGTAGGAGATGGGACGCTCCTGAGAAACGCATATGAACATAGACTTGTGACTATACTGGTATTAACGCTGTCACCTATAGCTTGGCAATGAAGTCTCAGGTTCGCCGCAGAGACATGAACTTTTTCTCTGCACAAATACGTAGGGAACTCTTGTCCTGCATACAGATCCTTACAGACCCTCTATCTTTGCTTCCCCATTTAAAACAAAAGCATGTATAAGGAATTAAAAAAAAAAATAGAGACTTTACAAGCTAAGTTAAGCTACATACACATTGTATGTAGACAACTCTCAGGCTGAGAAGTTGCTCTGGAGATGTATGTGCACTCAGGTACACTGTTTCCTCAGCAAAGGCGTTATACAGAAGCTGATGACTTTGGATGATGCAGTATATGTTCTGGAGAAAAATATCTATCCATTTAATAATCCATGTCTCAATTTTATTCATTAAAATTATAATTTCTATTTTTCTAGTTTTGGTTGGTATTATCTAATTAAAAATAGTTAAGCATTTTCAACAGCATTGAAAACATCTATCCACTTGCCAGAATGCAACAAGTAGATGTTTTCATGTTTATGAAATAAAACAAAATTACTACCTTGCAGAGAAACATCTCTGCCTTAACCAAATGCATTATAGGTAGCAGTAGTGCATAATATTATTCATTATTTAGATAACCTGCCACTATTTTATCATTAAATGGTGGAGGTCTTGGGGGGTGATATTGTTAAAGATTGTAAACAGCACTGTACAAAATTCCAGTGACGCATCACTAGCCCATTACTTACAGTAAAGGCATTACCTACTGATTTCACAGAGGGAAAGGAATCTATACCAACTCTATTCTGTAAAATAGTCCCAGAATGACAATTTAAATTATCTTTTTAATTTTATTTATTCTGGTACAAATAAATCAATCTAAATACTCTCTGAGAAAACTCTGGTGCTTAAAGTGGTAACTTTGTAGACCTATTTTTTAAAAATGCTTGATTTTAAATAGAGAGAGATATGCCATTCCCACATACTGCCATAATTACTGTGCTTCAAAAGTAAGCCTAGTAATTTTACTCAGTATAAACACGAGATATAAGATAGCATATCTTCCCTAATTCTATGTGTTAGGTCACAAATCATATGATTTTTTTATAGTGAACTACTCAGGAAAAAAAAAAAAGTAATGTTTTTGCTCAGCGGTTTTACCCACTATGTGTAAATACACTTCAGTATCACTAAAGCAGGTCCCATAGTCAAAGCTAAATAAAATCCAAATTTATTTCAGCTTCAAACACAGTATCTTTTTCAGAATACTTTGCATGTTGTTTTTGGTAGTTTAGTTACAACTAAACTCATCTGTTGTGACTGAGCTGTATTAAAGCTTTGACATACCTTTTAAAGTTCTGTGAAATCAGATTTAAGAGAGACAAAGGTGTCATGCCGTCGAGCTTCTTTAGGCATAGGCAAGTTCTGATTGTCCACTGAAGGCAGTCTGCTGCTGAACGATTGTCTTTTGATCTTCTAGCTGTGTAGTTAAACCAACAGAAAACATAGAGATAGAATAAGTAATGATCTAAATATGCAACAAGGAAGTTAACCTTTCTGTCATTATATATTGCTCCTTACTGTTTAATATATATTTACTTCTACCAAGGTATTTTATTGCTTCATTAATTTATATATTTTATGTACCAGAGAAAAATTTTTGTATTGAGGTTTTTAATATATCTTCAGCAAGTATTTCTTGATGCATTAGAAAAAAATAAGTTGCCCAGGAACATTACCTCATAATTTTGAAATATTCCTATATATAGCATGTCAAAAAAGTGTTGTCAAAATATGTATGTCTATCATCTAACATATTTTGATTTTCCATCTGTGAAAGACAGAATTTCTAGAACACATTTTCTCATCAGGAAACAATTTTGGATTTTCTACAAAAATACTTTTTATTTAAGGATTTCCAGCTTCTGTGTCTTCATATTTTTTTCTTCAAATCCCTTTCCACTGTGCAACAAAAGAAACTATTGTAGGTGGCAAACTCTAGACTGCAAAGGTCATTTATTATGAAGCTTACCGTATACACCTAATGTTATATTGCATAATAAATCTTCAGCTTCCCCTACATGTGACAACTCTGAAGGTTCAGTCAGAGGTTGGATGTATCAATGTTTAATGTATGTCTTAATAAAAAAATTAGCACAAGCCTTCAATGAAAATAAATGCTCTTGGTTTATGTGGTCTGCTTCACAGGACTATTAAAATGATTTTTATTACAGTGTTAGTATTCATATAGGCATAATAACAAAGGTAACTATTAGGTTTAACAGAGAAAACAGGCATTGAAACATTTGCCCTCTCAAGGAAAATGTCCTCAGTCAAACACTGGTAAACTACAAAGTACAAAAAAATTTCATTACAAAGAAGGAAGAAATTACTATCTATATAAAAGAATCACTCATTGTAATATAGCTCAGAAAAAAAGCCATATTTTATTCTGTCTTATTGTAAAAATATGTGGTCAGCATGTTTTAAATAAGACAGTGACCAAAAAAGGGCAATAATATATCTTAAGTGTTGTATTTGACAATTTACTAAACCTTTGCTGAATACACCAGTGTATTTCATTTTCATATCAGATTCTTTTGTAATGATCTCTGATTTAATAGTTAATGTTCTATTTTCAAAATAAATTCAATCTAGAAAAAAAAAGTTATTTGGACTTCCTAGAACAAAATCTTTGCTTTTCTGCTGGTCAGTACACTATTCAACATACAGTGCTTAAGAAATTAATTACAAACATTTTAAAAGCATTCAGCTGCTTCAGTTTTGATTGAAAATATTTCTGCTCTTATTTGGATACTTAAAAAATGGAATTATATTAATGTAAGTATTCTTACCAAGTCTACAGTGCAGTGTACAAATTACTTTCTTTTTTGGTATTTAAATATAAGATAGTATTTTGTTGAAAAGAGATGAATCTTACATTCAGCTATGTAAGATAACAAAATTTCTCATGGTTTCAGCTTGTTCAGTTTAGAGTTTGCTTTCACATGGTTCACGTGTGCTACAGTGAATTTACTGCAAAATCCACCAGTCTGACAGATTCAATCAGTCCATTTTTGAAATGACAGGTCCTATTTGCAGTATCAAATATTTCAAGAACCACCAAAGGTCTTAAAATCTACAAAGAATGTAAAGAGTAAAAAGAAGAGTATTCTGGTTGTAGAGTAAAAATTTAGAGACAACCACCCCTTTGTCCATGAACATTGTATGTAAATATGTTCAGATAACATGATTAAACTCACTAAACGAATAAATCAACAAAATATTTTAAAGTTTATCTTCGTCATCAGCCTGATTAACCAAGGCTCTATAATTTGCTAATCATTTGTGAACTACAATAATCACTCTTTGATTTAGTGTTAGCACAAGAAAACAATCCATTATTTTGTGCAGTAACTTAACTTTGTTATTTGGAATGTTAATTTTTATCTCACTTCCAGAGAATGAATAATCTGTATGAAGTTCTAAGAAGTTATCTGGGCAGAATAGAGACTGCAAACTGGTGATGATAGCTGGAATTTTATTTGTCTCAGCAGTTTTTCATGGGAAGGTGTTGGCTCCTGAGTGATCTAGCATAACATCTAAACACTATTACCTCCTAGCTTCAAAAGGGTAATTCATTTTCAAAAATAATAATGCACAATTCTTCAGCATTAAGCAGTATTTTTTCATAAACAAGCTATATGTAACTAACATACACTTGAGATCTTAGTTTTGTTCATTCAAGTGTAAGAAATGGTGACATTTTTCAAATTAAAAATTTGAAAACAACTTCTAGCAAAACATTCCAGTATAGTTATCATTATTAAATACACTTCTGAAACAGTCTTTAAATAGTACTATGTTTTATAAATTAAAAGGTACAATTCTCAATTTTGTTCACATTGTCCCAAATTAAATAAAATGCAGTGCTTCAATGTAATTTTCTCATGAAGAGAGTATATTCTCAATTGAGTTGTCTAACAAAAGCTAATTTTACTATTTTTATTAATTTTCTGTAAGACATCAGCACACAACAAATCATAACAGAGGAAAAGGTAGTTCGTGAGTACCATAATTTCTAAAAAATAATTAAGAGTCTGGTAAATGGCATGTCAATTAGCAACATTTTGCAATAGGCTTTATTGGAGAACTTATATATACTTGTTCTAAATAGGCATTGAAAAACCTCTGTAAAATTTAAAACACAAATGCTAACTTCTGGTAGCAAGATCTGTCTTGCTAAGAAGTTTCAAAGTCTATATAGTTTTAAACTTAGCTTCTCTGCCTATCCCCTATCCTCTGAGCCTTACTACGTCCCTGTGTTTAATTTGCTTAGCTTTCAGTCAGACAATATAATATCTACCTTTCTTTCAAAGGGAGTTGTATTCTAAGTTTCCACTACGTAGCTGCTAGTTGTCACAAGAGTTATAATATTAACTTTGAGATTTGCATTTTAGTTATGAATTTGAAACCCCTTGAGGAGGGACTGAAATTGTGATCACATATGCCTAATTTTCTTAGGAAATGAGGGGCAAAATATTAGTACGCTCCCTTCTCTTCTTCCTTTATTACTCTCTTTTTATCTATCATTAACTAATTAGTTTCTCCCATTGTCAGTAAATCTAAGGTCAGTCAATTTCTATCTAATAAAAAAATTTCTTTCATCTCCATATTATACTACCATCAGCCTTTGTCCTGCCATTGGTGTTTTCCATATCTTCTCTGTCTCTCCTAGTTTGTCACTTCAGTACTCCAGGTACACTACCAATTATATTCTTCGCCTTTAATCTCACTGAATACAAATCTAAAATAGTTGCCTGAATTCTTTTATGCATTTCCATCTTAGATTTTTTTTCAAGCTTGAAGTCTGAAAATACACTGGAACTAGTCAATGTCTACTCCCTTTTTAGGAATGCTATTTCTTAATTAGTTCGCTGTTCCTGTGAAAACAGATCATGGCTGGTTGCTACCTAGTGCTGGTGATATAGAAGGTAAATTACCCTTGTCAAGCCCTTTCTTCTCAAATTCCTAAATGCCTAGAATACTTCTGTGGAAACATTTCAAAAGAGATTATTCAGGAAAATGAATCCTAAAACAAAGAGGAGTGTCTTTCACGCTGAAGAGATTTGAATATTTTGTAGGGCAAATGGTGATCTTACTATCCCAAGTACCCAAAATTATCAGATCCTGACAGTATTAAATTTCATCAGGACAAGTGAAAAAGAAATTATGGTCTGCAAAATTTTAAGATCCTTGAAGTCTTTGTCTCTGACATTTACCTGCATCCTTTTCAATACATTTCCCTTTTTTAAAGAGACAGGCTGCCACAGATGTTCATCTACTTCAGTTATCTACTTGGTTTTTTATTATTTTTACTGAAAAAATACAAACTATATTTGTAATGTTCTCAAAGACATTTAAAACAAATATTCTGTTAAAAATACAATGGATTTTGATGGGTTTTAGACTATTTCAGTGGGACGGGACAGCACAGCACGGCATGGCATGGCATGACTAGACTCTTGCTCAGCAAACATGGTGCTCAAATCTCTCTTAAAATATACTTTATTATTCCTTTTCTTATTTTATCTTTGAAACACCTTATTTTTCCTGTCTTCAGGTTTTTGGTAGCCTTTAATACCAATCTTATTGATCTTGATAGTTCTCCATTCATTACAAAAAACTAGTGTAAATCAAATTTTTAGCAGATTTTTTATTCATAGAAAAATCCAGTTTGGATATTTCTGTTGTGATTCACAAACTGAATTGAAATACAGTGACTGGTTTCATTAAAAATTGTGAAAGGGTTCCAAAATCTGATAAGTATGTATTTTGATATAACTTTTCAGGACAGATCTCAGGAAAGAACATAAGTAAGAGGTGAGGGAGAGATGATACTTTCTCCTTTTTTGTTTGGTAATAGTAAAGGTACTTGCCTGTGCAGTAACAGTAATAGTATGATGGTGGATAGCAGAATTAACATGTATTTTTATTTTCCTTTGTGTACCATACTGTAATATCAAAGAGTGTCTGTGCAGCATATACAATGCCCTAATCATGCTGTTCTATCTGCTGCTCACTCTAAGCGGGACACTTGGGAAAAATGAAAAAAGAGAAAGGAGAAATTCAAGGCAGACAAAGGCAGACATCTTCCCTGACAAGACTTAAATATAGTCCAATAGAAGAACTTTGTCGTTCTAAAAGCCACTGAAAGCTTCTGGATTGGAAACAAATCTAGATGAAAAAAAAATTCTACTCTGAGAAGAAACAGTGTGTAGGGGTTCACATGCATTTATCATTTTCCTTGTTTAAACAATTATCACTTTCTAATTAATTCGTTTGGGGAGCAAAAATACCCTAAAGCCATAGTTCTAAGTATTAGAATACTTATTTTATCTTTTGTGTGATCACTATAAAGAAAAGGTGGGGCATTTCCACTTCATCTCTATTCACAATGAGTCACATCTCCTAGTTCACAATAAAAGATACCACCACTATAACATATGCACAGGATGAAAAGAAATGAGCAGTTTATTTTCTTCAATTTTAAAAGCCCATTTTAAAACAGTTTCGTTTCCTGATGTGGTGGGTTGACCCCTGCTAGCAGCTAAGTGCCACACAGCCTCACACACACCATGCCCATAGCAGGACAGGGAAGATAATAGAAGAGTAAAAGCTAGAAAAAAAGCTTGTGGGTTTAGATTAAGGCAGTTTAATATGTGAAGGAAAGAGGACAAAAATAAAAAAAATTAACTCATTCCATCAAAGGCATTCATTCACTAACTCCCACAAGTAGACTTAAGCTCAACTTGTGTCCAACCAATGGCTACCTGTCCCAAACTCCTTTTTCCTCAGTTTTTATTGATAAGCATGATGTCATGCAGTATGAAATATCCTTGTGGTCAGTTCCTGTCAGCTGCTCTTGTTATGTCTCCTCCCAGTTTCTTGCCCACTCCCAACTTATACTGTGCAAGCACTTTTCAACAACACTTAAAATACCAGTGTGCTATGATCAACACTATTTTTGTCACCAGTATAAAACACACCATCATAACTGCTGCTATGAAGACAATTCTCTTCATCCTATCCAGAATCAGTACGTTCCGGCACCATTTGTTTAATTTTGCAAGGCAACACAAAATGTTTCCTTTATATTTTGATTCAACTGTTGGTTAAAATACCCATCTTACCTTCCATTCATTTCACTCCTATACAGTTATTTTACCTGTAAAGTTATAAGTCATTTGTAACTCAAGTAAATCAATGAAGAATACTATTGAAAACTTAGGCAACACTTCTGTCTGGGAAAGACTCAAAATTCATCCACTTTCATATGCAGCACTTGGGCTTTTTTTCAGTACATTAATTTTCCTGTAGTTATACTGTGTGGTATTCCTTGTAAGATGATATCTTACGTACTAAACTAGTATTTTGTATCCGATTCTTCTGAATGCTTATAAAGAAAGGAATCTAAAAGTCTGGGGTAATGTAAGCTTCATGGTTTACTACATTTGCCAATAAGCTATCCTGATTTCTACAGCAACAATAAATTGAAAAATATGCTTAGCATAGAAAACTTATACTCAAAAATTAAAATAATTCTCTTCCATACTGTTCACTATTATGGAAAATTTTGGGGGGAGGAGGAACCACGTATGATGATGAAATTATGATTAAGTTAGCCCAGAATAATATTTCTTCAGTTAAGATTATGAAAAACAGTTTAACAAGAATGCACAACAGTATAACATTTCTTAACTGGACCATCAGTGCCATTATCTATGATCTGATATTTCCAGAAGTCCTCATATCCACACCATATTTATAATACAAATCTCTCATACTGATAACATGATATTTTTGCCAAACTAGTGCTTCACTCCTCGTTAATGCAAATAAATCAATGGAAGTCTTTATTTCCAATGTTCATATGTGAGAAATCAGATCTCTAAAAGCAAAAGAACTATGAAACAGAAAAAAAAATATAGTTTTTTGATAATCAAATGGGGAAAAAAAGAACAAAATTGGGAAACTATTATACTTTAAAGCATTGTAAGGGAATGCATAAACTTCACCTCCTAGTGTAAGTCACTGAGCAAGAATATATGAAAAAATATGAGGTCTGAGTTAAACGATTTGGTACAGAATATATTGTAACAGAATTCAGGATAGATTTAAATATAGTTCTGCATCATGCAGGGGTATTATTACTTATCTATTATGTAACTGAAGAAAAGTTACTAGTATTTCACCAAGAAATGGTTTTGTATAGCCTTATACCATTGGTGATTGGATCATAAAATACTTCAGACAATATTTTTGGGGCCAAACTCATATTTTAGTTCACATGATACCTTGTAACTTTCTATTTTTTTCTCAAGAATAGGTTTTATAATTTTCTCTATCAAGTTACTTAGAATAGAATTACTGTTTGCAGAGTCAAACTCTGAGGTGAAGAGTAGCTATTTAAAGTTACAGATAAAGATTTTCAGTAGGGTGAGAAAATGGTGATATACATGGCAACGTGTCCGTCTGCAGCCTCTTATGCTGGACCAATAAAGAAATCACAAAAGATGTATGATTCCTGATCTAATTAATCTGTTATACAATTTGAAGTTAATTGTAGGTGATTGTGATAATTAGGAAGAAGAGAGAACTACAATTAAAATATGACATGAATATACAAGATGTAAAACTTCAAAGTCACACTCTGTACCAAGGTCTGGTTTATTGTCAGGGAGACAAGAAGGACAGGAAAGGACCATTCATCAGGTTCCTTCCACTGATGCAAAATTTAGCAGTCACTGACTAGTGAATTCATTTAAAGATCACTGTAAGGTGGACTAACAGGAAAGAAAAAGATGAATCCAAGAAGAATGCAGCATGCTTCAGGATTGCAATATAAGAAAGTATAAAGAGAGCCAATGAAAGAGCAGACAAATAAATTGCTATTTCATCCTGACATCACTGGGAAAAAAAAAAAGGAGGAATTTGAAATATGTGACTTAGAAAGTGAGAAATGACAAGAAGCATCAATGAGAAAAACCCATGAAGTTTAAGGAAAAAAATTTGATTTCATGAGACATAAAATGAGAAGAATAAAATGTGGCATGGTCCAAATGATGGAATAGGAAACATTATTACTGGTTTAGTTGGCTATTTTGCTCAGTGAGATTATGGTAGCAAAGGAGAAAAGAAGACAGATGACAGTCATGAGTATTTGGAAGGCTTTCTGTGGTAATTGGGAAAAAAAAGTTGAGGAAGTAAACAGTGTGGATAACTTAAGTCTGTGAGGGGGTGGATAAGTGTTTTTGATGACAGAGAAAAGAAACAAGACAGGTGAAGTGAATGAACTGTTTCAAATTGCTGAAAAGAGAAAAAAGAGAGAAAAACAGCATAGCAGGAAAGTGTCATTTCTAACCATCCTGTATATGAAGAATCCATAGAATAAGACCTCCTACAGAAACATATATAAGTGGTACACATGAGGCTTAAAAAATGAGTTAGGTAATTAGAGATGGCAATGAGGAACAGGAAAGAGAAAAAAGGAAAAAAAGGCCTGGGCGAAAAGACCTCCAGGATCATTGAGTCCAACCATTCCTCACAATCACAAAACCATGCCCCTCAGCACTTCATCCGCTCATCTTTTAAACACCTCCAGGGAGGTTAACTCAACCACCTCCCTGGCAAACTTGTTCCAGTGCCCAATGAACCTTTCCGTGAAAAATTCTTTTCTGACATCCAACCTGAAACTCCCCTGGCAGAGCTTGAGTCTATTTCCCCTTGTCCTGTCCCCTATCACTTGGGAGAAGAGGAGAGCACCTTCCTTTCTACAATATCCTTTCAGGTATCATAGAATCATAGAATCACCAGGTTGGAAGAGACCCATCGGATCATCGAGTCCAACCATTCCTATCAAACACTAAACCATGTGTCTCAGGACCCTGTCCACCTGTGCCTCCCTGGGTAGCCTGTTCCGATGCCCAGTGACCCTTTCTGTGAAAAACTTCCTCCTGATGTCTAGCCTAAATTTCCCCTGGCAGAGCTTGAAGTCATTCCCTCTTATTCTGTCCCCTGTCACATGGGAGAAGAGGTTAGCTCCCTCCTCTCTACAACCTCCTTTCAGATAGTTATAGAGAGCAATAAGATCTCCCCTCTCAGCTTCCTCTTCTCCAGGCTAAACAACCCCAGCTCTCTCAGCCGCTCCTTATAAGGCCTGTTCTCCAGACCCTTCA
>WAAB01013992.1:24160-50723 GCA_013389865.1 Piaya cayana | reverse complement strand
ACTGGCCTCCAGCTGGATTTAACACCATTTACCACCACTCTCTGGGCCCAGCCATCCAACCAGTTCTCCACCCAGGAGAGTGTGCACCTGTCCAGGCCGGAGGCTGACAGTTTCTGTAGCAGAATGCTGTGAGAAACTGTGTCAAAGGCTTTGCTGAAGTCCAGGAAGACCACATCCACGGCCTTTGTAGTGAGCAATGAGGTCTCCCCTCAGCCCCCTCTTCTCAAGGCTAAATAACCCCAGCTCCCTCAGCCACTCCTCATAAGACTTCTTCTCCAGCCCCTACACCAGCTTTGTTGCTCTTTCTCTGGACTCGCTCCAGAGCCTCAACATCCTTCTTATGGCAAGGGGCACAGAATGCTAACAGATGAAGGAGAAAGGGAGACAGATGGGCTAAGAGAGGAAGATATACGGTACAGTAAGTGAACATAAATTAAATGGAAGGAGAATGCAGAGAAAACACTGAGAGTGAAACAAGCATTAGGTGAGTAGTCAAACTCATAAGCCATTTACCAATTACAAAATAAATTGGTAAAAAAACCCATGGAGATTATATAGGAGAACAACAAGTTACAGGTGTTAATGCATTTGTCAGTAAGAGGGATAAGACAGGGACTTGTTTGGGTCAGTCAGTAATTGTCAAAGCAGCTGGACAACAGCTGAGCACCAGATGTTGAGGTTGCCACTATAGTCTAACTGTAGTGAAGTCAAGGACATGTATCAGTTTACCACAAAAGCATTTTGTGTTCTCTGTGTGACCAGTACATACCAAAGGATTATGGATCACATTTGAAGGGAAAGTGCTGCATATGTCGACAATGTAGTCATCTTCAATATAGACAGGGAAATATTTTAAAAAGGTGATCACTGAATTACAAATGACAGATTTAACCATAAATCCTCAGACAGATGTTATGGCATAAGGTTACTGAATATCGTAGGCTCTATCATAGGCTTGCATCAAGATGGAAAACTTAAATAAAAGAAACATTACCATGTTAAAAGTTGAAAATTAATCTTAAAAGAATACAATTACATATTATAATCTAATACATACAATTCTTTATTTTTTGCATGAGCTTGAAGGAAACTACAAGAATGAAGACAGCAACTTAGTTCCATGGGATGGTAAGACTGTACATATCCTTCTGCTTAGTCTACCATTTTTGAAAACATGCAGATTTTCCATTAATTTTGATCAGAGAATTATTTCCTGGAAAACTGACATCTGTAGACCAGGTACATTACCCCCCAAAAAATTTTACTTAAGAATGAGCTAAGGAAAACTTTGTTCAGAGACTCAAACTTGAGTAGCCAGGGGCTTTTTGCTCTGCATTTGGGGTGCTATATTTTCCTTGGTGTATTAATAAACAATCTTATCTGCATGATGTTTTAGAATTTTCTTTATGTTTGAAATAAATCTGTTTTAAAATGGAAACATTACAGAAGATTTCACAGCTTGATGTAACAGTTCCACTATTATATGCTAGCATTTTTTAACTTATTACTTTTCTCCAAAATTTGCAGTGGTGCTAGTAACTATCATCTGTATTTTTCTCCCATTTTTGGTTTCTAACTGCACAGTTTTTTCAAAGCATGTCTGCTACAGTAGAAGATAATTTTTAACTAAATACTAACTGACTCCATAGTTCTGCATAATAAAAATATTACACAAATTCACATTTTCCTTTGAACAAAATCTGTAAACATATTATTGAGATTATTTAATCCTCTTTAATAAACTGCTATCAGGTAATGTGTTTAAGACTGTAAAGGCTTCTTTTTTCAAATGAAGCTGAACAAAAATCACAGTCAGTGTACATGTTTAGGAAAGAAAATATCTAACTTAGTTTATAATAAAATGTGTAATATTGTTGGAAATTTTCCATGCATATGTTTAAGATATTATTTTAAACAAATAATTTTATTAGATAATTTATGTCTAAAATTTGAAGATTATTATTATCTTGGAGATGATTAATCAATAGTTATAATAAATCATTAAAGCAGTTTGAAAGATAAATATTGTTAATCAGCCACAAGATAAAAATTATGGATTTAGATAAAAAACCAATTTTCACTGCACCAGTTTTCAAAGAATTCAAGAGCATAGAAACAGAACATTTTCAAATAATTTACTAATTTATAAACCTGCTACAAAATATATAAGTAAACTCCTTTTCTGAGTAGTCTCCGTCAATAGCAGAACTAATTGAAAACCTATAAATTTATTACAGTGCTGCATGTAGTCTCTATCTTGCTCTGCCTATATATCAATAGGTCATTCTCAGTTAATTAAGTGAAAGAATAATCAGCTTAATTTATGTAGTTCAGGGTAGTTAATGATATCTTAGTGCAGTACCTGAACATTTGGCCAGCCCATATAACTAGCTGGATAGACCCACTATATTCTGTAGCTTTTCAACTTCAGCTTTCCATTTTTTATCTCAGATTTCATTTTACACAGCTTAATCTGGAGCCACTAAGTCTAATTTCTTGAGACTAGAGCTGAAATAAAACCAGAACAAATTAACAAGTTAACAAAGCAATATGATCAGATTGTAGCCTGTGATAGTATTTTAAGCAGAAAAATCATAAAAAATGTGATAGTTCCAAATTAACTATTTTTATCATTTAAGTATGTAATATTTTTAACTAATGCAATAACAACACACAAAGGGATAATAATAGAGAAAGAGATAGGACTTAAAAGTATATTCTTTTTCATATAAATTATAGTTTAAAATGGCCACTAAAAGCCCGAATTTTACAGAACACACATAAATCACAGTGTGTTACCTCAATAGGAAGACCATTCTTTTTCTGTCACAGAGAAGCTGTTCCCTTCTGCTGTCTCTGTAGTTCATCTTCTCTTTTCTGAAGCTGCAAGTTTACACACAAAGACAAACCACAATGTCAACCAATTGGACCTCACTTAAGGAACCAAGGAGATCAATTTGTAAAGCAAAGGATGAACAGGACCCCATTTCTGAAGTACGTTGCTCAAACTGCTCTTTCATTAAAAGATGCTCTCTCTTATTGATTTTGGCTTAAGCAATGAGAAAGCTTATCCAAAAATCTTTAGCATTTGGGCTCAAGTTAAGGAAATCAATAGAGTCATTTCCCATTTGAACTGCATATGTGAGTTTTATGTACGAGAGACAAGACAAAGCCCAAATCAGATAAATCAATAGCACTGTCAATAGAACATGAAGCTGACAAATGGCATTTTTAAGCAATTAAAGAGAGTTGTAAATATACAGAAGCTAATCAATTACAGTGTTCTACTATTAACAGTTTTTAATTTATTCAAACATCAGGAAACCCAGGGAATGGAGATAATGAAATGTTTCTTGCTGCTGTTTAGGGATTATGACAGTAAAGCTTTACTTGTCTCCATATGTAAATCTCCTGATACTCATGGGAAGAAAAGGAAATATTTAATTAATCATTGAATTCCTATACTATCATGTCTACATGTGTAATAAACACAGTGGTCACAGTCCCTGACTGCAGTTTTTCACCCAATCTGTAGTACAAGGCCAACTGATGTATGCAAGTATCCAGCAGTACAAGGCATAAAATTATACAAATGTTGATTACAAGGCATGTTTTGAAATCATCTAGTTGAACATCTCACTCAACGTAGGATCACAATGAGTACTAAAATGAGTCAGCTTTGGCTTTGTCTAGATAAGTTTCACAAACCCCAGAGATGGAGATTCCGTCACCCAGCTTCATAAACTGTTCCAGTGCTGCATGAGTCTCCTGTTGAAATATATTTTCTAATGTCCACAGTGAAGCTGAAACTTGTGGCTTTTGCTTTTCATAACATAAAATGCCAAGAGAAGAATTAGCTCCATAATCCTTGTAGTTTACCTTCAAATTTCACTGACTTCCATTAAAAGTCTCTTTAAGCTTTCAGAAGGCCAGGTCATCTCTCATTGAACATCACATGCTCCAGGTCTACAACCACGTTATACTCTTGATAGTTCTGTGCTCGACCGATTCCAGTTTTCCAACATCCTTCTCAAACTGTAAGGACAACGTGAACAAAATCCTCCAGTTATAGCCCTATTGTGTCAATGTGGAGTATGAATGAATAACTTCCTTTGATATAGTTTTTACACTCCTTCTAATGTAGCCCAGTTTGCCTTACTTGTGATGACAGCATTCCATTCATACTCTGCTATCAATCCACCATAACCTCTACTTACAGCAGAACTGCTACTAAGTCAATTAGTTCCCAGGCTGTACAGATGCACTCAGTTATTTTGTCTGAAGTATAGGACTATTCACTTCTTTTAAACTTTATTATGTTTCTATTTGTCCAGCCCCAAATCTTCTCAGTGTTTTCTTTTCCAATATATCACATAACCTTCCCTTCCCAATTTATAGAATCACACAGAATCACAGTATCACTAGGTTGGAAAAGACCTCCAGGATCACCGAGTCCAACCATTCCTATCAATCACTAAACCATGCCTTTCAGCACCTCATCTACCCATCCTTTAAACACCTCCAGGGAAGGCGACTCAACCACCTCCCTGGGCAGCTTGTTCCAGTGCCCAATAACCCTTTCCATGAGAAATTTTTTTCTAATGTCCAGCCAGAACCTCCCCTGGAGGAGCTTGAGGCCACTCATCCTTGACCTGTCACCTTGGGAGGTCAGCTCCATCCTCTCTACAATATCCTCTCAGGTAGTTATAGAGAGTAATAAAGTCTCCCCTTAGCCTCCTCTTCTCAAGGCTAAACAACCCCAGCTCTCTCAGTTGCTCCCCGTAAGACTTGTTCTCCAGCCCCTTCATCAGCTTTGTTGCTCTTCTCTGGAGTCGCTCCAGAGCCTCAACATCCTTCTTGTGGTGAGGGGCCCAGAACTGAACACAGGATTCAAGTTGTGGTCTCACCAGTGCCAAGTACAGAGGGAGAATAACCTCAATTTGGCCTCAATTTAGTTGAAAAGGATATCAAAATTCTTGCTGAAGTTGAGTTACATTACATTACATGCTCTCTCTAGTCCACATAACCATAAAAGGCAATCAGATTAATCAATTATGATGCCCATGATGACTGTTCAGGTGCAACAACTGCATGTGCATAATTCAAAATTTGTGATTCTTCTTTGTAACATAATTCTCAAAATCCAAAGACTCCTATTATATTTGAAGAAAACTTAGCCAAAAAATATTTACCCTCATAAGCAATAAAAGCAGTATTAAAAGAAATTAGAGCTCTTCAGTTATCCCTAGGTACCCTAAAATAAATCTTGCACTTCGACCTTGTTATCTGAACACAGCCATCTTTTCCTACTTATATAGAATGCATTCATATTCTACAGTTGCCTATGCCAGGAACATAGGTTATAACAATTCTGTTCCTGTCCTTCTAAAGAAATATACATCTAGAAACATCAAAGAGCTTTGAAATATAAAAGCAGCCAGAAAACATGTACTTTTTGACCCAAAATCTCAAAGATTATCCTTTACAGTTACGCAACTTTTCTTTTTTGTACTGGTAATCTAAATGTACATTCACACTTCAGATAACTTCAGAAAAATGCTTTATCAACCTATTAGCAGTATTTGAGGGCTTGAAGCAATCAAAAAATGTGGAACTATATTGGCCCTTAGCAAACCAACTGTTTTCTACTATCTCTAAACAAACTGAGAGTGCAAGTTTGATCTCCGACTGGTGTAGTTAACTACTTTAGTTAGTATAGTTAAGTTATTCTTTGAGTTTTCTCAGGACAGAGAACAAAACAAAATGAGGAGTTTACATAATTTTGTAGGTATACTCCACTATAAATCCAGACAACTCCAGGAGGAAAAAATGGTCTTCTTAAGGCAGAAAGCCAGAATTCATTTCTGTCACAGAGTTTGGTTTTCTTGAGCATCTAATTAATCCTTTTATGCTTTTCTTCCTTATCAATAGATTCATCACAAAATTTCCCCAGATGGGAGGGCTTTTGTGTAAAAGTATCCATGAATGTCTGGAAAGTATTCAGATAAAATATGAAATTTATAGTCATCTTTTCTTAAAATATAGTGGACAGTATATAACTTCCGAGTCCTCACATTAAGATTTCTGTAATGGTAGAATTTCACAGAAGTCTGCATCAATACTGAATTTTCTATTCCTTTTCTAGTATGGTCCACAGAATTTGAAAGATTGTGTGATTAATTTTGTTAGAAAACTTCTTGAAGACAAATAGATGAAGACAGGAATTCCTATTTGAAATTACCAAATGTCTCAGAGCAACTCTAAATTTGATGTTTTATTCTTATATCAGAAGCTGACTTTTTCTGATTTCTTAGGTTTCTCAGTTGCCTTAAGACAGAAAAAAACCTGCTATGTTGTACATTTCACAATACTAGTTAATGGGGTCAGAAAAAGTGCATTCTCCAGAACACCTTGCCATGATAAGTCTGATGCTACAACTGCTAGTGAAGGAAGAGCTCCAGGGACGGGGAGTTGAATACTTACTTACATGCTGCTGTTAAATTAAGTGGTTGTGCTTGAGAAGCCTTTGCCTGAACACAATTCATGTTATAACATCATCTGGGGACAAAGTAGAATTTAAGATGTAAACTGAGATGGCATCTTCTGGTAGAGCAGAAATATCCCTCAGCTGACTTGAAGAAAGAAATGAAGCTGAAAACTGAACCAATGTGAAACAGTAGATGATTTTGTTTGTGGTAGGAGTAGTATTATAAATGTTTCTTAGGCTGGAAATCATTCTGTATATCAGAATGCAGTAAGCATGTCACTGGGAGTAATCATATCTGATCTGCGTAAGGGTACAGTGCCAGAAATGTAATTCAAATAAACTTTTTCAGAGAAAGAAACATGGATTCAAAAGATGAGCTGTATCTAAGTGTGCTTCCCAAAATCTATACATTCTTGAATGTACAGACATGCAGACTGAGAAGAAGAAAGCAGCTGAAGTATACAAGACATATCTTGGTTTAGCCTCTACCATTCATCAGTACATTTCTATTTTCTGCATTTTGCTGCTAATATAGGAATGAATCACAAAATACAAACCAGTTTAACTAATATGAAATTAGTCAGGACCTAAATTACATGCTCATTTCAATATTGTAACTAGTCCTGCCCACAAAATGGGTCCTGATCAATTACTAATTAACTCAAAACTTAAAAAAACTCCATTTAGAAGCCAAGAGAAGACGTGAAACAAATCAACAAAAATAAGTTATCAATATCAACAGCATAAAACCAAAGGATAAATGAGCAGAAGTAAAAAGAATAAGACACTTTGGTACTTTTATATAAAAGTAATTTTTTTTTTTTTGTAGCATGCAAGGGCAAAGTCCACAAGCATGAGAAAAGCTCACATTGAAACTGATGAAATAACTAAACTTATCAATAAATAAAACCTTATAAAATTCAATACAACTACATCCAGGGATTTTGATCTTTGCTTTTGATAAACTTTTCACTGACTAGTTTTCCTCATTTTTATGAATGAATACAAGGGGAGCTGTGAATGCAAATTGAAAGGTGAACTCAAAAGGCAAACAAAGCATTTGGTGTAGAAAAAAAATGTGATGAAAAGTGAAATCACCTGGGGTGTTAAATAAATACTAATAAAATAGAAGTGAAAGACAGGGTTAGAAAAATAACTGGCACTCATATACTCAAAGACAGATATGTAAACACAGAGATTCAGAAGGAAGGTAAAAGACACGCCTAAGGAAAACTGATATTTAGGATGAGAGGATGTGGAAAAGCTGGACAAAGAAGGGATAAAAAGTGGATCAAAAGTGACTGTGGAAAAGGTACTTGAGTGGGGATATCATATATTGTATCCATTCAAGAATCTAGGTGAAGTTCCATTTTCTTTAGGATACAATTTTCTTTCTTTAGAACCACAGAATGGTTTGGGGTGGTAGGGACCTAAGAGATCCTCTAGTTCCAACCCCCCTGCCATGGGAGGTGTCCCACTAGATCAGGCTGCCCAAGGCCCCATCCAGCCTAGCCTTGAACACCTCCAGGGATAGGGCAGCCACAAGGTTCCTGGGCAATCTGTCCCACTGTATCAACACCCTCATTGTAAAGAATTTCCTCCTGTGTCCAGGAGCTCACGTTGTAGTTCCTCCAGTCTATCTCTTATTCAGATTCCCTGATGATCCTTAGCCTCTCTACTTCCTCTCACAGCTCTGCCACCAGGTTGAGGACATCTTCCACCTGCTTGTACCTTACACAGCTGTTGCCCCTGCTGCCCTCTGTTTCCAGCACATGCTGGTAGCACACTCTGCAGTCTGAGACCTGGACAGCTGCATATTTTCCTGGGAGCTTAGTCTGGGCTGACACATCCCTTCTGGCAGGTGCAGAGGACACAGTCTCCTGCTGGGTGTACACTATGGTTGGGCTCCCTCTCACTGACTGAACTCACCTCCTGAGCACAGAGACTGCACCCTCCCTGTGCACCCTGCTGTCGTGAACTGCTCTCACAGCCTGCTTGAGCCTTCCCTTCTCATTCTAAATGTATGGTTTCAAACTGCATCAATCAGAAATGTGCTCATCTTTAAATATTACAATCCAAATGATTCTTTTATCGTAAAAAGACGCTGTCTTAGCAAAGCCAACTGCACAAAGTTTTTCAAGAGGAATTAGGTACATTTACTTATCCATCACCTGATTCAGCTCCTGTAGGAATGAACTTATGCAGAGGGACTCTCAAATGTTTCTTAGGCTTAAAATCAGTATGTATATCATAATGCAGTAAGTATGTAGACATGAACTTAAGTAGAGAGACCACCTGCATCATATCACTCTTCTTATGTCATATGACCAGTTTGTGCTCAAGGAACAGAATCGGAAGGATACAGACTCCTTCATCTACCTACTAAATCTGTGCCTGCAAAACAATACATTCCTACTCTTCCTACTCTATGCATATATAATAGACTCATCTTTAGAAATATGAGATCTACATTTAAATAGACTTTGTGTTTGAACTTAGATTTAAACACTTTTCTAGAATTTTGTCTTCTAAGTTTAAGCCATCATACTTTCCCAAAGAATGAAACCAATTTATGAATTTAAATAATTTATTGCATAGATTACCATTATTTTTTTTATAGACAAGTCTTTTGTATTAAAAAAATTCACAGGTTTAACCTTTAGGCATTTTAAATTGCATCAAGATAATACTTCACAAATAGGTCATTAGCGTACATGAATACACTATTAATTCATTAGTATCTCAAGTCAATTTTTGTTTATAAAGTACAAAACGCTGAATCAGTGATGATTATTTACTTTATAGCCTTACAAATTACAAAACACATGATATCTATAAAATTACTTTTCATAGAATTCAACATTTATGTCTTTCTGTATTTTTAAATGCAATTCTTTCAAAAACTTGGTTAGCTGCAACACTTAAATATGAGTTTAGCCGGAGTGTTGGTGTCACAGAGTTGATATGCTTGGACTTCAAGGAGGTCAATAAGATGACTGCAGATCTCAATGTACAATAGCCCTCACTAGCTAATCCATAATGCAACACTGTCAAATTATGAAGGTGCACTTGCAGTCTTCCAAGGAAGAGAATTCAAAATTAGAAACTCTATCTGGACCATTCTTTTTTTTTTAAAAAAAAGTGCCTTCCCTGTAATGAAAATAACAATGATGTTCACAATTAAAGATCCTTATGGTAAGTACTAGACACTTATAGAATACAAAATCTATCCTCTAACTATGCCTTATAAATTACATACAGGTTTATCTGAAAATGTTTACTTAGGAGTCTTCGCCAAATCCTTGGATGCTGTATGAAGTACTACTGTTAGACGAGCTAGCAGTGCTAATTCAGCAGATTAATATTAAGAATCCTGCGATCAGAGAAGAACACACAGACCACAAAAGACAGAAGGATTGTGAGAGAGAAAATGCCTTTAGAAAATTAACAATTCCTAAAGGTTTTATTTTCACTCTTACGATAAAATTTTGAACATTTGAGTGTATCACTATAGTCAAGTTTCATCTTCCTATAAACATAAGTCACGCCATCTTACTTTAAATATGTAACTATTAAATGGCTGCAACCATCTTCTCCTCATGTTCGACGTTGCTTATATAAATTGAAGATAAGACATTTAGGACATCTGCTATACCTGTAGAACTTGGAATAGGATGGATGTAGCCCTTAGTGTACAAGGACTCTCATTTCTCTTCCCTTCATCTCTCCACATGGGTATAAATTCTAAGTCATAAAGCAGTAAGGAGAAGAAGTAAGGATTCATTTCCAGTTTCAAATGATGGTTTTGTTCCCTCATGTTTTTACTTTTGTTGCTTGCTTTGATTTCTGCTTTTACTCTCTCCTGCTGAACAAAGGTTACTGCCTGTTGCCTTCCTTTGTTTCTTTTCCACCGGCACGTGGTCTGTATGCTTTTAAGTATGAAACATAATTTCATTATCAAAGAGTGTCTTAACGACAAAAATCCTACCACATTTAGTAATTTATATGTGTATATATCCCTACTACCTCGATGCTATTTACAGTTTCAAAATGTTAATTGGACAAAAGCAATCCACAAAAAGATATTTTGTCAGACAAAACAATCACAGCTTCCACCAGTAAACACCTTGACAGTCAAACTGTGAAAGAAACAATAAGAAATCCTAAAAACTAAACTAAAGTTGTATTCTTTTTATACTCTTTTAAGGGAATCCAATTTCTTGAAATGGTAGAACGGGAAGGTAAGTTCCAAATTCAGCAGTCCTTCCAGAGAAATATGGCCTAAATTCTCTTATGGAACAGGAGACTATTTTAATAGCCACAAAAGTTAATTTTTTCCAAATCTCTTTTATAAAACCAGATATAGTTCTGAGTATCATCAGTTGTGTTTTAGATTGCTTCCAAATGTTCAAATAGAGTACATAGATAACAAACTGTAATGCCTCACACTGCTGCCATTCATTTTTGGGGTGAAGTGAACATATCCTCATGAAACATGAGGCTTCACCTTCACATATTCTTCTAAATGATTCAGTGACCCCTCAAAAAAAATAACCTCACTTAAAGCTTATCTACTTGCTATCACCACCTTTTCAGTTTAATACAGATACCTAAATTGCTTACTTGGACAGCTGTTGTATAAAGAGGAAAACAAGAGTACTCAGTGACTTTGACGTTCTTTTAGCATTATAGTTCATCTGACCTCTAATAATTTTGTATAACCTAAAGTAAAGGGGAATGGAATCAAAATGAAAAATCTCACTAAGTATAGAAACAAATTATTGTTATTTTAATGCATATAAATATATTTAACCATACTCAGTTATTCAGTTTGCATCTGAATCAAATCCAGTAAACATTCAAATAATGTTTAACTATTCTGGTCCACGATAATTAGAAAACCATTTTTTCCTTATTCTTGTATAACATAGATGGACTACTTCGATATATCACTAAAGTTCATTTCAAAGAAACAAAGACAGAGAGAAAGTCCTGTTATATATTGAATGAATAAATGAAAATATCTCTGCATTTCCAGACCCTACTCAGATGCCCAAAGGAGTCAGAGTAAATGTCTAATAATTTTGGTAATCAAAGGAGTCTGAAAACAGAGACAAAAATTAAAAATCTTAACATTCTAATATATGAGTTTGTTTTACAAAGGTTCACTATGTCTGCTTTATTGTGGTAATTTTCTCTGGTGAATTTTTCTTATTCTCTTTAAAAACTTACTACAAATTTCTCTTGAATTCAGTCTTGTGTGAAAAACAAATGTAACCTGTGAATTTATGACTACCAGGGGGATTTCCACATTTTACACATTCATTCACATTGTAGTGGTGACATAGTACTATCTAGCCTATATTTTTCTGATCATGAAATATAACTCCACTTATTTTATAAGTTGCCAATGGTCATAAGATAGATTTTAAAAATTGACATTTCTTAGTCTGTGTATTTTTTCTGGTTTTTACATCCCTACACACCATTCAAAGCCTAATATTACTTGTCAATCATCTCGTAATCTGAGAGCAGTCCAGTGATGTCATGATCTGGCTGGCATACAATTGGAATTCTAATGGGCTCTCCTTCATGAAGTACAGAAACTTTATGTTAAGTGTCCTGTAAGTGAATGGAAGAGTTTTCACCAGTAAGTATATGCCCTGCACTTTTCAATGTTTGTTCCCATAACATTCAAAGGGAGCTGGAAAATACACTTCAAGATCATTTGTTGTTTCTCAGTGCACAACAACAAGGCCACCTTTGATTTCTGCCACTTTACAGAGCTAAGTGTTGGCTCTAGCAGCCTGCCACTAACAATCTACTGAATAGAAGTGCTCTGACATGATGCTCAGCTCATTTGGGAGCACCATTCACAGGAGCATACTCAGCTTCAGCCAAGCCTGGCACGTAAAAGTACTTATTTAGCTACATTTAATAGAGAATAGAAGACGAGAAGTCTTATATTTCCTGCCAAGAGGTTTGTTGGGTCTAGTGATGAAGGGTGGAATCAGGTTAAGCTCAAGAATTTCACCTTCCCCGTAAGCTGTGTCTTATCAAGATGTCCACAGGTTCCCAAGACTAGGTTCACTAATTCTATTAGTAGACCTTAGACAAATGTTTTCAGCTCTGAAAAATTTCCATAGCATGAGGTAGGTCTTGCCTTGACTCTTTTCCTATGCACATATTCACTTCTGGTTTTTGTTCTGGTAAGAAAGTTTGCACCTAATAATTATTTTAAAAAGGAAAACAAATGAAGAAAGAGAAAAAGAAAATCCAATGATCTCTGACATTCTGCAGTTAAATGCAGATGATAATAACCTTCCAATCCTTTTTTTTCTTTATTTTCTTTTTATTCAGAAAGTAGACATAAGGTTATGTGATATATTTTATCCTCTATTAGAGATCCTTCATAATCATAGACACTTCAGGAATTTATTAAGAATACAGCTCCAAACTTTTCTCAGGTTGGTGTATTTTTCAAGTATAAATTAACAAAATTGAAACCGTGTTGAAATTTTGCTATAATACTACCCAATATGCCTGAGTGTATTGAAAAGAATCCACTCCATTGCAACACTGTTTCAATAGACAGTTGTGTTCATTATATTAAAAGCTACAGTTAAAAGTATCTTTCTCTTTTATTCTCCATATTTTGAAAGGTTTTTTTTTCCTTCAGATTCAACAATAGGAGCCTGTATGGAATTAATGTTGTTTATATGCTATATGTGAGAGTTCAAGCACTGCTTTAAATGCATAGAGTTCTCAACAAAAACGAGATTAGCAGTTTCAGCACTGCAATGTAACGGTATTATGAAATTATTATAGAAATCAATAATGCTTTCATTTCGAGAACTAATTTGATGGTAAGATCTGGTTTATAAAGATATTAAACAAATGCATTATTCACATTTTGTATCAATTTTTGTGAAAAGGGACATTTTTTTAATTATCACATGGAAGTGGTGTAATAAATGAGTGTAATTTTTATTAACAGGAGTTAATTTACATAAAACAAATGCTCATTGAATTATTGAGTATGATAATATCTACATGCCTAGTCCTGTTTGTCATATTTTGTGCCTTTTGGCGACATCAGAATTATAACAACCTGATTTATGCACTAAATTTAATGCATAATATGACAACATACCGATAGATATGCCTTATAATGTATAATTTAAACATGATTGCTATATATTTCACCCATATTTTCTTGGCTTTACAATGATTTCTCATGCATCTAGAAATCTCAATTTTAATGCAGGTTGCCAGATATGAATGTCTGCTTGAATTAAAGAACATTTTTATAAAAATACTCTGACTATGAATGTTTTAAAAACCTTGTCATAACATTCACCAAACTTACACATGACAGCTAGCATGTGTTACTGCATTTTCATCTTAAATATTTGATGACTGCCTCTTTAAATCCAAGATTCATAACCCAAAGGGTTTCATTTTCTTACAGCATATGTAATTCAAGAGACATTTATTAGTATAGTTCTCATTTTATGCGTCAACAAAATATTTTTCAGAGAACCGTTAGATGAACTCACTGCTTTTCAGACCTTTTTCTGAACATTTTAATTATAATTGTATGTTTTCTTTGACAATATTAGTACACAGACTATTTGCAGTGCTCCCCGCTTCCCTATCTCCAGCCCCATTGGACCTGAAAAAAAAATCTGCAATATACAACAGTGCAGAGTCAAAAAATATGAAAAGCATCAACTGGAATCTCAAACACACTAGATTAAATATCTGGAAACCCTTGGCAAGACTTTTTTAACGTCTGAACATACCCTAAGAAACATTAATGTATACAGTTATAATTCTTAAAAATTTGCTAAACATACATGTCCATCTAATGCTGTTAAACTACTATTACTGAAGCATAAAATGAAGATTTCTGTATTCATTATTGTCCATAAGTAAAAAAATCAGCAATGAAAATATAACAAATATGAAAATGTTTATTATTATTTAAGAAGCAGATCAACAAACTATCATTGGCGCAATATATTACTATGGTAGTGCTGAAGGTTGTCCACTGACAGGTCACTCTCACTTGACCTTGCATGCACAGAAAGGTAGTTCACCATGGTAACCTTGGTCTTGTGGCTTTCCATACAGTAAATCATTTCAGCCCTCTTCATGTAATTCTTTTATTGGCTGTGCAATTGAAATGTCATGCTTCACGAACAGAGAAGCTAGTAATTTCTTATGGGTGATTAAACTACCTCTGTAATGTATGAGCATGGATGGAACTGTATGCAACAGACTTAAGCATACACTTCATTTTTTAAAATTCTTGATATTTTTCAGATGCTTACAAGGAAGTTTGCTGTGATACAAATAACAAAATAAAAATTATAAATAACAAATCTTTTTAATAAATAAATCCTAAAGAAACACTAAACAGCATCCCTTTTAAATAACATTCAGGAACAAAAGAAAACCAGCAAGTTATTACAAATAAATATTTAACACTGTTTTTTTAAATTAATACCTAATTTTTAATTGTACTGACAAATTTCAGAAGTCAAGCCAGTTTATAAAGGACAAGTTAGGCCAAAAGCAGGAGCTGACATTCTTATTTTAATTATATTAATATATATAGGTAAGATACTTCAGAAAATAACCAGAAAAAGATAACCCTAGAGGTGGGCAGAATCCTTCAGCTATTATTACATTTTAGTATTTATAATCATTGTAATCTGGATATAGAAATCAACAAATAAACCTGATGCTTTATTTGGGAAATTATTCCTTTGAATTCAAACTATAATCTAATAACAGAAAACAAAATAGCTTTTTAAATGATAAAGATGTGCTCAGAGGAACTTCATATCTTTAAAGTTTTCTTTTATAAAACATCACACTTCCTTATAGAACTGCAATATAAAACATTTACTATAACGCTATTTGCATGATGTTCATACTAGGGTTTTTCTGTCTTTTTCTGCTTTTGTACCTCCCAGGTTGATACAAATCTAAAGGACAGACATACACAAGTATGTGTGTAGGTAGTACACAAACTGATACATCTTTCAAAAATATTAGCAAAAAGATTTTGACACCACCATTTTTATGGTCTTGTCTAATAGTAATGAAAAAAAAATCTCATGCCTACTATATGACCGTATACAGTGAAGAAAAACTCTTATGTTTTTCATAACTATAAGTAACAATAGATTACAATAATATTGTTTTAATTTCCCTTTTTACGCATTCCTGCACAATACGATAAAAAAATATTAATCGGTAATTTATTAAAGTAAAGAACTGACAACTGAAAATGTAATGATAAATCAAGAAACTGCTGAGCTCTAGAATACATCTAATAATTTAACCACCTCTAGTCACTGTATCAGAAAAAGAAGTGCATAAAATAAGTTTATCAAGGAGAGAGTGGAAGGATCTAACAGATGCTAGAAAATTCTTCTTTAGAGTTTTTATAAGGTCACAGAAACCTGTTTCTGTCGAGCTTAAGAATCCAGATCTGCTATCACAGGATATATTTGTGAAGGTATAAAAGTGGTAATATAGTAGACTGACATCCACTTGGCTGGATTAATAACTTTATGATGAGAATGGCAGCTGCTAGTCAGAAACCTGAAAATAGTCCCAGTTCAGATTGTGAATTTTCTATCTTGATTACTTTCTACTGGAAATTTGCTGTCTTATAGATGAAAAAGAGATCAACATAGAAATATTGTTGCATGCAAAGAGTTTCACCTAAGCAGTAGCATTATTATGCACTGGGACACCTCAAAAATACGAAAGAGCACATAGAAAAAATACAAAAGCATTCTAATGCCTCTTTGCCTTTCAGCAGTACAAAAACAAGTTTGTGATTTGCTTTGTAAAGTGTAGTAATGGAAGAAATTAATCTCCTGTATTTTTATACAGGGCTGGTATTTCATACAATGGCTAAGGAACGGTCCAAGTCCTATTAAAATTTAGAAAAAAATCTCAGATAAACTTATTTTGAAGCGGGAAGAGAGCAAACACATTCTCAGATGAACACATGAAAAAGGTGTCCTCCTATTTGACTCAGCCAAAAGAAAAAGAGAATGGTTTTCATCTGGAGTCATTTTGTCTTATTTCTGTTCTGCTCCATTGAGGAACACTACTGGAATTCCCTTATGTCTGAGAAAAGTTCTAGTGTTGGCTACAAATCTTTAGCATGAAATTGGAAGCTACATCAAGATGGGCACAAAGAAAAATCACAGAGGCAGACTGCAATCCTTCATTCTTCTGCTGGTCACTTTCTATATTTCCCTTTGACTATCAGTAAGTCGGATTACATTTTTCATAGCTCTTCAATGGAAAAAGAATTTCTATTACACCATGTTCTACTAAGTGCCTTTTAAGAAAATCTATGTATTCTCATTGGTCCCACAGATTTCCACTGACTATAAAAATAACAGTTTAAACAGTCATAATATAGCAACAACTCCATGAAATGACATGGTGCCATTTAAAAAGAAATAATAAAAAAAAAGAACTTCATAGTCATAATTATCAAAGGGAAAACCTAAAGGAAATACTTATGATGCACCACAACTAGTATGGTTGTACAAGGAAAAAAAAAGATGTTTTCCTCCTCAGCAGGAAATGAACAAATCATACATTTTAGATTAAAAATGCTCAAGGAAATAGAGTAAGGATTCCAGAATGATTAGAAATACACACATCAGGGCTATACTTGCTTGTTAGACTGAAGAATTCTTTCTTTAAAAAAAAAAATTCTAAACTGATATGGTTGAAAAACAGGGCTAGGTATGATTTTTTTCCACATTTGTACCGGTGTCTTCTATCATAGAATCACAGAATGGGTTGGGTTGGGAAGGACCTCCAGTTCCATCCCCCACCATGGGCAGGGACACCTCCCACCAGACCAGGCTGCCGAAGGTGTCATCCAACTTGGCCTTGAACACGTCCAGGGATGGGACATCCACAGCTTCCCTGGGCAACCTGTGCCAGTGCCTCACCACTCTCATTGTGATGAAATTCCTCCCTATGTCTAGTCTAAATCTTCCCCTCTCCAATGTATGGCCGATTCAGTCTTCTTTACCGTATATTACTGACTTTACCTTAAGCTCTGCATTCACAACCGGGTGCACACAAAGTTAACATAAAGTATGAAACTCCTGTCCATTTTACTGGTACATTTACTGAAAATTTTAGTCTATTTTCTTTTTATTTTCTTGTAAGAAGCCCCTTCACTACCCCACGCTGTGACAGTAGCCTGTCTGTCTAACACTGACTTAAAGTCACATGCAAACTGCCATCAGGAGCTGCATTTTGCATCTTAAAAGAGTTATTATTTCTCTCATAGCAAGGAAACAAAAACAGCCAGGAAATTTTCAAGATCATACTTTATGGCTCACTTGTCTGAGTCTTTTGGTCTTTAAGAAAATGCCTTGCTTTTTTACCCTCTGAAAACACTGTCTAATGTTAGGTGGTTTGAATTGACTTGCCAGGGAAGCATGATTTCTGTATGAATGTGAGAAGGTGGATCAAATAACTTGGAACAGTAGGGATTTAACTGCAAGAAGTTGTTAGTTAACATTGAAGCTCAGAGGACAGCATGGAAAATTGTACCCAACATTGCTTGTTCACAGCAGAAAGCAAGACACACCGTAGGACTTCTTTCTACCCTTTACCTGCCACCCCCCCCTTAAGTAGTTAGTACTTATCAAGCAGTTTAAAATCAACTCATTAGTAGTACAGTTAGCTTGAAAGTAAACTAGAGAAAAACTACATTATTGTTCTACTCTTTAGAGAAACTTTAACTATTAAAACATTACATTCTTTGCCTTCAATTTTTATTTATTATTGTCCAACAACTTAAAAATGCTTTAACAAAGCACTCTCCCTCTTTAAACCATTCCTGTTTCCAAATACTATCCCATGACAAGAAATAAAATTTCATCACAACTATTGTCTGCAGTGCATAGCACCTTAGTCTTTTCAGCTGTACAAAACCTACCTCCCTACTATGGAGAACTGTCATTGAATTCGCTCAGCATGTGAGTTCAACTTTGTCAAAGAGTTTTTCTGTTTCTTGGTCTGTGTATTTCGGTCCTTACAGCTCAACACAAGGTTTTTCCACTCCCAGTAACCCCCCTGTGTATTTGTCTGTTTCCACTTAGAGTATTTAGGGAACAGCTAAAGGGAAGAACAATGTTTCAGTGAACTGCTCCATTTTTCTTGGACTACTCTCCTATACTTAATCCTTTACACATTATTTAATTTCCCTTCAAACAATTATATCAAATAATTTTCTAATATTTTTCTGGAACTCCCTTCACCAACTGTTCTGAAATAATCTGCTGTTTATTTATACATGAAAACGTTGGCATCTGAGAGACAGAATACATAGCATGTAACTGAGAAAATATTTGTGAAAATGCCAAGATATCATACATGCTAATACTGTACCATACATGTATGGAAGTCAGTGAATGTTACTGGAGGAGGAAACAGTATTATTTTACTTAACATTGTAAGGCATTTGAAAGCTATAAAAATATACAGAGAAAGCCAGAGCCTTAAATCACATTTATATACTTCTGCTCTACTGAGATTCCTTATCCTCATTTATGTCACTTGAATTCAAAGTTTCTGGTATTTCTCCACTTCAGATTGCTTAACATTAGTTTAACTATCAGGTCATACATTTAAAAAACCCCAAAACACAACTTTCCACTTTCTTTAAACACACTTTCAATTCAATTTTTGTGTTACTTCTCTTTTTCTGCAGTCTCTCCTAGACATATCAATTTGTGAGGCACTTTTAGACACAGACTCCATCACAGGGCTTTGAATTTCCTGAAAAAAATTTTAGAGATCCCTTGACTTTGAATTCATCCTACATCAGAAAACATAAGTAGTGTTATAGTCAGCAGAGCCTCATTAGTCCCAGAAATCACAATAGCTGAGGTTTCAGTCAACTGAGGGTCTTCAGTTTAAGAAAGATCTATTATATGCTGTAAGTAACTGCCAAAGATACAGACTGCTCTCCTTGTGAATTGAAGGGTTAAAGAATGCAACATTTGGACTGCAGTCTGTTGTATCTTCAAGAGATATCCTCCTGTAGTTACTTGTTTCACAGAACGGTTGATAATTGGAGAATTAGTTGGCACTGCAAAGAATAAAGGTCTGAGGGTAAAAAAAGTTAGCATTGTAAGATTGGATGATATGGTAATGAAACTGCACCCTGGAGTTCTCCTTTTAGAGACACTGCTGGGACCTATGAGTACCTTGCTCTGTAAGGGTTTATTAGGAGTTGGTGCCTCTTCTTCATAGACAGAGCCATGAAAGATGATTGCAGAGAACCAATCATGTCTGCTAGTCCAACCATTGTATACACCTGATGCTTCTTGTAAAAGAAGTTGGACAGGTGTCTTGTAATAGACTCAGAATTTACAGGGCCTTTAGGGTGTCATATCATATGGAGACCTCCTGCTGTTTGAGACCATAAGTAATACAAAAGTATTTGCCTTCTCAATCCATTTTCTTTGCTGTAAAAGAGAGATTCCTGCAGTGTTCCTGAAGATAGGAGAAACGTAAAGATAGCAGATGTGCAAGGTATTCTATTTTTTTCTATCAATATTGTATAGTAGTGAAGAATATGTGTTTCCCAATGTCTTTTCTTTCTACATTTGAATGTAATGCACACAGCTCTGCAAATGTGAAAAAATGTTAATTATTTTAGGATTATTTTGAGAAAAGTTAAGCATATATGCATCTTCTTACCAACTTTTTGGCTTTGGAAGATTATACATCCTTACCTGTTTTCTGTGATATAGAATAACTATCCAGTTTTTAAATGTCAAGATCAAAACAAATAAATTCAACTGCAGGCTATTTGACTTTTATCCTTACTTCCCAATACTAATTAAAAAAAATTCACTTTTTTCAAAAAACAGGAAAATAACTACTGCAGAAAGCTAAAACACAAGATTCCTGGAATAATTTTCTGTTTTTCATTAATTACGCTTCTATGAATAGCACATTGTACAAGTTGAAGTTAGCTATATCAAAAATAAAATCGTAATATAAAAGTACGGGGAAGTTGTTACTGTTAGCAATTCCTAAAATGAAATCTTCCAAATATGCTTCAACTTCATGTATTGACCACAATACTCAGTCAACTCTAAAGTGTTAAACAGCACTGGTTACTTCTCTAAAAGCAGGAATAATTTCTCATCTTCATCCACCCAAAATGAAATATCTAGCAAGTGTCACAGCTCTCAAGTAAAGCAAAACTACAGCATAATCCTCATCAAATGATCAATGTTGATTGAGATTCTGTTCCCTTGATCTAAACATATCTCAAGATTAGAGTCAATTGCAAAGACTTATCTATTATTTAAGGTTAATTTTATGATTTAATCATTTGCATATTTTATCTTGTTTATTATTAAATGTACGTACTGTTTATTTAATGTGTTCCTCTTTCTGCTTGGCCTGATGCTGAGAAAACCAGCAATGCAAAAAAGACATACAAAGAAAAACAAAACCAGCATAGGATGACAAAATTTGCCAGATTACATGCTATCAAATGCCTCTTCTATCTAAAAAAAAATCCTAATACCCTTTAATCTTCATTATCATTCTTCTTTACAAGTACAGTACTAGATATAAGAAGCATATATGAAGCACTTCAACCACATCTGCTCTATGCATCAATGTAGTATTTAAATTTAATGTGTCCCACTGAATGACAACTTGCTTCTCCTTAGTACTCAGCTACTTTCTCTGAAATTAAACAATTAATAAGCCAGGAGCTATATGAGTTATAAATTATTCATCCAAATGAATATTAGTCAATTATAAAGAGATATAGGGATACAAAAAAAAAAAAGACAGATATAGCCTTTTAATATTAAATCTACTTTATCCAAAATGTCTTTAAACAGATGTAATTTGCATAATGGCAATGCAAGCTATATTATGGCTATTTATGTTAAAATGTATATATTTGTCAAACAAAATAATGAATCCATGACCAGTTACCAAAAATCATATGGAGAAAAAAATATTACAATTCTGTGCTCTGTGTGCAAGTAGAAGAGTGTATTAAAATTCCTCTAATTTTTTAGTTTTACCAGTATTTAAGAATCTCATCTTTACCAAGAACTATCAAGTTCTTGGGGAAATATTCAGTGTCCACACAAATACTTAAAATAGTTTTCCTGACACTTACTAGAAGAACTCAAGATAATAGGCACAGTCCAATTTTGGCTTGGACATGACATGAAAAGAAAGATGTTAGAAGCACAGAACAATTTTTATGTCTTGATTTAAGTTAGATTTATTCCAGATATGAGCATTTATAGCCAAAAGGAGGCCAGAATTCTTCTTTTGCAAAACTTGTTCTTTGTGAATTATATGTCCAGCCATTTAGAGAAACTTTGGAAAAGCTGTATGTCTACATTTTTCTGGAACTGAAATACCACGATGATACCAGGGTATAGCAAATGTAATGATAAGGTCAAAACAGGCAGGAAGAAATACGCTTTATCTAGCAGTGCAATACCTACACTCTGATTATGATTACAATATGTCACAGATGAGACATTCTTTAATTTTCTATCTCATTCTATATATTTTATCTCTGTTATTCATGTAAATTTTAAGCTTTTAAATATATAACTGTCACCTACTTAATACTTGTGCAAGGCAAAACCTTCAGTCTACTTGACTTACAAAAACGAAAAGTAAAATATTATTTGCAGTTCTCTAATAAAAATGAAGAATTTTTAATTGTATCAAATCTTATCCTGGGAGTGTAGAGCTGTGTTCCATGCTAAAAAAAAATTACTAAAATATATACTCCTGTTCTCCACATAGAAGGCCACTTATTTTAACATCATTCCAGCATTAAACTTTGACAAAGACATTTTATTTCAAGGTTTCTCACAGTGTCCCAGCGAATTCCAAAGGAAATTCCTGCTTTTATTTGTGAACTCAGCTTTTTCTGATTTTCAAACACTTTTCTACCCAATTCTTTTCAGCATAATGATTATAAAAAAACCCCACATTGTTAATTCATGTCCATGCAGAATGGCCCCTCTAAATCTACAGTGTGTAAAAGACAAGCAAGACAATTCCTTACATATTTTTCATTACTCATTCATATTTAAGACAGCAATTTCCTATTTTGCCTATGTTGGATTTGTTTAACTAATCTTAAGTGCTTGAATCTAAGATTCTGACAAAATCCCTAGAAATTCTCAAGTGAAGATTAAAACTCACTCTCAGAGCATTTGGATAAGACTGTAAGAATTCCAGGAACTGTTTTAGCTGATCACAGAATCAAAGAATCAGCTGGTTCAAAAAGGCCTTTGAGATCACTGAGTCCAACCGTACCTGCCCACTAAACCATATGCATGAGCATTCCATCTAGCCATCTTTTAAATATTCCATGGATGGTGACTCAACCACCTCCCTGGGCATATAGGGATTGCTATAGATACAGTAGGAGGGTACTGACACCTATCTATAGTGAGCACAGGAAACAGTTCTCCCCAATGCAAGAGAAGTATGGACATACTGGAGTGAGTCCAATGGAAAGATATAAAGTGGAATAAGGGACTGAAAAATCTCTACTGTGAGGAGAAGTCGAGGGTACTGACTACTCAGAAGCTATCTGGTGCCTGACATCACCAGGGAGAAGGCTCAAGGGAAACCAATCTATATGTATAAATATCTGATGGAGGGGAAAAATATAATTTAAAAAATAGAGCCCATTCTCAGTGGTGTCCATTGGTTCCTTGAAGTATGAATACTTACTATAAATATTAACATAAATATATAGTTGGCATCAAGCTAATAATAAATATTCTTGCAATTTATAGTAAAACCCACAATCCTCTAGTATGGGAAATATTAATTCAAAATTTACCTTCCAACTATAACATACTACAATTATTGATATTAAATAACAAGTGTCATGTTCAGATCAACGAAACAGAGAGAACAGAAGTAGCCAAAATCAATATAACTCTTGTTTCAGTAAGCTTCAGCCAAACCAAATTTTTACTCGTTCTTGAGGACGCTTTTTAAAATTCTTTGGTGAAAAAAAAATTCTGAAACAATTCAAGATGGTAATTAAAGATGAATATGCCAAGCACTCACATCTGTCAAAATTGTATCAACCTCATCCGCAAAGCAAAGGATTTTTCCATACTGCAGTATTGTTGATGTAGAAGCATGAAAAGATTTAGCCGTACTTCCACTTGAAGAAAATTTGAGGCATAAAAGTTATCAGTAATGGTATTTGTAGTGTTCCCCTTCCATTATCATACACAACAGAACCCCTTAGAGACAGTCTTAGTTTTACACCCACCACTAATCAGAACAGAAAAAATTACTCAAAAACAAAAGGACTTGTCAAGAAAGTATAAAGACAACTTATTCACTTCTTACATGGTTCAAAAGTTTTCAGAGTAAATTAGTGTTTAAAAATAAGAATAGAAATATCTAGAAATCAGCATAGCATTAAATATATTTTTTAAAGATGGTACGTAGGAGAAAGAGAAGGAAAAATGAAAAAGATAGGAAAGATAAGGATTCATAAATGGAAACAATATGTAAACAATATTTCCTTGATTTGTATTTCTTCTGCCTGCTGCTTGCTCACCAGAATACCTTACATATAAATGAACTGGATATGAATAGGAATATATATGAACACATGCTGTAAAATATGGTGGATGAAATTTCCAAAGGAAGGAGTGTTGAAACCAAGATTCAGCTAACAATAAATATCCCTGTGTATTTATAGTAAAATCCACTTTTCCCTAGTATGGGAAGAATTAGTTCAAAATATACCTTCCAACAATAATATAATATAATTATTGATAGTATATAGCTAGTAACTTGATATACTGTCTACCCAGATTTCACAGTCCTCTTGATGTATGATTCCATTGAACATGTTCTTCTTTCCATCTTTCAGACAGACTTAGAATAGTCTGCATAAACCCACAAAAATGTCCTAAGAGCATTAGGCCTTGAATATTTTACATAACTGTGAAGTATTAACACACACAAAAAAAAGGGAAACTATTTCATGGAAATGTTTATTTGGTTTCTATTAAAAAAAAAGTTACTTACATTCTGATATGGATCTTCTTTATGACCAAAAATAGGATATGATAGAAGCCTGATCAGATGCTGAAAAGACATGAACTTCTATACTGTGAAAAGCAAAGGAACATAATGAAAGGAATTAAATAAAAAAAAAATTCTCTCTAAAAAGAACCTGTTGAGAAAGGATGGAGAATATGCCTTGCCTATGAAGTAAAAAATGCAGTATATTATACTAAGATATATTGAGAGACATAAGTAAAATAATAGCATTGCCTAGAAAGATTTGTTTTGTAGAGAAAGTGATAACAAAAAGTTCCTATGATTATGAGATTTGGAATTTGATACAGGAAATGTATAACGGAGAGCTCACCTACTACAAGAATTTTCTTTCCTAAGTCCTGAAAGAACATTAACCATAATCTTAATTGTATTTTGTTTATTTACCTCTTTTGTTTATTTATTCTTGTAAAGTCTTGGAATATTTTCTTATTTTTTTTCCACCAGGAAGGCACTAGATAAGATATATACTGAAAGTGCAGATGGCAAGGAACAGAAAATCAGCTGTTATAGTTAGGAAAAAAAAAAAAAAGACAAAAAGAAAAGACCAGGAAATGAGTGGACAAGACCTCATAATGGCTTTCACTGATGTCTCTTTTTGCAATGTATTAAGTGGATTTTTTTTACTGCTTTTCTTCCATAAGGAGTTTTTTGAAGGACAGAGAACATAGGAATAGAGGTAGAGGTTTTTCACTTACACCAATAATTAAATTAAACCTAATCAAACCATTTTATTATTTCCTGCTCAAGGCAAATATATTCAGCATCTTCTACCATGCATAATAAATTACATTAGCTCTAGGCATTTTCAGAATGTTGATTTGTTAAAGATATTCATATATATTCAGTGAGACTCTTTGTAATATTCAGGTAAATATGACCAGTTGAGTCTTTTTGGTTTTGAAAGGAAATAAAGCATTAAGTTCATTCATTATTAAAAAGATAAAAATTATCTATCTATTCAGTGAGATGTCTTTTTCACATGAGACTTTGTTAAGGTCACGCCTACTGCAGCAGACTCGTTGCTGCAATTGTAACATCAGAGGCTCAACACTAGCCTTCAAGCTTTCACCAGATTTCTTCATAAATCAGAATGTGGCTTTGACAGAAAGGTTCCACATCTAAAGCAGAAAAAAGAATACTGACCAGTAATGACAGTTTGCATACACTCAGTTGCAGAGACTGCCATATTTAAATACCCTGTACAAACTATATCAGTACTAGTCATAAAAAATATTATTGAAATAACTTGATTATAAGTTGGAAATACTTTAAATATAGAATCATACAATCATAGAACAACCAGGTACGAAAAGACCCACCGGATCATCAAGTCTAACCATTCCTATCAATCTCTAAACCATGCCCCTTAGCACCTCGTCCACCCATCCCTTAAACACCTCCAGGGAAGGTGAATCAACTACCTCCCTGGGTAGCCTGTTCCAGTGCCCAATTACCCTTTCTGTGAAATTTTTTTTCCTAATGTCGAGCCTAAAATCTCCCCTGGTGGAGCTTGAGGCCATTCCCTCTTGTTCTGTCCCCTGTCACTTGGGAGAAGAGGCCAGCTCCCTACCTCCCACTCCCCCTGACCTCACAGCGTGCGTGTCTGTTTGGATTGTAGAGGCTTGGGTTACTGGCAATTTATTTCTACAACTCCGGGCGGCTACGTACCTCGGCTCATTGTTATGTCTCCTGTAAATAAATACTGTTTGTTATTCACAGAATCACAGAATCACAGAATCACACAGAATGACCGGGTTGGAAGAGACCCACTGGATCATCGAGTCCAACCATTCCTATCAAACACTAAACCATGTCCCTCAGGACCCCGTCCACCCGTAACTTAAACACATCCAGGGAAGGCGAATCAACCACCTCCCTGGGCAGCATATTCCAGTGCCTAAT
>WAAB01013992.1:0-23155 GCA_013389865.1 Piaya cayana | reverse complement strand
GGATCCTCCCTGCGACCCTTCTTGTAGATGGGCACAACATCAGCCAGCCTCCAGTCCAGTGGAACTTCCCCCGTCTTCCAGGACTGTTGGAAGATGATGGAAAGGGGTTTGGCCAGCACATCCGCCAGCTCCCTCAATACCTTTGGGTGAATCCCGTCTGGCCCCATAGACTTGTAGGTGTCTAGTTGGGCTAGCAGGGCTCTGACCACCTCCTCTTGGATCATGGGAGACTCATTTTGCTCCTCTAGCTCCTCGGTTTCTACACAGACGGAACAACATTCTTTACAATTAAACAATTAAATATAAACAAAGTAGATGGAATACAAATGTTTCTATAGATTACAAACAAAACAAAGTATAAACTACCCACACCACAATGTTCCTCTAAGAAGAAAATATTACATCTGTATAACCAGATTCTTACATCAGTCAACAATTACCAAATAATATAAAGATGTTTTGAATCCCAAGTTTCGCCGGGCATATTAAAATATCCTTTTACAATAAAACACACACAAAAATAAAAATACACTTCAGTTTCTTCTAATTCCCTTTGTTGTGTCCAAATTGATAATCTCATTTACTGGTTTTGAGATTTACCAATACACTAATGACCTAAGGACACCTTCCTCTGAGAAAAATATTACCATCACTTTACTGTATAATTTAGGCCTGCTATATGTTCAAGTAATTTAGATTCCAAAATTAATTAAAAGCTATTGAAAATCTTATTTTTGGCCTCCCTTCATGAGTTTTATATCATGTCTGCTATCAATATAAACTTTTTTAGTACTTTTAAAAATTAAACTAGTTAATTTCAGGATTTTCAGAGATGATTAAGATTTTAATGGATGTGATCTCTGGTAATGTTTTTCTAGAGTATTAGTCATGTCTGTGGAACACTATGAAAGAGGGAAATAAAAAATGAGATTCTATAAATTTGGAAGAGTAAACCATTAATAATTTACAATGAAATTGAAACTGAGGTACAATTCCCCCAAAGAGGCACATCTGGTTTTGTACTGTTGCATAAATATATATGACAAAAATGCATTCGATTTGATGTTTTGAGATATTTACACTTACATGCTGGATTGTAACTCAGCCTAAATTGAGTATATCACTATTTCTGGATTAGAATCTATAGATCTGGTATGTTATTACCTGACAACTTCTTAAATGAACCTGCAACCCCAGCAATGTAGAAATAACGGTCTTACTAGGAATGCAAAAACATTAGCTAAATCTGGATGTAGCAACATGATTGTAAGAGAGATTTCTCATCAAGTTCTCATTTATGTTATATTAACATCTGAAAAAGCTATTTAAACATTAAAATTAATACATCATAAACCAATATAAATTCTTCATACAAAATAGTTTGATTTGAATCATAGGTACTCACAATAGCTATGGATATCCCCATTCAACTTGCTACCATGAATACTGTATAAAATGAGAATAAACTAAAAGTAAAATTAGAATACTCCTTTATAAATTAGTATATGTCAGGCTAACAAATGGTAGACTTGTCATATTGAACAACTAAATGTCTAAATGATCATTCAGCACTCATAGTGTAGGGAAAAAACACTAGCTTTGTTGGCTATAAAGCAGTTGCTCGATTTTTCATACTGTCATTCTGCTCTATTAGCAAAGCCTAACACAATTAGGTATGAATATGCAGTAATAACATGCAAATTGTTCCCTCTCAATTGCCCCAAGGCAGCAGTCTCAGCCTTTCAAAGCTTGATTTCTTCTACATCATTACAGGCTTGGCATAATTCATCAGAATAATAAAAAAAAATCTCAGCCTTATTGCATGTGGCCAGCTAGTAAAATCAGCAGTAGTTGTTAACCATTCTCCCTCAATAGGTTTGTTAGCAACGCTGTCCCTAGCTCCCTGCCACTCCTGCACTTGTACATGTTTCCCTTGGGTAATGTTAGACACTACATTTGAGCCTGCCAGAACAATTAACCCTACTGTTAATTAGAATGAAATGTCAGGCGCACAGATGGTACAAGCTGGCACCCTGCCATCCAGCCAACTGCTGCTGAAAGCAGCCACCCCACTGCTGACAGCTGTTCAGCTATGTCCCAAACCAGCAGATGTCAAAACTTTCCAGCTGAGGAAAGCTAAAAAAAGCAATGATGGGGGTTTCTAGTCCCAGCAGTAATGACGACTGTTTTACTGTTATTGTATCTATTACCTGTTGTCATACTGTACCCATCAAGCAGAGCAGTCAAGCAGCAAGATGCAAATTAAAAGCGATACCAGAAGTCAATAAATGTAAAAGCTAATTCTGTACAACTGTAAAAAAAAAGAACAGAAGAAACAGAAAAACATGTCTATGTGATATCTTTCGAACCTATATTTTTCAATTCAAGGTTTATTTTAAAGTTACATGGTGATGCATTGTATTAGAAAGAGGAATCCTGGATACTTGTACACTGGAGTATGAAAGTCTTTCTTAAAGAAAACTGTAAAATGTTAACCCAGTTCTTCAAATCTTAGTAACACAAGTAACTTTCACAATGTTTTCCCTATCTATGTCAATTTGATGGACATCTTAACCACTGTAAGATACAAAGCAACCAGAATAAAGTCCAGAAGCCTGAGTGTGTCTAATATCTCTCACTGTTTAGATGCCCAATACTTTCAATGATGAATTTAAACCTAAATAAATGAATGAAAGATCCTAGTACATTTCTAAGCATGAGTCAGGATTCTAATGCTGGTAACCATGCTTTGGTTACTTAAATACCTCCTTGATTTCAGAAAATATGCTTTGGTTTTTGATTTTTAAAAAAATTGAAAAATATAGTGGGAAGGCAGATACAAATTCTCTCTTATATTCTTAAGAGATGCATTACGATAGCATAAGTAGTTTATTTGGGATTCATTTAAAAGGTTATATCATGTAACTTTTGGCAATCAAAATACATATTCAATAGTATTAATAAGTACTAAAAATTAATGTATTTTGTTCTTATATACTGTCTTATTCTAACTATTCAGCAATAAAGCTATGTTCTTACATAAAAAAGATCATCACAGGAGGCTGCTTACAAAAGAAAATACCACAAACTATTACAAACACAATTAGAATGTATTTTGCTTACAATTTATTAATAAGCAAAATCACAGTATGCTAAAGACTACTCAGGCCTTTTCTTATCTGATGAAAACAATAAAATTTCAGAGGATATGAGGCAATTCATGTTATGGTAGGCAGCCTTTAAGATGTATATTTACACCAGAATCTTGCTAAATATGGGAGTTCTAGCATTATAAACAATTAATAATTGTCAGGGATAAACCAGCCCAAAGTAATTTACAAGACACAACAGACACAGTTGTAATCAATGACTAAAGTATCATTTAAATCTGAAGATAAATATCAGCCCAAAATATCCATCTTGCCAAAGGATTTAATTGGCTACAAGATTCCTGATTCACTTCCATTTTTCAGGTCAGGGAGCTTTACTAAATTATTACCTGTGCTTGATATGGTGAGGAGAGATGTTTGAGGCCTCCAGTATTATTTTGGGTGATATATCATGTCTTTTGAGAAGAGATTAGAATATGATTCTATGATTCTATGAAGTGTCCTTGTTTCTGCTTTTCCTAGTGTGAGAATTTAATAGGAAACTGCCAGCATGGTGTATGTGGTGCTTGCAGGTAGCTGCCACTCTGTTCACAAAGACCCATATGATATTTTTTGAGCTGCAATTAACCTGGAGGTGCAGCTGGCACTGTACCATCATATATATCTTCATGTATTACTTTTGATGGAGACAACGGGTCTGCTAGACACAAGAGTAGCCAAGTATGGTTTTGCTAGTAAATTGGCAGTGACTCTCACATGACCTAGTGCTGGCACTAGCTCAGTGACTGGGCTGTTTGCATGCCTGAGCTTACTGCAGGGTAGTATGGCTCCCTGTGCGTTTTAGGACATTGAGGACATAACTAGCGAAGATAAAGGCAGCAGCAGATCTGCAGCAGAGCACTGCAGGTATCTATAGCCAGAGGAACCACGGTGGATCCATCTCAGACTGAAAGCTAACTGATTAGGAATTACTTGGTACTGCAATGCTCCACAGAAACAAGCACCTCAGTCTTTGTGAGTTCATCCCAAAGTACGTGCAGCATATTTCAGCAAAGCCTTTGAAGGGGAAAATGTCTCCTAACTATTTTTTTTTTCAGATATATAGGACTTAATAGTTCTCTTACCAGGTAACATTTTCCCCTTCCGTAAATCCCTCCTCTACAAGGATAGTCACCTAACTCGTGTGTCAAATACAGAGGAGGCAGAGACAAAGGACCATGAACTGAAGATCAACAGGAGCAATAGCTCCTTAACAGCACTTTTTCTTCAAACTGTACTCATCTGGAATTCTCCATCTGAATGAGATTTCCCCATAGCATCTCTCTGCCAACATTTCCTAAGGAGTTGAATCACCTGTAGAAGTAGAAGGAGCAGAATGCTTATGTTGATAAAATATTCTAGAGAGTGTCTATAGGTATGCAAAAAGTATAGCTCCCTTTTAAGATGAGTTTACATTATCATGCATGGAGCACGCGTGTCTGCAGTGCTACAGCAATGTGTGGCTGAGCACCTGTATGGTTTGCTCATCATAGCATGCGCTATGAGTAGATCATTTCAGAGTGTACTGGCATCAACACTGTCAACACAGAGCAGTTCCCTGGTGAAGCATAAGTTGGCCATGGATATAAAAATTGTCTCATTTGTTCATTTAGCATCTACATTTCTTCAGCAACAGTAAACAATATTTTTATATGTTACAAGAAAGTTGCCTGTTTTGTCAGAAATGAATTGAGTGACTAGTGCTAACTAGTTCCAAACTCCAAATTGGATGAGGACTACCAAAAAAATCTGACAAATTTCAGAAGGTCTATACACAGGTGACATGTTAGGCTGAATTTGCTGTTGTTACAAATTAGTGTTAGAGAATTGAAGGAATGTTTGCAAGTAATTCTGAGACTTTCTTAGATATCAAATTAATCCTTGAGGAGCATATTTCAGACACATAAAATAGAATCAGTAAAGACTTTGCACTGCTTCATATGCACAACAATGACACTGGCACGCGATAATGATTATAGTGTGAGAATATAGCTTTGTTTTTCATAAGAATATGTTCCCAAATACAATGCTTTCCACAACGCATGTCAAGGAAACACTAGAATCTCTTGTCAATTTATGAGGTAAGCTGGGCAAAGACCTAGATGCTGGATCAAAAAGCCCTTCCTAAAATTCAGGGTCTATCAGCAAGTATCAAGCCCACACTCATAGTTCGTCTTGCACAAGAGCTCTTAGATCTGGTTGACAGTTATTTGACAGCACAGAAACTCATTTGCTAAGTTGCTCCACAGTCGTCATTTTCTCTGAGACCAAGCATAAGAAACCCTTTTACTTGATCATTTTGACTTCTCCAACTGTATGAAAATGGAAAATCTGATTGGACAATGCGGCTTTTCTGTCCCCAAAGGAAAAATGCAAGCAAGCTAGCAAACAAACAAAAAACCTTGCAGCTGTTCTTTCAGGCATGTGGCTTCCCTGCTATGTCCTAACTGATAGTAGCTAGTCCAGACATTGCTGATTTGTATGGTTTCAAGTGCCAAATCAGTCCAGATGAACCTGGACCAAGCTCTCCTGCTTTTCCCTTTTTCAATAATTTCTCTGTGTCAAGGAGGGTGCAGCACTGACTCATTTTGTAACAGATAGTCCTTTTTCCCCCATCATTTTTATCTTGACCAAACCAATCCCCCCATCTCTCCAATAAGGAAAGTATCAGGCAAGCACGAAATACACTATACATCTGAAGTAAAAAAGAATGTTGAAATTATTATAACCAAATAAACATCATCATGGAAGGTTCAAGATTTAGGATAGTGAGCTATTATTTCACAGATAAGAAGAAATTCTGGTAAAAGAAAAAATTAGAGTTACACTGATGTTTTTTAAAAAATTGCATGCATTTTTCTTCTTTTTACCACAGAAACAAAAGTAATACCAAAGAAAATAACATCAAAGATAGTAACCTCTTTTCTACAGAATTAGTTTAAGGAAAATTCAAAGTTCAAAATTAGACACTAAACTTTCCGGTAGCAAGAGTGATGACTCAGTAGTGTATGTGCATCTTGGCTAACAGCCATCCTAGTAAAACTAAAGTCAAGGGTTAAATTTCTGTTGGGCCAAGAATCAACTAAACTGTACACAAGATTTCTTTTTATTTGCTGTTTTTCATAGAAGAAGGACATGGTGGAGCACTTATCATACTAATGGAGAGACACCCCATTTTAAACAAGTTGCTTTCTCAACTTTAGCAAATGAAGGACAAAAAATTGATTTGAAAGCCCTAGCAGAAGTGTCTCCCCCACCCTTGCTGCTAAGAAAGGTACTTGAACTCATGCCACCTCACAAACAACTGTCAGATGTTTCAAACCCACACAGCTCCTCAGGGCATTCAGTACATTTATATGAATCAAGGACACTGGTTATGTGCTTTGGATCAGAGGGCTGATAATATGCATGCTGAATGCATCTCAGACATAAAGGATCTCATTTATGTTCTCAGGGTATACTGCTTCAGGCACAAAACAAAGTATTTTCTCTGGGATTCAAGCTGCATATATTCCCCTAAGTACAGTCTGTTGTTGCAATATATGTTCCCTGTATCTGAGACAGTGTATTCAGTTCTTACCATAATGAAGTTTCCGATCAATACATACTCTCCCATATTTAGATTACTACACATAATTTTTAAGCTTCTGTTCAGATCTCATCCAAAGACTGAAATTTTAAACACCATGGGGCAGTGGCAATCATTTCTTATTAATAATTACTGGTTTTACTTAATCTGAAAATTAGTAATTATCCAGTGAAAAACACTTAAAGAATTATTCCCAAGCTTTGTCTCAAATAAACCACCAAAAGCACCATTAAAAAGGTAAACCATTTTAACAGATTTTATTCTCCCTGTACAGCACATAAGTACAAATTCTGAATGTGAGCTCTTCTGTCTATAAGCTCAATTAAAAAAAATATAATTTTCAATGGCTACTATCAATTTAAGTCTTCTTTAATGCTGTAGATTTTCTTCAAGTACTTGTTTAAATTAGAGTTGACACCTATTTCAAATCATGCCTTTCTGAAATACTTATTAATAAGTCACCACTATTTTAAAATATTCATCATCAAAATTAGGTCAGATGATTAAGGGATTATTCCTACAAAGCCTGAAATTTAGTGTGTCTGAACACCCACATTTTCAGTGATGTAAGTGGAAGAAGTACTTCCTCAAAAGCCACATATCTTGTGGATAAAGCTTAGGCCTGGGACTCATAATATTCTGAGGTCTGTTTCCTCGTATTTACTTATTTGCATTAACAATTTTTTGTAATTAGAATTAGTACTACTTAGTTAGAAATTAGGTGTATATAATTTATTCTGCTTTACTGATTGGGATACCAATAACGTCGTGATATAAAATGATCTCCTCAAGGTGTGAGAAACAACGTATCAAACTCTCCTTTGCTATTCTGTATTCTCTTCAAGCCCCACAGTGCAAGTAAGTGTGTGGTGAGAGGCGGGAGGAAAGAATAGGGATCCTGTAAATTCTGAATATCTTTGTCCCACCAAGATGTAATTAAAACCAAAAAAAAACAAAACAAAAAACCCCAATCAAAACAAAAAAAAAATAATAAAAAAGAAAGCAAGCAGTCTTTTAATTTTCTTAATGACAAAATAAACATAATTTCTACAAAATAAATAGTGGAAGACTGGCAAAAGAAAGCTCTGGTCTGTCCAGCACTCATTATTAACAGAGACACTATACCTAATTTTGAAAATATCATGTGCTCCACAAAGAACCTATGAGGTAACTAGGCAGATATAGATATTCCAAATATATTCATTTACATTTAAAACTTTAACATACTGGGTTTTTTTCTCTGAGCAGTATTTTTGTTAGAATTAAGAATATGCCATACTTCTCCCCGTCACTTCACATTTTTTCTAAGCCCTTCTTTGAGTCAAAAGGTTTTCCACTAATTTTTGCTGCTTATACTAATAAGATCCTGAGTTCTGAAATAAAATTCTCCTCTTCCCAGTAGCCAGTTTCTTCTGCAAAATGTCATCACAGAAATGCAGGATATGTTCTTGTCTCCCTTAGGGTTTATAAACACAATTCCTCATAAACATAAAAGTGAATGGATACCATGGTTGAATAGCATGTTTTAATAACAGCACACTACTACACTTGAAAGTGCAACCTATGTGGTATATATGCTATATATAAAAATAAAAGTGCTGTACAAAACAAAATCTACAAAATGCATTAACATACTTAAACATATTTACTCAGAGATCAATAATTGTGTGTACACAGATACATACATAACTTGTTGTATTTGCAAATATAGAATAATACACTTCAAATATTTAAACTGAATAACTTCTGAAAAATTATCTGATCTACCAGAAAGGTTTAAAGGTGTCACATAACTACACATGTAAGTATGCCCTTACTGCTGACCTTACAATGCATTTAGTATCTTGTACTTCACTAATGCTGTTTCTACCACTACAAGCAATTTATTCTACCTCACATTCATCAAGTGCTCATAAATCAGTGTTAGGTTACTTTTTTACTGAGTTGCTGATTTTTAGCCAGCAGACAGGAACAGCATTTGGATTCAAAGCCTAATATTGGCACACATATTGATTTTAATTAGTCTAATTAGTTCATTACAGTAAAAATCAAACAGACCATTTATTACATTCCCAACTAATGACATACGATCAAGGATTTAATATGATAATGAGCAAGATCAATTATCACTCATAAAGGAAGTCATTAACAAGTGTAAACACTGCCAAACTGAATACCATTACAAATTATGAAGTCATAGCTAGGTCATTTGCATAAACATACTAATTTTATTTCATGATATTCGTTCTATTTAATACTCTCAATACCTTTCATAAAGCTCCATTTTTCATGAGACTTGATTCATAGCTGTAAACTCAGTTCTTACTGTCAGTAATACAATTGTTCACTTCATAGTCTTTAAACTCATTGGTATTAAATCAGGGTTCAACCAGACTAGACAATGTCTATGGACTCTCTAAGAAAATATTACAGGATATTACAAGAAGGAAATGAGGTTTCCAGGTGTACCAAAGTGGGTCCAGGAGTATTTCTCTACTTGCGGAAATTCAAGAACCACTTTCTTTGCAGTCTGGGGTATTTCATATGCTAAGTTGAGCTATTGGTAGGAGTCAGCCCTGCCATGATTATTTAGCAATGTAAAGAGAAGGGAAAAATATCTACCAAAGTATTTTCACTTTATTCTAGAAATTGCAGATTCCAAAGTTTTAGAAGAAAATGTTTAACTTGAGCTGTAAGAAGCTAAATACATTGTTATCATTAAAGTCTTAGTATTTAATTTTAACATTAATTCTATTCTATTCTACTCTGCATCTAACAATACCATCCACTGTGTCAATCAAAATCATATCAATTATATTTTCTATTATTGTAGAATCATATCTATGTGGTGCACAGCAATCACTAATTCAAAGGATAAGTCCCTCATCTTCCAAAATTATTTTTCTCCTGTTCTAGTTTACAATGGCTGAAGCGTAGAAGCTGCAACTAACACATACATCCCAGTCAGCAGATATTTAAATTTGACAGATAAAGGAAAAATTGTATTTACTACTACTCAGATTAGAAATTCACTCAAGAAGCAAAAAAGCTTTTCAGTATAAATCCATGTTTTCATTTTATAAAAAAATATATTGGGTGATCCTGAGGTCTGCTTGTTCTAGAGGCAATCTATGCTGACACATTTAATAGCATCCAATCCATATCAGGGATAAGTAACTTCTACTTACAATGTTTTCACATAACTGAAGGTTATATCTTCAGATTCTTTGATTAAGTTTCTTACAAGGCTTCAGTCTTTGATGGCTTCATCAAAAAGTGTTCAGCTCAATGGCATCAAACTTATTTTTTTCCTAGAATACATCCACAGAAAAAAAAAAATGTGCATGTTCCTTTACTAAATTTCAAAGTAAATAAAAATTCAATCATAATTCTTACATTAGTGCTTTCCTGTACCTAATAATTTAGGAAATGTGCAAAACACAAAAAAGTCAAACTAGACATATAGCTTTGGGGCCATAAAAATGAGAACAGTTCCTCAAGACACTGGGAGGCCAAACCTGCAGCTCCCACTGTCCAGCTCCATTAAGTTTGAGACGGGTGGAAGGCAACTGATTTACAGCTGAGTCATTAAGTGTTTCATGACTTCAGGTTTTATGTGCTTATATGCATTACCACTTAAAACTTTTATACTTACGTGCTTAGTAATTAACTAGATATATTTTGGATTCTACTATTTAAACAACTATGTTCAATACATAATTTCTTCATGTCATGTTTGTTTCACCATGTAGTATGTCTGCTGTCTTTTCAGTATGATCTTTTTCCTTTCTTCTCACCTCTACTCATTTGATCTTCCTTTCTGCTTTACACTGAACATTGCCATTTTTCCCTCCCTCTTCCCCTGTCTTATCCATCTCTTAGTCACCTCTTCTCTTCCCAAATCAGAGTTTGGGCAAATACAAATGGAATCTGACATTGAATTTAAGTATAAGTTTGAATCTGCACTGGAAAACTGTATGTAGCCATAAATGCTGAACTAATCACTACTAACATTCTATACAGGATTTATCATGATTTGAAGTCAAGATTCATAAGCCTTTTTAAAAAAAAAAACTAGCTGTCACCATCCATCATAAGAAGGGCAGCTCTGTCTCATTGACACTCTGATAGGTATAGAGTCTGGTTCTCTCCAATCTGGAGAACAAATATCACCATCAATGTCTGATTCATTAAAGAGTAAAGCAAAGGAGGCAATTAAAAGAACTGAATAAAGCCAAAATTATATTTAAGCAAAGAAAATAGAAACAAATTCTAACACATTAAATGTAGAACCAAGTCAAGGGGAAATAAAAAAAAATCCTCCACAGATCTTAACGATCTATCTTAAGTAGCTGGAGGAAACAAATATTCTAATGCTAGTTTTTTCCTTTCCAAAACATCAGGAACAAAAATTCTGTCAGAGAGTTTGTAAGACCATCTGATAAACCTGGTACAACAGCAGCACACAGAGTCATTGTGCAGAAGCTAATTGAGGCATCTGCACTGGAATCCATTGTAGAAGTTGAGGACATGCCTGTATTGAAAACCTTTGGGGGCAGAAGGAGCTGCAACAGGGGATTTGTCTGAAATTGAGATGCAAAAGAGATTATAGCATAAACAGGCAAAATAGACTCCAATCCATCACCAGGGCCAGGTAGTATTCATCCACATACTCTAGCACAACTCAGGAAAGAATAATCATAGAATCACAGAATCATAGAACAACCAGGTTGGAAGAGACCCACCGGATAATCTAGTCCAACCATTCCTATCAAACACTAAACCATGCCCCTTAGCACCTCGTCCACCTGTTCATTAAACAACTCCAGGGAAGGTGAATCAACCACCTCCCTGGGTAGCCTGTTCCAGTGCCCAATGACCCTTTCTGTGAAATTTTTTTTTCCTAATGTCTAGCCTAAGTCTCCCCTGGTGGAGTTTGAGGCCATTCCCCTGTCACATGGGAGAAGAGGCCAGCTCCCTCCTCTCTATAACCTCCTTTCAGGTAGTTATACAGAACAATGAGGTCTCCCCTCAGCCTCCTCTTCTCCAGGCTAAACAACCCCAGCTCTCTCAGCTGTTCCTCATAAGGCCTGTTCTCCAGCCCCTTCAACAGCTTCCTTGCTCTTCTCTGGACTCACTCCAGAGCCTCAACATCCTTCTTGTGGTGAAGGGCTCAGAACTGAACACAGGATTCAAGGAGCAGTCTCACCAGTGCCAGGTACAGAGGGAGAATAACCTTTGTGGACCTGCTGGTCACACCGTTTCTGATACAGGCCAGGATGCCATTGGCCTTCTTGGCCACCTGGGCACACTGCTGGCTCATGTTCAGTCGCTGTCAACCAACACCCCCAGGTCCCTCTCCTCCAGGCAGCTTTCCAGCCAGACTTCTCCCAGTCTGTAGCTCTGCATAGGGTTGTTGTGCCCCACGTGCAGGACCCGGCATTTGGCCTTGTTAAACCTCATGCCATTGGACTCTGCCCAGTGATCCTGCATGTTCAGATCCCTTTTCTACTCTTTGTTAATCTTTCTTACTGACAGTAATACATAACACTTTGTTTTCCTTTGGTACAATATTGTAGGATAACAGCAGTAATAACTATCATTACAAAAGGTACCAGGGGTATTTCACCAACCACAGACCTCTTTAGCCAGATATTACATCGGACACATTAGCACAGGCTATAATCAAAATCAGAATATGGGAACTCTGGGACACATATGGATTACTTGAGTCTTTTTTCTCCTTCTTACAGTCCCTTTTTGAGCAGAATTGAATTAAATAGACTTCATCCACTGATATGGTAGTTCTTACTCATAGTACTCATTTGTTCACATCCATATATTCTTGTCCTACTACTTTCCATCTTAAAAGAAACCCTAGTCTTACAAAGTGCAACTTAAGTGTAAACAAAGTACAGAAGAGCTTCCAGGCAGCCAGAGACAAACTCAAAGTTCATCTAGAAAAAAGCCAACTAAGAAGAGATGTGACAAAAATCTATAAAGTCATGAGCAGTATGAAGACAGAAAGCAAGGAATATTTTCATAACAAAATAATTAGAAGGCTCCAAAGGAACTAATCAAAATTATTCAAAACAAAAACATGCCATAATGATGGAAGTGTGGTGATAATCAGCAATGCATACAGACTTATAGTTTTAAGAAATAACTCAACAAGACACAAAGAATAAAATTTTAAAGGCTACAAGACACATTGATACTACTCATAACTGAGATTAACACTGCTAGGAGCTTGGAGAATATTACACAAAAAGGAATCACAATAGGCTTACTTTTTCATATTTTTTCTAGCCCTTCAGTACTGGCCACTCTGAGAACTTAGGCATGATCCAGTACGGCAATTCAAATGTCTACACCACAAAGTCAATAAAGTGTAGAGAGCAAAGGCATTTGGCCCTTGTGTTTTACATGTTGTTTTTAAAATACAAGATAATAAGTCCTTACAATATAAGGTTTTCAGGATGTTACTCTCATTAAGATTTCGGAATTTTTCCCAAACTAGTCATTTACCTTTATACTCATGCTGTTTTGAATTCTCACTTCATATAAAAATGTTAGAAAAGTTATTTCTATGAATTCTAATATTACTGGTCTAAAAGACTTAACAGAGCATGGATAAACTTGGAAAAAGTGAGCAGTTTAGGAAAGTCCTCTGACCAGATGTTATTTCCACTTGGTAAACTGTGCAAAAGAAGTATTCTACATAAAATATTACTAAGAAATCATGGTGCATACCTAAATGAGAGAAGTATTAAAAACAACAAAAGTTTTGCTAACACAGAACAAGACGTATCTGGCAGAAAAGAAGTCTGAAATACACTTTGCTTCATAAATTTAGTTGGGAGGGAAATTTTCAGGTCCCCTGGCTCAGCTTTATGCTCAAAACAGAGCTAACTTCAAAGTTAGATGAGGTTGCTGCAATCGTCAGACATTCCATTAGAAAGCAGCTATCTTACTCTCAAACTCTACCATGAAAAATCCTAGTGTAAACAAAAGAAGAAAGATGCCTGTGGGGCTTTGTCTTATTTTTTTTAAGAGAGATTCTCACTAAGTCTTAATACTAGAATGAGAGGACTGAACTGGAGGAAAGGAAAAGAAGAAGTCTGAATCAGAAAAGGATGCTAAATAGCAACCAAAGCCTTTTAGCATTTGGGAAATAAACAGGGGCACAGAATTGTATGTAGATATTTTTAAGGTTAACCATTGATCTATAGCACTCTTGAACCTTTTATTGAGCTGATGACACTCCACTGCAAAGCTGGCATGTTCCTCGCTTTAACCTTAATATGGTCCCCGGACAGTTAAGACTATAAACCAGAAGTGCCCAGAAGGTTGGAGTGCAAGGGTCAATGTACTTGAGTCAGTACATTCAACATTGGTCTTAGGCATCAGGTTTATTGGGATACAAGCCACGTATTCCAATATAAAACCATCAAACTCTGCACTTTGGCAGAATGTTCTTAGAGGCCATATTTAGAAGTAGCATCCAAATATTACTTCAGAGTACATACAGTATGGATATTAAAACTGATATTAAAACTGATAGAGTAACTTGAAGACCACTGTCAGTAAAGAGTTCCATCAAGTCCTTAATAAACTCTTAACAAATTCTACTTGTTACCCTGTTTTACTCTCTTGTTTATTTCAGGAACTAACTTACCAGTGAATTGCATTTCCAGTAAGAGGCTGAAATTACAAATAGTGTTTAGTGAATGATATTACAAAGCATTTCAAAAGCTAATATTCTTTCTTTAAAGTTATAGTTAAAGAAATACATTATTTTTATGCATGTTACCCTGACATTGCCTGTCTTAAAAACAGCTTTTCTTTAAAGAGGTGGCAAAATACATGCCTAAGATCAGTCAGATCACTTGCTATATCAACAAATTGCTTAGAAGCTCCAAATTCTTGGGAGAATTTACTCCACTGATTATGAGGGAAACAAAGTAAGCATTGCAACTTTGAAAGGAATACCTATTAGATAGTCTGATAGTTGTTTTCAACAAAGGAGTGTAGGTCTATGACTCATAATGGATGGCCAAAGGCAATGTTTTTTGATTCCACTGACCTTTCAACACTCTATGGACAGGAAGCATAAATTTAATAATTAAGTCACAAGCTGCTAGTCTAGAAACTAGAAAACAGCTTTTTATAGGAATGAAAGAGAGTAAATTAGTAATATAATGTGGAATTTCACACAATAGTTGTAATTTTAATGAGCTCTTCTGTGAAGTTTAAATATTTGTAATAGCAAATGAAGATTGTTTTTAACTCACTTAGAGTGCAACTGCTCTCCCAGGATCTCAAATAATGACAAAATCACAAGCTATAAACTAAGTAGTTAAAAAAAATAGTTTCTTTTCTAATATGTTTGCCATACATTTCACTAAATACACAGTTGATTATATCTATACACTTCATCATACTTATATCCTGCAGCTCAATCAGCAATGTTATTACTAACACATATCCTGCTCAATGCCTAACTCAAAACATGTATGAAACAACCCTTTTTGTGTTAACTTTTTTTTAATATTGCATATTTTTAAATGAAACAAAATGTGCACCAAGTTTCTTATAATCAATTTGATTCTCCCAGTCAGTTGTTATACTTACTGTATTCCTTCATTCAACAGATTTTCTATTCTAATCAGTGCCAGAGCTTCAACAGGAAGAATGACACCAACTTGCAGGAGCTTGTCCTGATACAGTGGAGAAAGTGTAGGTGAGTTGTGGAAATGTCTCTGAATCCTGTTGAAGAGTAAGAAATTGAATTTACATTTCCCTATTTTTGAAGTACATTAATATATAAAGAATTATCATTACTTATTTCCTAGTTAATATATGTGGTTATGTTCACTGATAAGCAATTTTACAGCAGCAGAGCAGCCCCAAATAACTAAACCCTAAATAACCATACAAATCAGCCAATAACAAGTTGTTAAAGCCCCCTTTTAAGCTCTTCACTCTTATTTTAACTTTTTTTTTCTACAGAATTTATAAAATCTCATAGGTCTTCTCTGTCTTTATCAGCACTTACCTACCACCCTGGCTGCCAAGAGTTCTAAGGCAGTAAAGAGCAAATTTGTCAATAAGAATGAGAAAGATCACAGGCAGAAAAGAAACCCAGGAGAAAAGAACAACAAAAAATGGTGTGGTTGGATTTAAGACCAGAGTTCATGAAGGTTTGGCTTTTTTCCTGTTAAGGCATCCAGCCTTGAAAACTGTAGGGACAGGTGACAGGTAATCACAGAAGCTACTCTCATGAGCTGAATGCTTGTAGCAAGATTTGGTAATGTTGGCAGGTTCATGGAGAGTGTACCAGTTTTAAAATGTCAGTGGTTTCAATGGTAACAAATCAGAGTGCTTCTTTCTTTTGCCACAATAATACTGATGCAACATGTTGGAAGCCACAAAAAATTATATTTTGAGTTTAACAAATATGAGATAAGTACAACTAAGAAATGCTTCAAAAAGAAACTGCTTTGATCATATTGTTGTACCATGGCATGAGTTGCTTTTATGTCAGCCACCTTCTCCGAACAGCTCCAATAGTCAGCCAACAGTTCATGTAATCCAGGCTAAACTATAGATTATAACTCCCATTCATCTTGCAGTCAGATGATCTGAAGAACCATCTGCTTTGTCTATGCCATCTGAAAGACAGGAAAAAATGCTATGACAGACTAGAAATTCTAATACATTCTAAATATCTTCTCCAGTAGTATCAATGCCACACTGCAATACAGGATTACAATACTATACATTTATGTTAAAAAACCCTAATTATACTATCATAAAATCATAGAGTGGTTTGCATTGGAAGGGACCTCAAACATCATCCAGTTCCAACACCTGTGACACCCACAAGTCTATGGGCCCAGACGGAGTCAGGCCCAGGGTAGTCCCAGCAAACTCAGCCTTGAACACTTCCACCCTTTCGGCACCTACAACTTCTCTCTGGAGGANCCAACCCGGTCATTCGGTCATTCTGTGATTCTGTGATTCTGTGATTCTGTGATATGCAGGGGCACCTTCTACAAGGCAGTCAGGCTTGTACCAGTCCCAGCAAACTCAGCCTTGAACACTTCCAGGGAGAGGGCACCTACAACTTCTCTGTGCAACCTGTTCCAGTGTTTAAATACCCTCACAGTTAAAAAAAAGGTCTTCCCAATAGCTAATCTAAATCTATACTCCTTCAGTTTTAAACCGTTACCCCTTGTTCTATCACTACACTCCCTGATAAATACTCCCTTCCCAGCTTTCCTGTAGGTGCCCTTTAAGTAATAGAAGGCTGCTAAGAGGTCTACCTGGAGATTTCACTTCTCTGCTCTAAACAGGCCCAGCTCCTCAGCCTGTCCTTATAAGAAAGATGCTCTAGCCCTCTGATCTTTGTGGCCCTTCTCTTGAACTTCTTTAAAAGATCTGTGATTTTCTTACACTCCAGGTGGACTCTCACAACCTAACCCTGGACCTTCAAGATATTAGTATGTGATTATCACAGTAATGGTACACAAGTAATTTCTGAATTTCAGAAGGCCTTATTCAGATGTTTCTACAGCATATTTCTATACAAGAACAAAATTCATGGCCATGAACAAAATTCCACCATCATCTAGTTCCTTCTTCACTCACGGTTCAGAGAGTAAAATGCTGAGCTCTGACAAAAAAAAATGGCAGGCTGTTGAAAACAACTCCACTGAACAAAAAAAAATCTCACTTAATGAAAAGTAGATCACCCTACTGGCTTGCTTGTTTGTTTTTTAAATATCTGCACAAGACCTGAAATTAGATTGTCTACATAAATGTGATACAAAGAGTTCTCCTATAAGGCTGAGTTTTGCTCCTTGGAAAGAAACAAGACCATTTTGGCATAAACAGAGAGTGTGAATTCTTTGTTAGCATATCCAAATGGAGTACTGTGAATCTGAAGTCAAAATGATGCATTTATTTTAATGGAGATTCTTTTATACTGAAAGAGAGTTTAAGTTTCAGAAAGCTGAGTTTCTCTGACAAGAAAAGAAATATAAGCCAGCCCTTCAAATAACTGTTTTATGTCATATGACACTTCTTAAAATATATTTTGGATGAACTGGGGGCTTTCATACTTAAATATATCCTAAGATTATAATCTCTATCAAATGATAATAAACTCTCAAATTGCTTTAAGCAGCAATGTACCAGCAAAGGCAGCCAGTACCATCCTAGGCCATATGGAATACAATCAGTAGTTTGTGAAAGTGATTACTCTCCTCCAACACTTTATTCCTGTACTTTCTAGTTTGTGTCTAGAATAGTGCATCCTATTTTGCCAGGTCCCCCACGAGAAGAAAGCCACTGATAAACTGGACTATACTCAGTGGAGCGTCACCAAGATGCTCAGGGGTCAGAACACATACCCTGTGACACACAATGAACATTTAAGCGGATTAAATACAGGGAATATTTTCTTTCACCCTACATGCCAGTCAAGCACGGGAACAGGTTACCCAGACAGGTTATGCAGAGTCCATCATAAGAGTTTTTGAAGCCCAGACTGGATAAAGTCTGACTTACAGTCTATCCTATTTTGAGCAGGGAGTTGGCCTCTTGATATCTCTTTTAATTTGAATCATTACATGATTCTATGATCATCTCCAAGTTTGAAACTGATCTACATGATCAGTCTGAAAATCTAAAGATTTAAGTCATCACAGGCATCAGAAGAGCATTTTGATGTAAATATTATTGCCATTCATTTACTTAAAGCAGAAGACAACTTTTCACTGTTCTTTTTACTATAAACTATTTTGCACTATGGTTTTGGATTGTCTGCTGACTTGAACAATGCTTGAAATGGCCTAATGTGTATCCATCAAATAACATCACAAATGTGCAAGCCATCATAGGCCCCCAGAGACTAGTTAGACTTTTGTAAGCATTCAGCTGTGTACCTTAGACATTTTGATTAAGATGTTAAAAAGAAATAAAAAGATAAGTGCTCCGAGTCTTTCAATCACAGGGATGTTAAAAAATATCTGTCAGGGTTGCAGACTTGCCTTTGATACAATATCTCATCATCAGCTTGTATACTAGTACTTCACAGAATAAATGTGTATTCACTACATCTGCCTTTTTGTAAAAGACAGACCCAGATTGTGGGTTTTCATATTTTTTTTAATAGCAGAAGGACAATGTTGTGTCTTTGAAAATATACAGTTAAATGAGCTTAACAGATGGATTTTGTTCTTCTCAGGGTTTTGGTTTTATTTGTTTGTTTTCTTCTCTTTTCAAGAAATTGTATCATTTTACAGGAGGAAACTGTAGCTTCTGGAAAAGGAGAAAAAAGGTTATATGCACTTTTCCAGCTATATGCCCAGTCTTCAGTTACATTCAGTCCACTATTTGAAATCCATACTAAACAGGCATTCTGGGAAATTTAAATCCTGATAGAGTGTGTAGTGTGTGTGTGTATGTATATATATATATATATGTATATATAAAATGTCTAAATTATCTTTATTAACCTTAGCTGGTACTTCAATCTTCTACCTTCAGAACAATTACTAGAATTAATTTACCTTTATAACTCAAAGTACCCTTTAGTTCCTTGACATATTCTTTGTCTCCAACAAGTTTGAAAGAAAAGTTTGATTAGAGTCTGTCAAAACATTACTTAATAAAATAGCATACTAAGTTATGATTTACAAAACGGCATCTATTATAAACTGGCTCTGCATCTGTATTATATAAATGAATTTGCTGACCTACAGTGACATGAAGGTACATGAAATTATACATCTTTATGCCAGAGATATAATTACATAGAACATAAACTTGTGGTGTGACAAAACAAAAAGAAGATTCAAGAAAAGGAAAGGCTCCACTTACTCTTTTGCCAAACAGAAGTTGAAACACGCGAAGGAATCTTGCAGAATAGAAAAACAGGTTGTTGAAGCAGTGGAACAGCTGAATTATGGCTTTCTTAACCAGTTAAGGTAGTTTTACTGGACTTTGAAAACCACTTTAACTGAAAATGCATGAGAAATATGTTATTCATAGTTTACAATAGTAGAGATTACTCTTAGATGATAGGCTTTATTTTTAATTAATTCCTGAGGGGTGTTGTTGAGGTTTTTTTGTTTTATTTTAAAGATCCTAATGAATGCTCTGGTACCTATTTCAGTTGTAGATTTTCACACCATACCTGCAATCAATTCAGTGAAAAATTGCTGTCTAAATTTACTTAGTGGAAAATCAAAACAAAACAAAACAAAATGACCTCTGATGATTACTTAGTTTAGCCTTGACCCGCACTGACACCCAAGAAGCCTGACATATATTTCTCTATCTTAAGTAAGGAATACAGCTCTTTGGTTTGGGTTCTTTTTCAGCCATTTGTTGGTTCATATTATTTTTTTCTCCCTTGTCCAAAACATGTGCTGGAAGAATCTTGCACCTGCCTGAAATACTACTTCCATTCTTCTTTTCTCTTTCTCAAGCATGCAACCTGCCATAACAGTGAAAAGTACTTTCTTTCCAATATGCTGTGTAAAAATTTAAAGTGATTTGCATCTCTCTCTAAATTATTTGATAGACACTTAAAAATTTGACATTCATACCGTTGCTACACAGAAAAAAGGTCCCTAAACAACTATTCTGTTTCTCTCACTGATCAGTATAATACAGTGCAAAATGAAAAAGAGAATGAAGTAAACACATAGGAGAAAAACATGCCTCCCCTTTTGGGGAGAAAAAGGCATCTGGAACAAATGACAACCGAATACAGGAACTTCAAAGGACTGTACAGGGTACAAGATACAATTCTTACATTCCTAGGATTTATTTTATTCTAAAAATATTTATTTTATTTTCTCTTGAAAATAAATGTCAATAAGACACGTGTTTGAGACATCTATTTTTCTATAAAATCATTCTTAATTTACAGATATATTTAAGTAAGAGCTTCAGAATACCTTTATTTAATATAAAACATTAAACTATGGAAATTCTGCACACATTTCTTATATATGCTATCCAAGGAGTTCAAAGTACTCTAAAATATTGCTTTGAAGTTGAATCTGAATGCAAAGTTTAAAAGTCAGAATTTACTTCTGAAATATTTACACTGATATTTTCAGTGACATTATTTAAATAACTTCCCAATATGTGCTTATTTTACATTCATTTATTCTTCTTAAAACCATTGCAAGTAAGCACACATCAGCACTTAGAGGAAAATACTACAGACAACAATACTGTAAAGTTCAGTAATTTAAAAAAATATCCAGTAAATCAGTCTAGATTTTCCCTGTTCTTTAAACATTTATTAGTTGTATGTGTAGGTCAGATATTTCAAAAGTACATGAAATATTTTTAATATAAAAAATTTAAGCAATTGATAAAAACAAGCGAAATTAATGTTATACATGGAAGTGAATCCTCCCCCACCCTGAAACAGAGTTGATTCTATTAAAAGTGATAAATGAAATGGAAATTAAAATTTTAATGAGGTGCTTGTTAATCCATTTGTTCACATCTAATTTGAACTTGGTTAAATTGCTACTTATTATGAATACTATAGATATGATTCCTTCTAAATCTCAAGGGCAAACAAAATGTTAGAGGACTGCTTGTCCCAAGATAGGTCCACAGTATATTATCCAAGCTTCTGAAATTAAGCACTGGAGCTATTTCCTGTGATACATTTCATTTAAGAAAATTAATGACATTTTAAAGCAGTTGGTTAAGTCCTTTGACATGGTAATTGTCCATAGCAGAACAATAGAAGAAATATAACCAAAAGGAGACAGCCTACCTGTCATTCCCAAGACTTGGAGGGTTTATTTGTACCTATCGCAATTCCCAAGGACTTTATCGAGCACTACCATTTCTCCTAGTAGGATTTGGGGCTACTTCATCTTATTTTTTTTCTACTTGATGTGTGCACAAGAATTTGACACAGACACATACCAACGATATTTTTCTACTTGACTGTTACAAGCAGTAAAAAAATATAACCTCACCTAGAAGACAACACTGGAATTGTAATATAGATAGCATAGCTCTGGATGTACTCTTCACACAAAGTAAAAATGCAGAGCAATTGCAGTNAATTTTAGTGAAAGCCAGTTGAGTTCAAGTCATGGAGTTTGAAGGGTTCCGCTTTGTAAATGATAAACTACCTTTTCTTACTGGACTGTATTTTAATTTACTAACATCGTTTGCTACACTTCTGAGAATCTCATATAATACACTGTCCATTATATTATTTGATTAATTTTTACGTTAAAAATAGCTGTTTCTTGGCATTAGGATCCACTTTTTAAGACTTTTCTGAAGTCTAGCTATGTTCACAGACAGTCTATGTAGTCTGGTCTCATCACCATATAATATTTGACCTAGAAAAGCTTTTTCCTTTCTTATCATTTTCCCTGGTATATGTTATCAAAAAATAAAATTTTAGGAACCAATTCCTCCTTTATAGAAAAATAATTCACTCAACTATTAAAAACAAAATTCACCAGAAAAACTCTAGGTGAATTCTAATTGTGCATTTACAGTCCAATATTTGACCTTTCAGCATAAAGACATCTTCCTTCACTAAATCTTTAACCACCTTATATTCCTTTCTGTTCTCTACTTTCACATCTTTATCAGACAAAATTCATCCGGAATTTAAAATCATCTTACATATGTCTGTCATGTCACAGTCTATGAAAAAGAAAAGCTATAGAAGAAGGATCCTTTCAGGTGAAATCTAGAAGCAAAATTTGGCACATTTTTCTCTCATTTTGCTACCTCTTCTGAGCAATAGGATATGATTTTTCCTCTTCTTAGTATGATTTGTATTAAATTCCTAATATAAAAAAATCTAAACAAAATACATCAAGAATAAAGTTTAAAATTGCAATAAAAGATGATCTGATAATCAAGCAAGTTCCGTTAAATAAATGCAGTTTAATTTTGGGACACTCAAATAAGAAAGTAAAATACATGGGAAAAAAACTAGCTACCTATCCTATCTCAGTGGAGGAGGCTGCAATGAAATCTGCAGGGTAAGAAATCTCTAAAAGCACAACATATGTTTTGTAATTTTACACATTTATTTGCAATATTACTCAGTCTATTCCTCAGGCAGCTGCTTCTGTTATAAATGTTCCTTGTGACTTCCAAAAAATGTGAATGTACATCCAGTATGACGGTAAATCTGGATACTTCTTATGAAGAGAATTCCCTCAAATTGATTTAGGATCATTTAAATTTTTGCTTTGTTGCAGCTTTCTTGCAAATACTAACATACAGTTTGAAGGAAGAAAGGATTTAAAGGAAGAAAGGAAGAACAGAGCACTGGGGTGTACTGTTCTATCCACAAGTATCTGCATCTTTGATACAAAAAAAATAAAATTCTGGAAATATT
>WAAB01013991.1:3411-45881 GCA_013389865.1 Piaya cayana | reverse complement strand
GGGGAGGCTGGAGGGAAGGAAGGATCTGAGGGGGAAAGGGGGTGTCTGAGTGGAAAGGGGGATGTCTGAGGGGGAAGAGAGAGACTGGGGGAAAGAGGGGGAAAAGGAGGGTTTTTTGGGGGGGAAGGAAGGAGGCTGGGGGGGAAAGAGGGAGGAAGGAGAAAAGGAAAGTGAGAGGGGGAAAAAGGGAGGAAGGAGAAAAGGAAAGTGAGAGGGGGAAAAAGGGAGGAAGGAGAAAAGGAAAGTGAGAGGGGGAAAAAGGGAGGAAGGAGAAAAGGAAAGTGAGAGGGGGAAAAAGGGAGGAAGGAAAAAAGGAAAGTGAGGGGGAAAAAGGGAGGAAGGAGAAAAGGAAAGTGTCTGAGAGGGGAAAGAGGGGGCCTGGGGGGAAAGAGGGAGGAAGGAGGAGAAAAGGAAAGTGGGGGAGAAAGAGGGAGGCTGGGGCGAAAGAGGGGGAAAGGAGGGGTGGCTGTAAGAAAGGAGGGTGCCTGAGGGCGAAAGGAGGAGGCTGAAGGGGAAAGGAGGAGGCTGAGGGGAAAGAGAGAGGAAGGAGGGGTCTGAGGGGAAAAAGGGGTGTCTGAGAGGGAAGGAGGGACGCGGGGGGGAAAGAGGGAGGAAGGAGGAGTGTCTGAGGGGGAAGAGGGGTGTCTGAGTGTACAGGTTGCTCAGAGGAGAAGTTGTAGATGCTCCTCCATGGAGGTGTTCAAGGCCAGCTTGATGGGTTTTGAGCTGGAGGGAAGGGGGAGTGTCTGAGGGGGAAGAGGGGTGTCTGTACAGGTTGCTCAGAGGAGAAGTTGTAGATGCTCTTCCGTGGAGTTGTTCAAGGCTGGCTTGATGGGTTTTGAGCAACCTGGTCTGCTGGGAACAGTGCTGCTCGTGGTGTCTCCAGGAAGCATGTTCCCAGTGTTTGACCACCCTCTTGGTAGAGAACTGTTTCCTAATATCCAGTTTAAACCACCCTGGGTGCAGCTTTTAGCTATTTTCACATATTCTGTTACTGGATCTTGAGTAGAAGAGATGAGAGAGCTGTAGAGATCAGGTTGGCCTAGAGCTGTGGCAGATGAAGATTTTGGAGCCTGGCCTAGCAATGAAGGAGAAAAGAGGATTTGGGATGAGTGACTTATGGCTTTCCCTGGTAAGGCTAAGGAAAAATGGGATCTCCTCTGGTATTGCGAAGAGGAAAGCTTCTGGGGAAAGATCTGGTGTAGCAGGTGACTATGTTGTGTTTGGAGTGAGGAGGAGAAGGAAGACAATCTTTGTACTAGGAAAAGGAAACAGAAGGGGATGGAAATGGCTTTTGGGAACAGAGAGTTCAGGCTTGGATTAAGAAAATAGGTAGTGAGTCTTTGGGATGGCACTGGGGAAAAAGAAAGGAGTGAGTTGTGAGAGGAAAGAAGGGGGATAGAAGAGGTTTCATCCCTCTGGTGGGGTAGGAGAGCAAGGTTTGGGAAGTGTAGATGTGTCTTTGTGTTGGATTGGAAAGGCTGAGAGAGGAAGGCTGATGAGTTTTATCCTGGAGCTGTTGTGGGTTAAAGGATGGGAACTGAAAACTGGGAACTGAAGATGTACTTGAGAGGGGTTAGTGAGTCTTTGATCTTCTATAAAGTTGCTTTGTACTGGAAATGGAGTGAGATCAAAATATTTTTCTATAGAAAGATGGAAACAGGTTGATATGGAGAAGCCCCTCAGTCTACAACTGTTCTTTATTGAGGATCTGTTGATGTTTTGTGATGAATTTCTGTGTTTGCACCACAGCAGAGCATGTCTTTGCCTGTTGCACCTCTTGAAGGGTGATTACTGAATACTTTGTGTCTTGTAGCATCATTTGGAGAGTCGTGGAGTTAGAAACATAGTGGATCTACATCTTAGGCCTTTTTAATTAAAAAAGGAGGGAGTCACTTTGTAGGCCTTGTAAACACTTTTATTCTGAGTATTAAACTCCTCATTTGCCAGATGGTAGCTTTGGGAATAAACCACCAAAGATAACGACCCTGTGGGAACTTCAGCCATGNACCATTTGCTGTAAAAAAAAGGTGATTTACAGGATGTGGATGTTGTGTTAATGTTGAGGAGCCTGGATTGGGAGACTGCATCTGTTCTGTATCTGCCTACAGATTTCCCTACAGACAGGACATTTCTTTAAAAAAATATGAAGGAATATGAGATCATTTAGACGTCTCTTTATCTTCCACTGCATACAGGGCAGTGGTTTCCGGACTGTAATCCTCTCAAGTTAATAAACCGATTCTTGGCTATATTTACAAGTAATTTAAAGCCATTTGTTCAGTTTTCTTATCTGCCAACCTGCTCCTTTGCAGGAGCTCTAAAGGACATAATTTTTTTCTGTTAGCGTGGGTTTCTTTTCTGGCTGGGAACTCTGAACCAGTCTGCTTTAGCACAGGTGAGAGTTTTTTCAGTGTATTTTACACAGCCACGTATGTTCTGTGTCTCATAATATAAGGAATATAAATCATGTTTTAGGAGGAATTGAATGGTGAATGACAATGATGAGCCTCGAGTGTTGGGGTCAAAGTAAAGTGATAGAATAGGGAGCAGAGTGGGATCCTGAATTTTGAGTATGCTTCCTTACAGTAAAACATCTGTGTTAAGTGACAGTGAGCCTCCAGCTCTGTGTTTTTTGTCAAAACTTGGAAAATGCAAGGGGAAACCCAATATTTCCATTTTGAAGCTACGTGGTCTTGGTGAGCTCCCTGTTTACATCGGAGGTGAAGCTAGTAAAATTAACACTGCCGTTCATTGCACTGCTCAGTGGGGTGAGGCGTCTTTCATGTCTGTGCTGTACAAGTTCATAAGAGAGAAGCAGAAGCTGCGTTCTGTTTATAAAAGGCAAGTGCTACCAGTACCTGTGTCACAGTTTAGCCCTGGCCCAGGCAATTTGGGGTCACCTGTCCACCCCTCCTTGTAGGTGTGACCCTTTTTCACCCCTTTCCCTTACACTGTGCTGTCAGCTTGAGAATGGCCTTGGTTTCTGTAAGCAGTGGACTTTATGCATCCCAGTGTCCCGTGTTATCACATCTAGAGAGGAATATTGTCTGAAAAATATGCAGGTAACTTTCAGAAGGTGAAGTTACTTAGATGAGGTTGAATTGGTTAGAAAACTGATTCTCTTTAGTTCAAACCGAAATGAGATGGCACCAAGAAGTTTCTTCAATACTGCCTTGAGGAGAAACAGTTACAGTAGCCACAACAGCAATGGGTTTTAGCTGCTCAAAACCCAGAATCACAGCGTAGTGCCAAACATTGTATGACGCAACGCGTGGGTGTCATAGGTGAAGTACTTATTTAATGCCTTTTCCCAGCTGACGTCAAATAACTTTGACCATTTCTTCTGTTGTTTGTTTAACACTGGTAAAATTTCCCATGTGTTTTAGTCACTCCTTGAAGTTATGTGGTCAATTCAATGTTGATAAATAGTAGCTGGGTTCTATACTGTTTGCAGCTGTTGCTATTGTTGAATGAAATCAGTCCTGGTTGTCCTTATATACATCTGTCTTTCTGGAAGGGTTTAGTTTCTTCTCTGAGAAAGGAGAGAGAGAATAAAAAAACCACCATGCAGATCTGGTAGCAATTAAAATATCGTTGTAGTGGGGAAAAAAGTGCTGGTACAATCAATTACCAAAGAGATTTTTCTTGGGAATTCTGGTCTCGGGCACAGAAAGGAGCTGACTGTCAGGCAAAGCCTTTACGCTCTCAGGTGAGATGCTCTCAGGTGAGTCAAAAGTCGTGTGACCCAAGGCATGTGCCTATCTATATACACAGGTCAAGTGACTGCTCAGTGTCTTCTCCCTGGACTGAGAGGAGGACTTGGATACTCTTAAGTTCAGGGATAAATACACATTCCCTATTCTGGATGTATTTTTCCTTGTGGTAACAAGCGTAGTAGGATTTTTGCTTCAGGATTTTTTTACCTGCTCTTTTGAGCTTTGAAGAGAAAGAAATACCTTGGGGGGAAAAAAAATTCTTCCTACGGATGGATGCTACTCTAAAGGCAGCAGCCTATGAAAGGCTGCCTGAGAGCTCTGCAACTACAGATGGAGGTAAGGAGTTTGAGGTGTGGTTTGGGAAGTTAGTTTTATGGCACAGTTTTGAGACTGCATCTGATGCTAATATTTTCATAAACTTAATGGTAAAGAGCAGGCTTGAAAGAAAATGCTGTCTCAGTGGGGAGCTGGTGCTGGTTGGACAGAGTTTGAGGAACTCTTAGTGTGTGAAAACGGGCTCTAGGCAGAGATTTTACGGAACTTTAGGAGTTGCTTGTTTACAGTTTTTCCTTGCCTCCCTAGCAGGGCTGTGCCTGGTTGGAGGTGGCTGTTGCTGTTAGCCAGCTCTAGGAGGTGATTTTCAGATGATGTTATGTCACAGGAGTCTGGACAGACTGGATTAATGGGCCAAGGCCTAAAGGATGCACTTGGGGTACAACAACCATATGCAAGGCTTCAGGCTTGGGGAAGAGTGGCTGGAGAGCTGCCTGACAGAAAATGCCATGGGGGTGTTGGTGACAGTGGCTGAACATGAATCAGCAGTGGCCCAGATGGCTAAGAAGGCCAACAGCGTTGGCTTGGATAGTATAGTATGACCAGCATGGGCAGGGAAGTGATCGTCCCCCTGAACTCGGTGCTGGTGAGGCTGCACTTTGAATCCTGGGTCATCATCCCTGGAGGTGTTCAAAAAGCCTGTAAACATGGCACTTCAGGACATTGTTTAATAGACATGATGGGGTTGGGCTGCCGGTTGGACTAGGATGATATTTGAGGTCTTTTCCAACATTGATGGTTCTGTGGTTCTATGTTCTGTGGTGCCTGTTGCAGCAGCGATTGTTTGGAAACCTGTGTTTGGTTCCAGGTTTTTATTGTGATCTGTGTGGTCTGTAATCTTCCTGTGTCTTGTTTTCATCATTATTTATGTTTATTGTTCATAAAATAACATCTCTGGGCAACAAGGCTTTGCGATACCTGTGCTGATATTGATGAGGTGTTCGTCTTTATATGAGCTGACATCTGTTGTGTTCGTGAATGTGACACAGTGTTTTGATAGATGGGAAGCTTGCTGATGGATTTTGTACATTATTATTTTTTTCAGAGCTTGATGAGAGCACTTTCAGTAAATTTCATTTGGCTTTGCAATGTCTTTATGGTCTGAGGAGTTTGATGATGCAGCTCAAGATGTTTATTATTGTTTATTGTCTTCTTACAGTCATATGTACTTCAAACTGAAGTTGTTTCAAGCAGTTAAACCCGATCTGAATTTGTAATTTGTAAATCCTGATTAATAAAGCTGTAACAGGATTTGATTTCAACTGTCATTCATTTCAAAACTAGTGTAGCTTGTGTTCTTTAGAACTATATACTTGTCCATTATGGTGGCAGAAAGTACAACCTTACTAGCAAATATTTGTGTATCCAACTTAGAAACATTTTCCACTTAATATATCCTGTAAAATCCAGTTTGGGAATCATGGAATGATTTTGGTTGGAACGGACCTTAAAGATCACCCAGTTCCAACCCCCTGCCATAGGCAGGGACACCTCCCACTGAATCGGGTTGCTCATAGCCTCATCCAACCTCTGGACAGCCTATGCCAATGCCTCACCACCCTCACACTAAAAAATTCCTTCCTAGTATCTCGTCTAAATCTCCCCTATTTCAGCATAAAACTTAGCCTCATCCTATTCCTTCACTCCCTGATAAAGAACCCCTCCCCAGCTTTCCTGTAGATACACTGCTGATGATTTGTAGTCATGTTTGACCGATGATCAAAAAGTATTTTTCTTTCCTTTCTTTGTTAATCATTTTTTTTCTTCTGTATGATAGAAAGAAAAGAACATTTAAATAGATTGAACCTCAGTACATTAGAAGAATTAACTTCCATTTCTAGATGGAGGAAGCAAGGCCAGAACTTATAGCTTTATCTCCAAATGAAGAATTTATGTAGCAACTGCTTGATAAAGCTGTTAAGAATTGTGTTTCCTAGAACATCATCTTGTTTTATGGGCTGTAGCCGCTCACTTAAATCAGGTTTTTGTGGGTGTTTTCCCTGCTCTCTTTGAGCCTTAGCAAACTTCAGACAGAGGTGACTTCTCACTGGATTGCGGTTTATACCCTAGTCAGGGATGTGGTTTAGTAGCGGGCACGTATGGTTGGACTCAATGATCTCAAGTGTCTTTTCCAAGCAAACAATTCTATGATTCGATGATGTATTAGGGCTAAACAGTTTTTTTGCTTCAGATTCTTAGTGCTTTGTAAACTTGTGGCGTATTTTTTCCCTGTTTGCATCACCAAACAGATGATTTACATTTGCCATGTAAATATGGTATGAAAGTAAAGGTTTCTGTGGAATATGAGATATCACGAGTAGATCTTAATCTCATCAATACTGAAGTTTTGAATATATTTAATAGAATAAGTAATTGGAACTGGATGCAGAGTTAGAGAACTCTATTTAAGGGATATTAATGCAGCAGTCTGGAGGCACTGGCTGATTCTTGGTGTGCGCTATAGGAATTCACACCAGTGCTGCCTGAAAAAGACTATGAACTTTTTTATTTGAATTAGGATTCTTAGACATTCCTGTAAGGGGAATAGTAGATCATGCTGAAGTGAAAAGCTGTAATTAGCGTCAGTGTAGGAGTAACTAGGGATTTTGTGGTGGAGCTCTTCTCTTTTATTGTGCCATACAAATAGCAGAACACCTTGAGATAATGTTACGGTACTAATCTGTAAATTGTGCTATGATACATCCGAGGCTTTGAGTAGATGATGAATATGTGAGTAATTAAATTGCCATTACATAATGGGTGTTCACAAAGAACTTGGAGGTGGAACCTAATTGGTCTTTAGTGTTCATGCTGAAAGCTTGGATTTGTTGGAGCAAGTCCAGAGTAGGCCACAAAGATGATCCAAGGGCTGGAGCACCTTCTGTACAAGGACAGGATGAGAGAGCTGGGATTGTTCAGACTGGAGAAGCGAAGGCTCCAGGGAGACCTTATAGCAGCCTTCTAGAACTTAAATGGGGGCTAAGGAAAGCTGGGAATAGGCTCTTTCTCAAGGAGTGCAGGGATAGGATGAGGGGGGATTGAGATGAGATAGTAGGAAGAAGGTCTTCACGATTAGGGTGGTGGCNCCTTATAGCAGCCTTCTAGAACTTAAATGGGGGCTAAGGAAAGCTGGGAATAGGCTCTTTCTCAAGGAGTGCAGGGATAGGATGAGGGGGGATTGAGATGAGATAGTAGGAAGAAGGTCTTCACGATTAGGGTAGTGGGGCACTGGCACAGGTTGCTACGGGAAGTTGTGGCTGCCCCCTCCCTGGAAGTGTTCAAGGCCAGGCTGGTTGGGACTTTGAGCAACCTGATCCAGTTGGAAGATGTCCCTGCCCATGGCAGGGGGCTTGGAACAAAATGATCTTTAATGTCTCTAACAATCCAAAGCATTCTATGATTCTCTGCGAACTACAATGTGGTGAAAGAAATGTTACAGGAGACAGCCTGGCCCTTGTGTGCAAGAAGCCTCTTTGGAAATGTGGAGAGATGCCACTCCAGATACATTCAATTTAATTTACTTTTCCAAATTTGAGATTGTTTGGATGTAAGTGAGCCAGGCATGAGGCATGCAACAGCTCTTTGTTTTCATGCTGGGATCCGAGTTACTGGTGAGCAATTCTTACAGTATTAATATTATGTCATCAGATAGCATCACAGGCTGCCAGGAAAACATGGGCTGTCACAGAGGTGCGGTGAAGTCACCATTGCCCTGAACATTGTGACCCTGCGTGCCAAGCGAACAGTGTCATTTCTGCTGGCTCCTTTAAGCCTCTGCTGGTGCTTGCTCTGTTATCATGTGTGCAGAGTTGCTCTGCATCATGGGCAAGCAGCACCTCATAGAATACCGTAACGACATCTTCTTCTGGGTCAATCAGGGAGTTCCCAGTAGTGTTGCTAAGTGGTTTTCAATTCTTTCCAATCTCCTGTTTCCAAACATCTTTGAGGGTAGCTGAGCAACAATGAATATTTCCCGAAGAAATACTACAGGAGGTTAGTTGTGGTGTTCTATCAGAAGTTCTAGTATCCACGTGATATCTGTAAGGTAGATATTATTGCAAGTCTCTCCTGAGGCCAAGAAGGATGGTCTGAGATAGCGATGATTCCTGAAAGACGTTTATTCATGTGGGGCTGGGTGTTTTTGCTCTTGTGAGTTCTTGTCATTGGTGGTTTAGAAGGGCTTTAGGGTCCCTTCTAACCCAAACCGTTCTGTGATTCTATGATCTTACTTGTAAGTGTTTGTAACATCAGCTTTGATACATAACTAAAGATTCTTACATTTTTTTTTCCTCTTCTATTCTAGTTTCTCCTTCTAGCTTTGAGAGTGTTGCTCTGGGAGAAGAGGATCAGACCGGCAGGCTGATGAACGAAGACCTACGTATCCATAGTTGGCCTTGTTCTTACTACTTGGACACGAATAAGCAATGGGTCTCTGGCAGACTCTCACTGACTCCTGTTGCAATCAAATTTACAGCTGACAAGACTGGAGAGCTTTTGGTCAGCTTCCATCTTTCCAGCATCAGTGAGATCAAGAAGGAATCTTCAAATTTAATCTTCAGCTCCCTTACCATCTTAGAGAAGAACACCAAGCACTGGTTCAGTTCCCTGCGACCCAGCAGGAATGTGGTGTTCAACATCCTCGAGCACTTCTGGAGGGAGCAGTTGCTGTCAAGCCAAGGTGCAGGAGCAGAGGCAGCAGCTTTGCAGTCAACAAAGGGAAAAGAACTGACGGGATTATTAACTGGATCACAGAAGCGACTGGAGGACACAGCGAAAGTGCTGCATTACCAGGGCGAGCAGTTTGATAACATCATGAAAGGACTTAACAAGATCGAAGGGGATATGGATGTAGCAGACAGGTACAGTACTGAGACATCCCCTGACCTGAGCAGGGGCTGTGGGATTGTATTGTTTATGTCTGAAATTTATAAGGAAGATCCACTGCGGTCTTAGGAAACAAAACTTTTGACCTTTACTGAAAGTTTAAGGCTACGATGGCTTTTGTGTGTCTAGTTCTTGTTCTTATAAGATGATTCTGTATTTCTGTCTTCCCTTTTGTGTGACACTTTTTCATCCTGGTGAAGTTGTTTGTGTATATATCCCTGTCCTCTGTCCTTCAAATAACACTTAAAGCCATTGAGACTTTCTCACAACTGGATAGAGATCTCCAGAATATTAACAACCTATGCATTTTGAGAGAACAGGCAATCAATGAGGGGTAAGATATGAAGATTAATCTCCCCACTGAAGGAGAAGTTATGGAATACAGATTTTTATTAGATGTCCCAGAATGCATGTAAATAAAAACTACTGGAAGTTGAGTTTGGTTAGTCTTGCTCATCCTGGTCCAGCCTTTTCTGCTGTTGCACATCAAATGCAACCACCATTATTCTTCTTTTTTCAGAGGAAATCCTGAATATAACAGGTGGGCTGCTACTTTGGAGACAGTTTCCCAGAATTATCGACTGCAAATTAATCTTTAGTTTATGTGGATTCTACTCCTTTCTCTGTGCGTGAAAGCCAGCTCTTGAGGTTGCTTTTTGCATACGAAGTGTGTATAGTTGAGAGCTTTACTTCACAAGAACTTGCTTCCACGCAGCAGTGAGGATTGGGTCTGTGCCTGGGACACAGTCAGGGAAATGACTGCAGAAACAGTGCTCCCTGATTCGCCCTGTAAAATTAAACTGCTGTAAACCTTACATGGGATACTCCCTGCCTTTAGTTCTAGGTCGATTAAATACATTTTGAGGACCACCTTCCATATGAGGACAGGCTGAGAGAGCTGGACTTCTTCAGCCTGGAGAAGAGAAGGGTCTAGGGAGATCTTACAGTGAACTTCCAGTACTTGAAAGGGCTACAAGAAAGCTGGGGAGGGACTGTTTACAAAGGCTTGTAGTGATAGGATGAGGGGCTGTGGGTATAAACTGGAGAGAGGCAGATTTAGACTAGACATAAGGAGGAATTTCTTCATGATGAGAGTGGTGAGACACCGGCACATGTTGCCCAGGGATGTTGTATCTGTCCCATCCCTGGAGGTGTTGAAGGCCAGGTTGAATGGGGCCATGGGCAGCCTGATCTAGTGGGATCAGGCTTGGCAGGGTGGTTGGAATTAGATGATCTTTAAGGTCCATTCCAACCAAACTATTCTGTGATTCTGTGAAAAAAACCCATAAGTGGTGTTTAGCAACACTGAGCTGCTGAGCTTTGCCTGCAGAGTGTGGTGGTGCAAGAACTGGAGAGACACTACTAAACTGTTTGTGGTAATCTCAATGAGGGAATTAAGTCCGTGTATTAAAAAATTAGCCAACACATGCTACCTTCAGACAACTGAAATTAGAGACTGGAACACATTTGTTGTGTTGCTTAACTTCAGCTGTTGCAGAACTCAGTGTAAACAATAGATGGTTGGTGTCTTAGTTGGAATGTTTTGAGTTTACTATGTAACAATTAACGTTCAAAGTGAATTATTCTCTGTTGTATTTGCAGTTCAAAGGCAAATATAGGGTTCTGCAAGGGAGGAACAAACCCTTGCATGAGTAGAGGTTAGGGGCTGACCAGGTGAAAAGCAGCTTTGTGGAGAAAGATCTGAGTCCTGGTGGACAAGAAGCTGACCTTGAGTCAGCAGTGTGTCCATGAAGACTGACGGTGTCCTGGGGTAACAGAAGGTGACAGAGCACTGGAATAGGCTGACCAGGGAGGGCGTGGAGTCTCCTCTGGAGATATTCAAACCCATCTTGACATGGTCCTTTACAACCTGCTGCAGGTGACCCTGCTTTAAGCAGGAGGGTTGGACTGAGTGAGCTCCAGATGTCCCTTCCAACCTCTACCATCCTGTGATTCTCTCTGCTGCAAATTGGATTCAGCAGCCATCCAAAATAGACAGTAAGGTTAAGAGAAGTATTGTAATGTTTGAAGATGCAAAGAGTATCTTTATAGAAGCTCTGTGACACCTGCATGAAGAAGCAAACACAATGAAGTTCAAACTAGTTGTTTTTGGAAGAAACATCTGTTTTTTGGATGTCACATCTAAAGGGAAGTGTTGATTTCACAATGATTCTGGTGGTGTTCTCCATACCCTTTAATGAAAAGCCAAGATAACAGAAAGCTTCAGTGATAGCTTTTAAAGTTCTGTAGCAATAAATAATGAGTAGGAAAATAAATACCTGCTCATTGTTTTTGGAAGAGAGCTTTGGTTTGGGTTAAGATGCACTGGGAGGTATTATTTGTCCTCATGAGTCTGAAGAGCTAGATGCTTTGATATAAGAATGGAAAAATAAAGGAAGGCATTGACCAAATGTTAGCTGAGACTCCGTTTTATTTACCATATGAAGAGTTTGGCCAGCTTGCTTGAAGGCTAAAGTGCAGCCCAGAAATCATTAGCCAAGCTGTGTTTTAATTACACTATGCTTTTTAGGGACACTTAGTTTTCTAGAATAATTTGTGTGTGTGTGTGGTTTTGGTTTTTTTTTTTTTTCTTCTAAAACTGCTTTCGTTACCCGCTTTCCCCCTGCTAAAATAAATCAGTTCCTTTTAAACTGGAACACCGTCGTGTCTGTAACCCACGCAGAAAAAAGGGAAGGCTGTGACTGAAGCTTTTCTGGTTGTTGCACATTAAGTCATTCAGGCTATTAATGTAGATAAATATGCTAATGGATATTAAGGCTATTTCCTGCTTTCTTTAGAAACTCGATGAGGAGTGACTCCATGGATAATACCATGCAGGATCATCTTGCATGTGGAGCACATTTTGTGCAGACACTTCCATGCCTGTTAGTTCAAGGTTGTACAAGCGACAGCAGTTTGATTGTAATGTCTTTTATAAAAAGAACCAAGCCCCTTTATCTGTTTCCATGCATTTAAAACTGTAATTAACTTTATTTTACCTGTATGTGTGGCCTTTTTTTGATTATTAAGTCTGTTCTTGTATATGCCTGGGTTTATACAGCTGCTTTCAGTGCAGCTGTGTGCAGATAAGCTGAGCTGATCCTGACGTGCTAGCAGATGTTTAACGATCAAAAATAAACAGAAAGCCAGATGACTGGTTCCTTTTAAATATATTACTAGTAAGGAACAAGGTACTCTGGTTGCATATTTTGATTTGTATATGAGGATTGGTCATACAGTTTGTTGATACAGAGGGGTGATTCCTCCATGGAAGGCTGGAGAGGCTGGCTGGAGCCTTTGTTGGGATTCTGCATCGGGAAAATCATGACTGTAAATCAGACATTGAACAGCCAGGATGTCAGTCCCTGGGGAAAGAGGGAAGGAGATGGGTAAAGGGATAAAGTGATAAAAATTAAGACTCGGAGCTCTCCAGAATAAGTTACCACAATGTAAACAGAGGTATAGACTTGTCACATTGCAGCTGCCTTTCAGTAAGTGTATGTGCAGGCTTTTCTCACGGTGGACGGGATGAAGCAGACTTGTACTGCGGTAGGAATTTAATGACTTTTCAGACGTTAAGACACAAGCAGAAGCTATTGTTGCCCCATAAGTACTTTGTTGTGACTCTTTTCTAAATGAAGAGGAAAGAAACCATGCCTCGTGTCCTGTAGAAGCAATAGAATGGTTTGGGTTGAAAGGGACTTTAAAAGATTTTCCAGTTCCAACGACCCTGCCATGGGAAGAAACACATTCCACTGGATCAGGTTGCTCAGAACCTCCAAACCAGCCTTCAACACCACCAGGCAGGGTATATACATGATTTCTCTGGGCAACGTATGCAAGGGCCTTAATAGGAAAAAATTTCTTCCTAACATCTCACCTCAATCTCTCCTCTTTCGACTGAGAACTGTTCCCTTCATCCTATCCCTGCACTCCCTGATAAAGAGGCATTCCCCAGCTTTCTGTCAGTCTTTAAGTACTGCAAGGCTGCTGTAGGGTCTCCACAAAGTCTTCTCTTCTCTAGGCTGAGCAACTCCAGCTCTCTCAGCCTGCCCTCATGTGGGAGGTACTGCAGCTCTGTGATCATCTCTGTTGCCTCCTCTGGACTTGCTCCAGCAGATCCATGTCCTTCCTGTGCTGAGGGCTGCAGAACCGAATGCAGGACTCTGGGTGAGGTCTCATAAGAGTAGAGTAAAGGAGGAGAATCCCATCCCTCACCCTGCTGGTCGCACTTCTTTTGATGCAGCCCAGGATATGGTTGGCTTTCTGAGCTGCAGGCGCCCATTGCTGGCTCATGTTGGGCTTCTCATCCACCAGCACCTCCAATGAGATCAGGTCACTTGTTTCTGTTTTGTTACAGCATGGATTTTAATTTGGAAAGCATGAGTGCTAGCACAGCCTGGGGCTTTTTCAATCATTCTCTGTGTTGAACTTAAGTTGAACCTTGTAATTTGAAAATTCAGCCCTAAATTTATGATACTGCGCCATTTCAAATTCTGTTATTGCAGAACTTTTTGTTACATCTCCTTTGGTCTGTTTTTTTCTTTCCCCCCAGTTTTTTAAAGAATGTCACAGCGTTTTCAGAGCGCAGCAGGGAGCTCCAGACCCATTAGTCATCTTGCACTCTGTCTACATAAATATCTTATGTTCATGCTTTAGCTGGGAGTAGATTCCTGGAACAATTCATTTTGCCTCTGCTATCCATAAATTCAGTGGTTGACTCTCAATATGACTTATTCTGCTTTTCTTAGCACATGGATTTCTTTAAGTAGGTCTGTTTTGAAGCCGGTACAGGACTTTGATGGCTAGTAAACAAAGTGTGCTCAGCTGGAGCTTCCTCTGTCAGATTAGTCTTTGTCTGCAGCCAAATTAAACAGTATTTTCAGATTGCGAAGTTGTCTGCAGGCACACTCTGGTTCTCTCATGGAAAAAATATTGCTACAAAAAAAGTCCTGAGAGCAGCACTGCTGTGATGTGTGTTTTGTCAGGCAGTATCTTTCTAGAGTAAACTTAAAAGGAAATAAAATCAAACTGACTCTCCAAATTAGCAGTGAAGCAGTAATACATTGTATTTTGGTTTGAAAAGGTTGCCTCTCTGGGATATAAGTCAATAAATAGACTTCTGTAGCATCAGTAAGGTGACTGTTTCATTAAAGATTTTACGACTTGTGATCTGGCTTCGTAAGAAGCATCCACTGCAAGTCCAGTATTAGCATCTACTACATTAGTAGCATATGATTAATCGCACTGTCTTAAGGGATGTCTGGACTCCTGAGCTCCAGAAAGACAAGAAACTACTGGAATGAGTCCAGAGAAGACCACTGAGATGATGACAGGTCTTCAGCATCTCTCTTATGAGGAGAGGCTAAGAAACCTGGGTCTGTTTAGCCTGGAGTAGAGAAAACTGAGAGGGGACCTTATCAGTGCTGATCAGTATCTGATAGGCAGAGGTCAGGAGGATGAGACCAGACACTCTTCAGTGGTGCACAACACCACAGCAAGGGACAACATGCACAAAGCAAAGAACAGATAGTTCCACCTGAACCTGAGCTAAAACTGTTTTCCTGTGAGGGAGCACAGGAATAGGCTGTCCAGGGTGGGTGTGGGGTTACCTTCTCTGGTGATAATCAAACCCTGGACATGTTCCTGTGCAACCTGCTGTAGGTGACCCTGCTTTAGCAGGGGGATTGCACTGGATTAGCTCCAGAGGTCCTTTCCAGCTGTGACCAATCCATGATTAATTCTTCCTAACAGCATGTCATAACTTCCTTGCCTGCAGTAGATGAACTTGGGTGCCTGTTTACATGTTTTTCTTGCTTAGGTATGAGGCTTGACTCTGTGTTATTTCTTGCTATACAGTGACCTTCCTTGGGAACAACTGTTTAATTCCTCCATAAAGAGAGTCCAGTTAGCTTTAAGCTAAGGCACCAGTTTTCCAGTGAGGAGCCCTGTCTCCTTCAGGAGAGCTACACCGACGCTGATGACACTATCTCTGCTGATCTTTTTAGCCTCAACATCACATTCCTAGTGTCTTCACTGGCAGCAGGAATTTGGGAGTGAGGGCAAAGCAAAAGGTGGCATCAGGTCATGGGGTTGAGGTATAAAGGAGCTGAAAAAGGCAGCATTGGTGACGGCCAGGTGTGGAAATGTTGAGGTAAAAAACAGTGTTAGCTGAAGAACAGATAGATGTAAATTGGCCTGAATAAAGCCAGATGGAAGCTGGATTTCTGGGACTGAGATTCTGGGACTGCTTTCTGTGTTAATAACTGAAGAAAAGCTGCTTTTTAAAATGGATGGATCCTGGTAAGCTGTGAGTAGGTTTGGGTAGTGAAATAACAGCAGACTGGATTCAGCATTAAGAAATCTTTGTGTCTGTGGTAATTTGCTTTAAACTGCTGGGGTAGCAGGACCTTTATACTGGCTTTCACTCCTCTTAACACACTCTTTTCTCCACTAGGTTGTTGACTGAGCTTGAATCTCCTTCTTGGTGGCCGTTTAGCAGCAAGCTCTGGAAAGCACCACTGGAAACCAAGCCAAAGGAAACTGCCACAGTTTCCGATTCGAAGAACCAGGAAGGAATCATAATTAGAATTCCAGTTATTATCACCCACAGAACAGACGCAAATGTCAAGCCAGGAAAACTCACGCTCTTCGCTTCTGGCCTGGAAATCAGTGACTGCAATTCTCAGGTCATTCACCGGTTTGAATCAAAGGATGTAGATGATATCAGAGTTCATACACCATACGAAATCAGTGTCCGTCAGAGGTTTATTGGGAAGCCTGACACCTCTTACCGGCTCTTGTCAGCGAAGATGCCAGAAGTAATTCCCATCTTGGAGATGCAGTTTAGCAAGAAGATACAGTTTTTAGAAGATGCCCTAGGATTTGTTGGTGCCAGGAATTCTCCTCAGGTAGATTTGGGGACCTCCATTTGGCAAGCAGGTACGTGGCAGACAAGGTGATCCCATGCTGATGATAAAATACCAGAAAAATCTGCTAGGTGACTTTGTGTCCCCTTGCCAAAAGGGATAGGGTAGAAATACCAGAATTGTGTTGACCTGTTTTATTGAATCAATAAGGTTGGAAAAGGCCTCTTAAGTTCACCTAGTCCAACTGTCAGCCCCACACCACCGTGCCCACTAAACCATATCCTGAAGTGCAATGGCTGCAAACTTTTTGAACCCCTGAAGGGATGGTGACTCCACCAGTTCCCTGGGCAGCCTTTCCAGTACTTCTCCACTCTTTTAGTAAAGAAATGTTTCCTAATATTCAATCTGAATTTCCCCTGGTGCAACTTGGGGCTGTTTTTTCTCATCCTATCACAAGTCTATTTGCATTTACATTCTCCCAACTACATCAGCAACCTGTAACTCTAGATGCTGAAGCTGTGTCCCTCAGGAGCCTGACGCCTGGAAGATGCTGAGACCTCTTTAATATTGTGCTCCCAGCTGGTGTTGTCACGAACTTTGTGAAAGGATTAGCTTAATTTGGGTTTCAGCTGCTGGCCTGTGCTTTAACTACATCATCATTGTTTTTCTGGTGCTCAGCTATGCAGCATTGTGCAGAAAAGAGGCATTAGAAATCCGTTCTTCTTCCCTAACTTCATGCTTCAGAGTCCTCTGCCATTGCTGTTTTTCCTTTGGCAGTTTGTAACTAGAAGTATATTTATATTATGCGTGACCAGCATGTTAAGGGAGGTGATTCCTTCCCCTCTGCTCTGCGCTCTCATGAGACCCCACCTGTATTCCTGTGTCCAGTTCTGGAATCTCCAACATAAAAAGGATATCGAACTGTTGGAATGGTTCCAGAGGAGGCCACCAAGATTGGTGGGAATGGTTGGACTCGATGATCTGGTGGGTCTCTTCCAACCTGGTGATTCTATGGTTACCTGGGGGCTGGAGCACCTCTGCTGTGAGGACAGGCTGGGAGAGTTGGAGTTGTTCAGCCTGGAGAAGAGAGGGCTCCCAGGACGTGTTATAGCAGCCTTGCGGTACCTGAAGGGGGCTACAGGAAAGCTGGGGAGGGGCTTTTTCCATGGACATGGAGTGATAGGATGAGGGGGAATGGCTTTAAATTTAGATTAGGCATTAGGAAGAATTTCTTTGTGATGAGGGTGATGAGACCTTTGCCCAGATTGCCCAGGCAAGTAGTGGCTGCCCTCTTCCTGGAGTTGTTCAAATCCAAGTTGGATGTGGCTTTGAGCAACCTGATCCAGTGGAAGGTGTCCCTGCACATGACAAGGGGGAGGTTGATCTGGATGATCTTTAAGGTCCCTTCCAACCTAAATCTTTCTATGATTCTATAATTATGTGAATAACTATTCACTTCATTGTAGGAAGTTTAACACAAATTTTCAGTCCTGCAAGTTTTTAAATAGCGTGTGGATAAGCATTGTGTTCTTTTTCATATCTTAAAAAATTAGTTTTATTTATTTGAGAAGTTCAGATGTTTGAATTTAGGAGATTCTCGGTCCCAGTTTAGGTGTATGCATAATTTAATTGTTTAAGAAAGCACAGTGGAGACTGAAACCCTCTCACAACAATAGGAATGACATTCCTTAACGCTATTACTTCTGAATTTCTGGGAAGGGTTGTTTTTTTGTTTGTACAAGTCCAACCCTGGATTCATTTGGAGAGCTGGTGAATTTTTGTCTGTTAGGAATTTGTTTCTATCAACACGCCCAAATCTTCTTTTTCTCCTAATTTGTAGTGACAGAAGAGTAAATCCACAGATGGATTTATTGCCAGGTTATTAAAAACAAGTAGAAAAATGATACAATAAAACAATAGATGAACCTGTTTCTGTGCACCGAGCTGAAACTGGGAGCAGGGTGGATAACGTACTCTTGTTGACGAGTCGTCGAGGGCCATAGCTTGGAAAAGCTTGTTAATTTTTAAGGAAGTAAGGCTTGGACATCTGGCACTAAAATGTCAGCACAACAACTTAGAGGAAAAACAACCTGCTGATTTCTTAAGCACTGAGTTATTCCAGCAAATTGGTGTTCAGTTCCTGATGGTCTTAAGGCTGGTTACATAAAATAATTGGTAATACAGCCCTACTGTGCTTAATTTCCCACTGCTCTGCTCTGTTTGCATCTGAGTCAGTGAGTCAAGGATATTGCTCTCCTTACCCCCACCTGCATTCAGTCTGTTTAATTTGGAAATGCCAGTAAAGAAAACTAGAGGTTATGGAAATCCTGACTTCAGCTCCACCAGAACCCTTGTTTGTTCCTTCCTGCGAGTCTGTTGCTTTCTGTCCTCTGTCACAAGATGGCACTCGCGGACTGTGCTGCAACCTCTGGCTTTTGACACGGCTGCTCAAAGGGTGGAAATAGTGATTTTGAATTTTTGCTTCTTATTTTTTGCTCCTAAAAGCAAGGGGGTGGGGAGAGGGAGAAAATCTGTGTCGTGTCTGTCCACCTCTGTGTGCACATAAAATACGTGTGTATTTTTAGATAGCAAATGTTGATTCAGAGACTTGCAGGAGAATTATCTTTGCAGTGGAGGTACATCTATCCAGCAAACAGGCTCATAGCGTTCTTTGCAGTCGGTGGAGCAGCTCAGAGAAGTGAATACTTCCCCAGCTGCATTAGTCTCATCTGGATTCTGTCTGTTTATACTAATCCTATCTTAAAATTGTGCATATTGCATGTATGTATAAGTAGATACAAAAATACCTCATCTTTGTAAGAGTTTTGGCTTGATTCCACCTAGAAATTTGTGAAGAGCTTTAGATACATCAGATTATCTGAAACTATTTTTAGCTGCTTTATGTGTCTTTTCTAACTGTTTTTGGTGGGTTTTTTTTGGATCAGGCCACACGGGTGTTTAAATGGCAGAGCAGTGAGGTTTAGTGTGTGACAGAGGTTCTGTGCTGGGTCAAACCAGTACTCTCCCAGCCAATAACATCCTCAATTATGGCTGATACGGATGAAAAGAAATCCCACAGTGAGTCTGCAGTGTAACAGTCTAGGGCAGCACTATCACAATCCTAGAGCTGAAGTCTGGCATGCACCGGATGGGGTTTTTTTTATCCCTTTCATAAAATCATAGAATGGTTTGGGTTGAAAGTGACCTTAAAGACCATCCAGTTCCAACCTCCCACTGAATCAGGTTGCTCAAAGCTGCATCCAGTCTGGCGTTGAATACCTGTAGAGATGGGACATCCGTGAATTCTCTGAACAACCTGTGCCATTGTCTCAGCACCCTCATCATGAAGAATTCCTCTCTATTGTCTAATCTAAAACTCCCCTCTTTTAGCTTAAAACTGTTGCCCTTCATCCTATCACTACACTCTCTGAGAAGGAGCCTCTCCTGAGCTTTCCTGTAGCCCCTTTCAGTACTGGAAGGCTACTCTAAGGTCTCCCCAGAGCTTTCTTTTTTCCACGCTGAACAACCCCAGCTCTTTCAGCCAGACAAGTTTTTGAGGCTGCTGAGTTTTTTTCTACCTACCCCTGTGACCAAGCGTTCTCATTATTATGGGTTTCCAGCACTTTGTTCAAAGTTTTGGTAGCTTCTCATTCTCACGTGGTGGCAGCAAGTCTCACAGTCCAACTTGGGTGTAACAAAGCAAAATTGGTTGTGAAATATTTCTGCATTTCTATTCAAATTTTTTTTTCTGAAGTAGAAAATTACTGGGAAATGCCAAATCTCTTTCCTTGTCCCATTCTTTTTGTGCACTTTTGTCATATCCCCCTCCTCCTCAATGAGATTAATGAAGCAAAATGGATAGATTTCTTGTCTTTAATGAAATGATTAGCGTATGGTGACACTCAGCTGATAAGAAACACAAAGAATCTTGTCTGGCTATTTGCTGCCGTAGGAAGGTCTGTCGTTCCCTGCTGGCTTTGTCCTCAGAGGGAGACCATGGCAGTAATTTAGCAGGAGCGGTGTTTTTCAGCGCCTGACTCTTAGCCCCCTCCGAATACATGGAGCATTTGCACAGGGTAACACTAGTACAGTGAATGGCTCGCCTGTCTTAAATCTTGATGGTGTTTGAGTCCAGTGACTCTCAGGCTGATAACCAAATAATTCCCGGGATTATGAGTTTGCAGTAATTACTTGAGAGGGATTTAGGGTTTGCTGCTTTGGTTTAGCTTTTGTCTCCCTTTTCACAGGAAAGTAATGCTATCCAAAGTGGTCGGGTGTAGATCAGCCAGGTGGGCACCAGCTCCTCAGCCTGGCGGTCAGCTCTGGCATCTGACATGCTTTCAGTCCTGGTGTCTCTAGGATTGACTCTTTATCCTGTGCTGTGTTCAGGGCATGTGCCAACAGTATGCAGCAGTAGCATTTATCTTCCTCCTTGGTACCTCTTTTATCGGGAGAGCTTCAGAGATGTTTGGTGTACCTGTAGGAGCTGAGATGTGTGCCTTGGGTGTTCAGCATCCATCTGCATCAGAAACAACCACCTTTCCTTGTTGCAGGGCTTTGCTCCCGTACTGGGCAATATCCGATGCTGCAATAAGAGTGGATGCTTTAATTAAGGGACAGGCAGCATTTTTTACACAGGGATTGCATTAGTGCTGCTTAGCTGGGGCTTATCATCATTGTCTCTCTGTCTCAGGGGTTTGCTGACTTGTGATCTGTCACTTTTGAATCTTTAATTATAAAAGTTAAAGGGAGAAGAAGCAGCAGGTGGAGAATCATCTGTTCGACTGGAAGTGTTTTGTTACTGTTTCACTCTCTCTTCAGATAAATCCCTGCAGCCCAAAATGAACCTGTTCTCCAAATGTTGCCTTTAATAATAAGTCATTTCTCATCAGCCTGATCACCTCCAGGTTAGGTTTTGTTCAAAATACAGTATGAATCCTTTCTAGAAGAACATTGCTGAGCAGGCAAGGCTGGGTAAGGTTCCGCTTAGTGCACCTGTCCTCTCACAAACTGCTATGGAGCAAACCAAAGGCGAACCAGTTTGATACTCGCACTGGTCCTCCCTGTTGGTACAGGAGATGGCAGTCTGACATTGGGAATTTCTGTTGCAGCCACAGGACTCCTCGGAGGAGTGGTGCAGCCCAGCTCACCAGTGGGAGGCAAAGAAGGGATGGACAACGACCAGGTTCAGCTGCAGAAGCATGAGAAGATCTCACAGGAGGAAGCAAAAGAGCTCAAACAGGTATAAGTTGAGATAAGGTTGATAACAGCTGTTTAGCTTCCTCGTCTTCCTTAATAAGTTGTGGTTTTGCTATCAGAAACAGTCACTGTCCTTAACAAAATATTCCTCTCTGTTTAATGGGTGTATTTAAAAAATGAATTAATCAAGCTTGTGATTAAAATACACTGATATCTTTATATCTGGTTTTAACTATTTTGAACAAATGGGGATTATCAGCAAAATATATTAAGTGATAGGATTATAACCCAAATATCCTCAATGGTAACCTTTTTTTCCTGAAGATTAGGGAGCTTAACAATTGAATAATTTTCAGCTTTTTGATGTTTTCTCTCTGCTATCTTACACTTATTAGTACGGAGTAGCAGTTCTATTTGAGAAACATATACAAAGCTGAGCAAAGTATTTTATAAACATACAGAGGGGACTTGTAAGAGTACAGAGTAAGTATTCAATCCAGCAAATTAATAAATTGGAAATAGGTTGGAGACTTTACTAGAAAAAGAAGATTTATTTAAAGTAATTCAGTCTGATATTGTTGTTCTAAATGAAACCTTAAGGAATTTCTTTCATAGCTGATGCTCAGGACCTTTAGCGGAGGATCCATTTTTCACAGAATCACAGAATAGTTTGGGTTGGAAAGGTCCTTAAAGCCCATCCAATTCCATCCCCTACCCCTGGCAGGGATGCTTTCCTCTGGATTAGGTTGCTCAAAGCCTCATCCAACCTGACCTTCAACACCTCCAGCAATGGGTCAGCCACGACTTCTCTGGGCATCCTGTTCTGATGTCTCACGACCCTCACATTTCTTCCTAGTATCTCATCTAAATCTCCCCTCTTTCAGCTTAAAACCATTCCGCCTCATCCTATCACTGATAAAGAGCCCTTCGCCAGCTTTCTTGTAGGTCCCCATTTTGTAGGATATGGTTGATCTGGAACTATCTGGAAAAGTAAAAAAGTATGATTTCAAGCAGGTTAAGTGTCTAAAAATGAAAGCTCTCTGGAAAAATCTATTTTTTAAGATTAGAAAAAGCACAGTTAGATAAGTGAGAGTTTAACCTTTGCAGAAGGCTAATTTCAGAAAATTCTGAAGTTCTCTGTACTGGATGGTGAACTAGAAATGGTGTTAAATGGCCAGTGTTAAAACTAACCAAAACACTTTCAAGATCAGCTAGAGCTCAAAAGACAGTCCTGGTATGTGTTTATACCACTCTAAGCCAAGAGTTGTTAGACCATCTAATGATTTTGGGTGAGCTTGTGGGTGGGTAGAGGATCTGGATGCCAAACTGCCAGGCCTTGGATTGGCCTGATTTTTGCCCCCCTTATAATTTCTGAGCATCTGTTCCAAGAGCATCAGGCCTCTTTTAATCATCATTCTGGTCATTAATAATTTTAAGGTACATGTCGTAATTCTTATAAATTCTTATAAACCTCCTGTTCCTTTCTGTTACTAGGAGGTGCTGCATAAATACTCAGTTTTAGACCAAAACTTGCTTCTGAAACCAAAGTATAATTAAGACCTTTTGACTAAAATATCTTATTTGGGCTGTTTCAAAACCAAAATGGACTATTCACCACTTAATCATTCTCCCTTCTTGTTTTTTGAAGAGCTTATCTCTGTGCTTTATCATTTTATCAAAAATAAGCATTTTCTGAAGCAGCATTGACCTTTTGGAAGATTTGAAGGGAGAGTATTTCTCAATCATATCTGTACAAAGAGCAGCAATCTGTTATTCATGCGTGCATACACTTTATACAGCTGTTACTTATTCAAAAGGGCTAATTATTCCTTTTGTAACTGTCAGCTTTTCAGCACTGTAATTCTGATTTGTAGCCAGACCCAAAAAAGCCAAATGTAGCATGGAGGGGTCACAGAATATGGAACAGTTTTGGGTCAAAAGGGACCTTAAAGATCTTCCAGTTCCAACCCATTTTCATGGGCAGGGATGCCTCCCACTGGATCAGGTGGCTCAAAGCTCCATCCATCCTGGCTTTGAACTCTTCCAAGGAGGGGGCAGCCATGCAGGGGGAGGATTTAGATGAGACATTAAGAACAAATTCTTCATGATGAGGGTGGTGAGACTCTGACACTGGTTGCCTAAGGAGGATTTGGATGTCCCGTCTCTGGAAATGTTCACAGCCAGGCTGGGTGAGGCTTTGAGCACCCTGGTCTTGCCTTGGTCCCTTCCTACCCACACCATTCTATGAATCCATGGATCAGGTTCATGGAGTGTGAGTCTTCTTGCATCGTTCCATTTGTGTCTGTGTTCTGTCTCCAGCCAAGGTGATTGCTTTGTTCCCACTTGTGTCAGAGCAGAAAGGGGTGGGCAGCACTTGAACTTCTCTTTAAACAGGTACATAAAATAGAGCAGATGAATTGTGACCTAAGCTGCCCTGTGTTGGTTGCGTCCCCATGGCCCGTGCAAGAACTTGGGCTTGGATGGACACCTCCGAGCAGGGTCTGCGTCTGCTGCAGTTGAACACTCGACACAGGGAAGATTTAGAGAGCAGTGACAAATTTGCTTCCTTGTTTTTTGCAACATGAGTGCTGTGCTTGGGAATATTAGGTAACTTGCCTGAAACTGCACACAAAATCTATGACAGAGCCACAAGGACAAATCAGACTTTCCAAATTATAGTCCATGTGACACAAATCTGAAGCTGTTTCAACATGAGATTGACCAGTGCCTAAGGAAATGTGCCTTTAAAATGTGCCTTTGGGCTCATACCTGCTGTTTGGCTTTGTGTAACGGGTAGAGTTTCACACTGAGTTTTCATGTCTTGGTTCACTGTCCAAGTTCACCGCTGGCACAGAAGCCACTGCTGCTCTGAGCAGCTGACAGAACTGGAGCGGTGATAACTGGACATCTTGCCACGTTTTGCTTTGCAAAAATAGTGACCAGCTTTGGCCAGACTTCAGTTTCAGTAACTCCTTCCAGCAGGCTTTGTGGGCTGTGCTGGAAAAGCATCTTAACTGTTTCAGGTCCCATTGGATTGAGTAGCAGCACTTGACTTGCACGATTGAAGATGCTGACAGATAAAGGGTTAAAGGGATTTATTACCAGACTCTTGGTCAAAGAGAATTAACAGATGAAAGTGAGCCGCTTGCCTTTTATTTTTGTGTGTGTGAGTAACCACATCATCATCACCTGCTGTGTTTTGAGGCAGAGCCTAATTGGCAGGTGAGCTGAGCAGAGCCATGTAGCTGACCAAGTTTCCATTTTACTGCTTTTGTATTTTAAAAGCTTTTCTGTTCTCAACAGTTGTGTCTTTTTTCTGTATTTTAAATGTTCAATATGCAATAATGAGCGTGAAGCCTATCAAAAGTAATCTGGTTAGAAACTAAAAATAAACTGGTTTTCATGGCAAGCCTGGGCCTTTTTTGGCACAATTTTGGTTTACAAAGATCTCTCTTCTTGAAGGGATGAGGAAGGGGGTGGGGTTGTTGCTTCCTTTTTGCATCCTTTTTTTTCCACTCCTACTGTGCTACCTGAGTCTCTTTGGAGGCTTGCACCGAGTGTCACCGCATTCATCTTTTGTGTTTGCCTTGATGAATTTCACGGACTGAGATAATAGAATCACAGAATCATTTAATGTTGGAAAAGATCTCTAAGATCATCCAGTTCAACTGTCAGCCCAACACAACCATCCTTACTAAACCATGTCCCAAAGTGCCAAGACTACATACTGCTTGAACACCTCCAGGGATGGAGACTCCCACCACTTCCTTATGGATGAGGATGTGGCTCAGGAAGGACAGACTTCCCACATGGCTAAGGATGCTTGGTGAGACACCTCCTTAAGCCTGGGCCTTGCTGCAGCAGAAAATAGAGGTGTTGAATGGCCAGAGGGAACTTGCTGGAACACGTATCAAGCCAATGATCCAGAAAACCTCAGCAGACACTACTGTGTTTGTTCTGCTGTGCTGGAAAACAAACTCTGGATCACTCTTGGATAAAACTTTTTAGGTGAAAGTGTCACCACAGGGCATCTTTAAATCATCTGGAAATTATAAAGTATATAGCTTTAATTACTATCCTTTAGGATTGAGGTCTTGTCTCACTTAAACTAGTATAAAGAGTTAAAAGTTTATTAGAGTGTTGCCTGAAACCCTGTAATCTTCTCTCAGCTGGACATTGGAGCTGACCCTGTTCTGAGGTGGGTAGCAGGGACCAGAAGACCTTCTAAGGTCTTTTCCAATCTTCATTCTTCTGTGACTTTATGAATTTAGGATTAATCCCATGTAGCAATAGCTACTTTATTTATATACTATATATATTACTAGATTTATGTGAATGTTTATNCTTGTTGCTTCCTTTTTGCATCCTTTTTTTTCCACTCCTACTGTGCTACCTGAGTCTCTTTGGAGGCTTGCACTGAGTGTCACTGCATTCATCTTTTGTTTGCCTTGATGAATTTCACGAACTGAGATCATAGAATCACAGAATCATTTAATGTTGGAAAAGATCTCTAAGATCATCCAGTTCAACTGTCAGCCCAACACAACCATCCTTACTAAACCATGTCCCAAAGTGCCAAGACTACATACTGCTTGAACACCTCCAGGGATGGAGACTTCCACCACTTCCTTGTGGATGAGGATGTGGCTTAGGAAGGACAGACTTCCCACATGGCTAAGGATGCTTGGTGAGACACCTCCTTAAGCCTGGGCCTTGCTGCAGCAGAAAATAGAGGTGTTGAATGGCCAGAGGGAACTTGCTGGAACACGTATCAAGCCAATGATCCAGAAAACCTCAGCAGACACTACTGTGTTTGTTCTGCTGTGCTGGAAAACAAACTCTGGATCACTCTTGGATAAAACTTTTTAGGTGAAAGTGTCACCACAGGGCATCTTTAAATCATCTGGAAATTATAAAGTATATAGCTTTAATTACTATCCTTTAGGATTGAGGTCTTGTCTCACTTAAACTAGTATAAAGAGTTAAAAGTTTATTAGAGTGTTGCCTGAAACCCTGTAATCTTCTCTCAGCTGGACATTGGAGCTGACCCTGTTCTGAGGTGGGTAGCAGGGACCAGAAGACCTTCTAAGGTCTTTTCCAATCTTCATTCTTCTGTGACTTTATGAATTTAGGATTAATCCCATGTAGCAATAGCTACTTTATTTATATACTATATATATTACTAGATTTATGTGAATGTTTATATCATATAATGGTTTGGATTGGAAGGGACCTTAAAGCTCACCAAATTCCAACCCCCCTGCCATGGGCAGGGACACCTTCCACTGGATCAGGTTCTTTAAGGCCCCATCTAAACTAGTCTAGAACATGTCCAGGGATGGAGCATCCATGAATTCCTTGGGCAACTTCTACCAGTGGCTCACCAGCCTCATTCTGAAGAATTTCTTTCTGACGTCTATTGTAAATCTTCCTTCTTCCAATGTAAAGCCATTCCCCTGTGTCTTATCACTCGATGCCCTTGTAAAACATCTCTCCCCAGTATTCTTCTAGCCCTCTTCAGGTAAGGTCTCCTTGGAGCTTTCTCCAACCTTAACAACCCCAACTCTCTCAGTCTGTCCTTGCATAGGCAGTGCTCCAGCCCTCTGATCATCCCCGTGGCCTCCTGTGAACCTGTTCCAACAGTTCCATATGCTCCTTACGTTGGGGATTCAGATCTGGACACTAGTCCAGGTGATTTCTCACAGGACGAGAGCAGAGGAGGAGAACCACCTCCCCTGACCTGCTGGCCATACTACTTCTGATGTAGCACAGAATATAGTTCGCCATACGTGTAAAATATATGCAGAAGCAGCTCAAATGGAGGGACTGAGGGAGAGCAACCTCTGAAGTTCCCATTTCCAAGTAGTGTAAAGGTAATTCCTCAGGAGAGGCAACACCTCATTTCAGATCCACGTCTCAAATCATACACACAGTAGATCTGATCATGTCATTTTTCTTTTTAGTGTGTATCCTACACACATCTGCCACCTCCAGTCTGGGAATTCAGCCTTGCCTTCCTGTTACAGCAAAAGAACCTGAAGTGTTTCATTTGGGATAGAAACAGGGGGGTTTAGCTTGTAGTTTTGCTAAGAACAGAAAAAAAAGGTAGATTAAGCTTGATCCGTGGTTGGTTTTGTATTTTTGCTTTGGCAGCCAAATTGCAAACCTAATTATTCACACAGCCTTATTTCTGGCTGCTTGTGATTTATGGAAAGAGCTAAGAGATGTTTTATGAGATAAATCCCACTACTGTGGCTGACTTCCAGCTTCAGTCAGAGAGTTTTGTCTGCGTAAAATTCCCCTGCCATTCCAGCTCGATATGATATTCCTTGCTGTTTCTCTCAAACCAGTAACTTGCATAACTGCTAATGATGGGATCGCTGGGGAACTCAGCCCCACGTATGGATAAAGGGGCTGCTGATGTTTCACAGCAGCCTCCTTGGGGCAGATCTTATAAATTCTAAAAGGAAAATGAGATGAATTTGCCAATTATGAAAAAAAATAAAATTAAACATGTATAGAGTACAATTCTTTCCTCCTATTTTACCAAAAGCCACGTTTATTTTGTTAGACAGGCTGTATTTCTAGTATCTTCAGTAGTGCTACCTGTATGCTTTGTGCCACAGCAGTTGATGTGGTTAATCCTGGAGCAGTTTGCTTTCTTGGAGGCTGTTATTGATTGGATAAATGGCTCTTGCTATCCATGAGGACATCATGGAAATATCTGTGGATGCCTATGGAAACAGATCACTTAAGGCTAGTGGTGACAACAGAGACAACCCCTTTATGATCAGAAGCGATGAATAAGCTGGATTTGCAGTCAGTAGGATGTGGTGCTTCCAAATCTCCCTCAGATACATTTGAGAAATGGCAGCTGAGGCTTGGCTCTGCCTGACTTTCTCCTTTTGCTTTAGAGGCTTCTGTCTGGTTTGGACCAGTGTCTATAGACCAAGGCTAGCTATACTCTGTGCTGCATCAAAAGGAGTGTAGCCAGCAGGGCAAGAGAGGTGATTCTCCATCTCTCCTCCACTCTGGTGAGACCCCACTTGCAGTAATGTAGCCAGTTCTCAACATAAGAATATGAATCTTTTGGAGTGAGTCCAGAGGAGGCCATGACGATAATCTGAGGGCTGGAGCACCTCCTATATGAGGACAAGCTGAGAGAATTGGGGTTGTTCAGCCTGGAGAGGAGAAGGCTCCCTATATCAGCCTTCCAGTGCATGAAGGTGAGCTACAACAAAGCTGGGGAGAGACTTTTTGCAGGAGGATGGAGTGATAGGATGAGGGCGAATGGCTTTAAATTGAAAGGGAGGATATTTAGATTAGACATTAGGAAGGCTTTCTTGATGACAGCGGTGAGGAAGTGGCACAGGTTGCCCGGGGAAGTTGTGGCTGCTCCATCCCTGGAGGTGTTCAAGGCCACGTTGGATGGAGCCTTGAGCAGTCTGATCTTGTGGGAGGTGTCCCTGCCCATACCAGTGGGTTGGAAGTGGATGATCTTCAAGGTCCTTTCCAGCCCAAACCATTCTATGATTCTATGACCCTCTTAGATAGCTGGGTCTCCTCGCATTCTCAGAGTAGCTTAGGATCTTTGCTTATGGTCCTACATGTGTGAACATGTAGTAATTTGCTAAGAAGAGTGTAAACTGGTTAATTTGTTATANTGTGAACATGTAGTAATTTGCTAAGAGGAGTGTAAACTGGTTAATTTGTAATATAATGCTTTCAGTCAGGAATAGACTGATGTAACTGATGAATCTGTTGTTTCTTGTCTCACCTACATCCTCAGCTTCTTGGCTGCCCTGATGTCTGTTCATACCACACCACCCTCTAGGCCCTTGAAAGTCATTTGTTTGGGTACCCAAATCTCACTTTTTTCCTCTGCTCCATCTAATGATGCTTCTTTCTTTAGTGGGTTGTAGTAAAACAATGCTTTCTGTCCTTTGACCTGATCCTTGCCTAATCTTGCTACACCTGCAGCCGTGTGATCCCCATTGGGTTTTGTGCCTTCCGTGCTCTCTGTCTTCATCACCTTTCAGCACGCACAACTTCTCAGGGCAAGCAGCTGCTCTAAGATGCAGACTTACCAAGGAAATGATAACAGAACTAACAAAAACCTGATATTTACACTAATTTTTACTTATCATTTAACCCGCTCCCTTCCAGTATAACCCTAATATTCCAGATTGGACTTGTCAGGTCTTTAGTTCATTGTTTAGATCATTGCAGTTCAGCGTGTTAGAGTAGGACTTTTGTCTTTTCACCAGCACACGTCAGGAGCCACTCCAACAAATGATTTAGTAATTTAAAGCAATGAAATAACTAATTGCCATAGGTCTAATTGCATTTCTCAAGGAACCAGCTGGTCAATTGCTTATGGCTCTCAGTCTTTCCCTCTGACAGATATTAAAGAAACTGAAGGGCCTTGCCTTGGAGACAGAAGCCGAGCTGGAAAGGCAGGATGAAGCTCTTGATTCCATCACTACCTCCGTAGACCGCGCCACGCTGAATATTGACAAGCAGAACCGCAGAATAAAGAAGCTAACGTAGCACCTGCAGGAGCTTGTGGGGATGGTATTGTGCGGAAGAGGAGCCTCGGGGTAGTGTATTTTTCAAGACTGTTTCTTTAATAGACACTTTGCTAGTGTGAGAGATGTTTGCAATATTGTTTGGAATACAATGCTGCTGTTGTCAAGTTCCTGAGGGTTTTGAAAATGTTTCCAGCCTTAGATGATGTTTGAAGGGTGTTTTAGGATTAAAAAGGCTGAGACTTCTAATTGTGATGAAACGTTGGTAGTGGATTCTTTACTACTTACAGAAAATCTGTAAATACGAAGGGGTGTGATATAATGCAAAGCAATTTTTTTGTGCTTTTTTTTATGTTGCTGCTTTTGAATATTCCTTTCCTGCAAGGAAGAAGTGAAGGAGAGCTGAGCTGCATATGAGACTACTTTAGATGATTACAGCCTATTAATTCTCTCTCAAGGTCTTTCTTTAAAATACTTAATAGCTGAACTAAGGGTCAGCTGTTATTGAGGCTTTGTTTTTAAGTTAGTGCTGAGGTGAGCAAATGATGGTGATAAAACCTTGTGTTCCCTGAGCAAATTGTTTTAATAGGTTTGAATCATGCTTTTTGTGTATCCAGAAATTTTATAAAAATAATGAAGACGTAGTGACCACAGCTGTTCGTTGCCTTGTCTTGGGAAATCAAGAGAAGACAGTTAGTTTAACATGCATGTATTGGTAGAGACATCTACTTATCGAGTAGATTTTATGGTTTTGCCATTCAGTAAATGTTTTGCTTACTTTAAGACACTTAAAAAGTTAAGTGTCAGAGTTAAATACTTGCTTCTGCTTTCCAAAAAGGCACTGCTGATTTTCAGTGATCATCTATGTGGTTTTATGTGTTTTATGTTTCCCCTTCGAACTGCACGTGTAGGGAAGGAATTGATTTTGCGCAGAAAAGTGCTTTTCTTCAGGGGTGAATTTATTCAGTTCTTAGAGTTCCGTGTTTGTGTCCCTCACTTGCACACAGTTGTTTTAAGTCTTTGGTAGTAAACTGACATGGGATGCAGTGTCCTCAGAGTGTCATGAACACAGCGTTCTGATAACACGATCCCTAAGTGCTATGTTGGATCTAGGCCACCATGTTTCTGATGGCCGTTAGTGAAAGGTCTCTTGGCCCTTTGCTTCTCTGTCCCTCATTTTCCAAGGGTTTCCCTACCATTTGTCTCTGACTCTCTAAATGAGAACTTGTGTGGGTCATCATGTGGGTTTTGTGTGTCTGCTCCGGGTTAATGGGCTTCCAGCGGCCTGTGATTGGAGCTGTAGACATTTGTGTAACATTTGGTAGTCAAGGCACATCTGCCTATCTTGTGGCTTTTCTTTATTTGCACTAATTGTTGAAGCATTTCAGGACTTCTTGTAGACTTGGATTTCTGAAATAAAAGGGAATACTGACAGTTCTTGTCAAACAGGTTTCGTTGAGTTTACAATTGACTCCATCAAGATTACAGGACAGTGAAGTCCTTTTCCTGTCCTAACTTGATACTGTATAGGTGAGATTCCACATAACCCATGTGTCTATTGTCTGTGGCATAGAACTGATTTCATCATTTCCTATAGTTTACCAGCTATTTTAGTTCAAAGTAGCTGTTGTAATATGTCTTTTTTTTTTCCAAGTGATTTTATATTAAAAAATTCTTGTATTGCTTTCAAATACAACACTTTCGGTGCAATATTTTTAACTAGTGAAGCTTTGAACTGTTTATTCTACTGGTAGCTGATGTGAAGTTTTCCTGTCTAAGAGTAATTCAGCCTACCTTTTAAAGAAAGGTACAGTAATTCACATACAGTTTGCTGTTTTCAAGATCTTACTTACACTACTGTGTTTTGTATTAATTCATATTAGTTTGTTAGCATTGGAGTTAAGTGTTTTTCTGCACTGCAAGTCCTTAATTTATAGTCCAGGTTGTTCAAGGCATGCACGTTACCTACTTACTGAGTATGGTGTTTATATACATGCACTATGTACTGTGAAATAAAATATTGTCTGGGTTTCTCTTGTTTATTTCTGATACCTAAATAGCTGTTGTACTGTGAAAGGAAGATATGTTTACACCACTAATTATTTCATGAACTTAAAGGTATGCTTTGCACAAAATCATTCGATGGTTTGGGTTGGAAGGGCTCCTAAAGCCCATCCAGTTCCAAGCCCCTGCTGTAGGCAGGGACACCTCCCACTGGATCAGGTTGCTCAAAGCTCCAACCAGCCTGACTTTGAACACCTCCAGCGATGGGACAGCCACAACTTCTCTGCATAACCTGTGACACTGCCTCGCCAACCTCAAAGTAAAGAATTTCTTACTGATATCTCATCTAAATCTCCCCTCTTTCACTTTAAAACTCTACCCCGTCATCCTGTCCCTGTGCTCCCTTATAAAGAGCCCTCCTCAACTTTCCTATAGGCCTCCTTTAAGTACTGGAAGGCTGCTCTAAGGTGTCCCTGGAGCCTTCTCCAGGCTGAACAACCCCACCTCTCTCAGCTTGTCCTCAAATGGGAGATACTCCAGCCTTGCGGCTGACTGAAGGAATCTCTGAACTGAATTAGTCCAAACCAGGATTGCCAAAAGTAAATACTAATTACATATCATTTAGTTTAGCATTCTTTGTGCCATTCCTTTTATTGTTGTGGATTTTAGCACTGAACTGTTGCATCTAATATTTTGTGGTTTGCCTTAGTCCAACATATTTTCCCTCCAACGCAAGAACTTGTAGCATCGTTTGTAAGACANTCTCTCAGCTTGTCCTCAAATGGGAGATACTCCAGCCTTGCGGCTGACTGAAGGAATCTCTGAACTGAATTAATCCAAACCAGGATTGCCAAAAGTAAATAATAATTACATATCATTTAGTTTAGCATTCTTTGTGCCATTCCTTTTATTGTGGATTTTAGCGCTGAACTGTTGCATCTAATATTTTGTGGTTTGCGTTAGTCCGACATATTTTCCCTCCAACGCAAGAACTTGTAGCATCGTTTGTAAGACACGTCCCTTTCTAGAGCTGTGCAGTAGCTGGATTTCATGTGCCTGGAGGACTTCCCATCTGTAATTTCCTCTTAATAAATGTCTTGGAATAATGATCTTCTCTATTGTATTCACTTGACTGAGAAGTTGTAGTGAAAAATCCTATATCCACTACCTTGTCATGCTGTGGAACTGAATTCTTTGCAGCACTTTTTGTAGCATTGAGGTTTAGATTTTTAAAGAAAAAGAAGGGAAAATTTTAACTGATGGGATATTGAATATATGAATGTTATATGAATGTTATATATGAATATGAATGTTAGCTATATGAATGTTAGCTATCCTCAGTTGGACAATGAAGTGGGTGAATGTCAGCATGCACGATGCTCTGTCCTGGAGACTGTTGCAGAGGAGCTGTTCCAGCTGTTGGAGAGAGGATCAAGAGCTGTTTGGACACGGCATGAATTGAATGAAGTCTTGGTACATGATTATAAAGATTTAACTCTGATCAAGACTTCTCTTACTATAGAATCTTGGAATTGTTTGGTTGCAAAAGACCTAGAGAAAAGGAGGCTAAGGGGAGACTTTATCACTGTCTGCAACTCATGAAAAAAGGTTGTAGCAAGATGGATGTTGGTCTCTCCTCCCAAGTGACAGGTAATAGGATGAGAGAAAAGCTGCCAGGGCAGGTTTAGTTTGGACATCAGGAAAAATTTCTTCACTCAGAGGGTTCTTAGGCCCTGACAGAGGCTGCCCAGGGTGGTGGTGGAGTCACCATCCCTGAAGGTGTTTAAAAGGTGGGTAGATGAAGTGCTCAGGAAACTGAATGGTTTAACTCAATGATCTCAAAGGTCTTTTCAAACCAAAAGATTTGGTGACACCTGTCTTTTAAACACCTTCCTATGTTGAGGATTTCAGAAATGGACCCAGTACTCCAGGTGGGGTCTCACAAGGGAGGAATAGAGGGGCAGAATCCCCTCCCTCACCCTGCTGGCCACACTTCTGATGCAGCCCAGCGTACGATTGCCCTTCCAGGTTGTGAGCGCACGTTGCCAGCTCATGTTGAGCTTCTCATGATGAGAGAGTCTGAAATGACTGGAGCTTCAATGTGTTTTTGCCTGAGAGTTGGAGCGTTTCCTGTGGAATCGTGGAAGCTCTGGTCATAAACATGACACTTTGCAGTCCTCTGGCAAGTGGAGTAAGGAGATTTTTTCGGGCAATTAATTAATTTATCCAAAGCCTCATAATAGCTGTCTGTGTTTCCAAAGCCAGCGCTTTGAAACCACTGGTATGCTCTTTGCAGAAGGAAATGGAGCAAAGCTGCCTGCAAGTGTTGAAGCCTGTCTCTGGGAAGAGCGTTGAGGAGAGAAATTGGCTGCATTTACTTTTTAATTTGACGAACCGTGGCAGCAGAATCCCTTGTTTCTACTCGCTGTGTGTGTGCAATGTCAAACCTCGGCCCGGTAAAGGGAAAAATCATTTTGTAATGGTCCGAGTCATAGGTTTAACAGCTGAGCTCTACAGAGTAAACAGCTTTTGGCTCACCTACCGCTCCAGGCTTGCCTGTTTGTGACTTGCAGCTCATCACAAGGCTCCTCATGGGGCTGTTTGGGCTGTCCATTGTGGATCTGGAGGGAAGGGTGCTGGCTCGGGCTTTGCCCATCAGCCTTTTCCTTGTGAGGGAATCATAGAATCATTATAGAATCACCAGGTTGGAAAACACCCTAGAGATCACCAAGCCCAACCAAACCTGTCCCCTACAGAATCAAGTCCTAACTACTTAACCTATCTGGTTTTTTAGATACATCGAGGGATGGTGGCTCAGCCAGCTCCCTGGGCAGCCTCTGCCAGTGCTTGATAACCCTTTTGGTGAAAAATTTTTTCTTAATGTCTGACCCGAACCTTCCCTGGTGCAAATTGAGGCCATTCCCTCTCATCCTGTCACCTGGGAGAAGAGACCAGCACCCACCTCTCTACAACCTCCTTTCAAGTAGTTGTATAGAGTGAAAATTTCTCCCTCAATCTCCTCTAAGCTGAACAGCCCAAGGTCCCTCAGCTGCTCCTTGTAAGAATTGTTCTCCAGCCCCTTCACCTGCCTTATTGTTCTTCTCTGGACATGCTCCTTGTTCCAGGACCTCAATGTCTTTTAATGAGGGACCCAAAACTGAACCCACTATTTGAGGTGCAGCCTCACCAGCGCTGAGTACGGAGGCAGAATCACTTCCCTGGTCCTGCTGGCCACGCTGTTTCTGATACAGGCCAAGATGCCATTGGCTTTCCTGACCACCTGAGCACCTGGGGGTGCATCATGCACTTCATCCCAGCCCAGCAAGCCCGTGATGTTGCTGGCGAGCATTTTGACTCTTCAAAGTAAATACAGCATATGGGGCCAGTTGAGTGTGAGCCAGGGTACATCAAAGACAACACAAGCGCTCTGGATTCGAATTGCCTCCTGTTTGAAGTGCAAAAGTGTTTGCTTAATGGTTTAGAAGTCCATCCTGGCTTCTATCAAAGGGTTTAATTTTAAACCAGCAGATTTTAACCCTTTTATGAAGAGGAGGAGTTATAGTTCAACACCAAAATTAAGTAGGCTGAGTTAAGGATTCTGGCATCTTTTGATTGTTTTCTAAGGGTTTATATAGGACATGGATCATTCGGGCTGGAGGGAATAAGAGCTGGAGAGGCAAACGGTGGTATCATAAGCTGGTGCCCTTTGATGAGTCTGATGCAGCTCCTAGTGTGTAGTTACGCCTTAAGTTTTCTGGTTTCCAAACAGTGTGGTTTCCAAACAATGCCTGCCTGAAAGATCCTCTAGTTCCAACACCCTGACATGGACAAGGACACCTCCCACAAGACCAGGCTCCCCAAGGCCCCCTCTAACCTGGATTTGAACACCTGCAGGGATGGGGCAGCCACGACTTCCCCAGGCAACTTTTATATGACAGTGTATTTTTTTTACGGCCATGATGACACAAACAGAGACAGGAGAGGGCAATTGCAGCTATGCCAAGGGCTCCCTTCCATGATGGCATCTCCATTCAGTGCCCCCTGTCTTGCCAAGCTGCTGAACTCCTGAGCCTGAAAAAGGAATCCGCATTCAGTTAAATGATTTCCAGGACTTGAATTCTGCTTTAGAAAATCATCCTCTTGGGCTGCCTCCATTCTTTTCCTTGCAACTTCCATGTAAGAAGCAAACCACACGGCAGGCTTGCATTTTTTTTTTCTCTAACAGGCTGTTTTAATCATGTATATTTAACACAGGGTTTGGGCTGAGGTTTTGACTGGGTATGCTGCATGGTGAATACCAGAGGGTGTATCAGCTTTAAGTCATTTCAGTTGTGTAAAAACCACTGCCTCCATTGTGTAGAGGCGGTAACAGTTTTAGAAATCGGTTATGTGCCATGATAAGGCCTCCAAATTCATATTTTCCCAAACAGGCCAAGCCTACCTTTAGCTAAAACACTTCTGAACTGGAAATTGTGAAACAAGAATCAAAGAATCAAAGTGCTTTCTAGTGATCATCAATGCACCAAAGCCCTTGGTCATCTTTTCTCCTGCCTTTGGCTTCAGGGGACTCGCTGCTCTGACAGGTTTGACATGAACCTGTCTAATTCTGGACACTGTTGGCCAAACCAATAATTTCATCTCTCTTATTGGTAATCTGACAGCGTATTTGTGCCAACCAGAACTGGAGCATCATTTTCATTGCTAGAAAACCTGTCCCCCATTGCATAGACCATGAGGAGAACAGTTTTCTTTCTGTCCCCTGGACATTTTAGAAGCACTTGGGATGTAATAGATCTCTCAGTACTTGCTAACCAGTGCGCTGTCTGAATGCAAGCTTCTCAGGAGAATGTTTATAATGCACACATCTCTGTGCTTCCATAACTGCTAGAAATGATATTGTGGTGATTTTTATTCCATACACATCAAGTCTTGAACTTGACAACTGGATCCAGTCCAATTTTGAACTACTTAATAGATTCCAGCCTTTTCCTGCTGCACTGTGGGTAGAAAGAAATGACAATCAGACCCTGGGTTTCATGCCACATTTTTTGGGGTTCCCCTTCTTCCTCCTGAAATGAAGGAGGCGGATGTTGCACCCTGGTGGGAGAGCAAGACAAGGAGCAGTCCGAGGGTGTTACTCTGAGGTCTCAACAGGTCAGGTGCTCTGCTGATCCATTTTTATATTCTCACCCTCTGCTAAATATGTTTATACAATTCTGCCTCTTGATAAAGACTGTGACGTTTTTTATTTGATAGGATAAGCAAGCACATACAACTACCCTGCAGCTGCAGACGTTCCCTGCTTCATCTTATGTTGTGTGGAAGATATTGAGTCCTAGCCAAATCCTTCTTGATGTATCAGTTAAGGATCGGTTTCTAAATGTAGTGTTTCTTTTTCCATTCATAGAATCATAGAATGATTTGGGTTGGAAGGGAACTTAAAGATTACCCAGCTCCAACCCCCTGCCATGGGCAGGGACACCTCCCTCTTGATCAGGTTGCTCAAAGCCTTATTCATCCTGGCCTTGAACCAGGGATGCTGTAGGGATGGGGCACCTGGACCAGTGCCTCACCAACCTCACAGGAAAAAAAATTCTTCCTAAAATCTAATCTTAACTTCCCCTCTTTCAACTGAAAACAGTTACCCCTCATCCTCTCCCTGCACTTACGGATAAAGAGCCCCTCCCCAGCTTTCCTGGAGCCCTTTTAAGTCCTGGAAGCTGCTCTGAAGTCTCTCCAGAGCCTTTTCTTCTTCAGGCTGAACAACCCCAGCTTTCTCAGACTGCCCTCGCATGGGAGGTGCTCCAGCTCTCCGACCATCTTCATCGCTTTCTCTGGACTCACTCCAGCAGATCCATGTCCTTCCTGCACTGAGGACTCCAGGTGAGTTCTCACAAGAGTAGCACAGAGGGGCAGAATCCCATCCCTCACCCATGATCAGACCCTGGTTGCTTTAGTTCATTTGGCTTCAAGGTTCTGCTCAGAATCTCAGATACAAGTGATTTCAAACAAACATTCAAATGAAAACTAGAACCCCAAACCAACAAAATAAAATTATTCTTTGACACAAGGTCTGGTGCCTGGACTGCCCTTTCCCAGCTCGATAAATGCTGAAGGACTGTGGTGTGCTCAGGTGTTTTGACCAGTGGGACTCGCATAGTTATGTAAGTACACAGACATATTTATTTTATGCACTCATAAAAATATAAATTAAAGCAGCGTGCTGTTTGAATAAATGCATAAAACAGATCAGCTCCCAATACAGACTGTCCTAGACATAATGTGTAGCAAGAACAGATCTTTAAAAAGTTCTTTTAAGCAAGAGACTTCTATGTGATCCAGCTGTACAGTTTTTCAACCTATAAGTTGTTTTCTCAAATCTGTCAATTTTACTAGTACCATGTGATTTGGTACTTTTTTCTTTAAGAAAAGTATTTTTTCTTTAAGACTCCAGCTCCCAAATTTTGATGATAAAGTGAAAATCTGGTATTGCAATTGCAGAGGTTGCATAGAACCTTTGGCTTCAGAACATTACAAACTTTTCAAGNGGTATGCTGCATGGTGAATACCAGAGGGTGTATCAGCTTTAAGTCATTTCAGTTGTGTAAAAACCACTGCCTCCATTGTGTAGAGGCGGTAACAGTTTTAGAAATCGGTTATGTGCCATGATAAGGCCTCCAAATTCATATTTTCCCAAACAGGCCAAGCCTACCTTTAGCTAAAACACTTCTGAACTGGAAATTGTGAAACAAGAATCAAAGAATCAAAGTGCTTTCTAGTGATCATCAATGCACCAAAGCCCTTGGTCATCTTTTCTCCTGCCTTTGGCTTCAGGGGACTCGCTGCTCTGACAGGTTTGACATGAACCTGTCTAATTCTGGACACTGTTGGCCAAACCAATAATTTCATCTCTCTTATTGGTAATCTGACAGCGTATTTGTGCCAACCAGAACTGGAGCATCATCTTCATTGCTAGAGATCCTGTCCCCCATTGCATAGACCAAGAGGAGAACAGTTTTCTTTCTGTCCCCTGGACATTTTAGAAGCACTTGGGATGTAATAGATCTCTCAGTACTTGCTAACCAGTGCGCTGTCTGAATGCAAGCTTCTCAGGAGAATGTTTATAATGCACACATCTCTGTGCTTCCATAACTGCTAGAAATGATATTGTGGTGATTTTTATTCCATACACATCAAGTCTTGAACTTGACAACTGGATCCAGTCCAATTTTGAACTACTTAATAGATTCCAGCCTTTTCCTGCTGCACTGTGGGTAGAAAGAAATGACAATCAGACCCTGGGTTTCATGCCACATTTTTTGGGGTTCCCCTTCTTCCTCCTGAAATGAAGGAGGCGGATGTTGCACCCTGGTGGGAGAGCAAGACAAGGAGCAGTCCGAGGGTGTTACTCTGAGGTCTCAACAGGTCAGGTGCTCTGCTGATCCATTTTTATATTCTCACCCTCTGCTAAATATGTTTATACAATTCTGCCTCTTGATAAAGACTGTGACGTTTTTTATTTGATAGGATAAGCAAGCACATACAACTACCCTGCAGCTGCAGACGTTCCCTGCTTCATCTTATGTTGTGTGGAAGATATTGAGTCCTAGCCAAATCCTTCTTGATGTATCAGTTAAGGATCGGTTTCTAAATGTAGTGTTTCTTTTTCCATTCATAGAATCATAGAATGATTTGGGTTGGAAGGGAACTTAAAGATTACCCAGCTCCAACCCCCTGCCATGGGCAGGGACACCTCCCTCTTGATCAGGTTGCTCAAAGCCTTATTCATCCTGGCCTTGAACCAGGGATGCTGTAGGGATGGGGCACCTGGACCAGTGCCTCACCAACCTCACAGGAAAAAAAATTCTTCCTAAAATCTAATCTTAACTTCCCCTCTTTCAACTGAAAACAGTTACCCCTCATCCTCTCCCTGCACTTACGGATAAAGAGCCCCTCCCCAGCTTTCCTGGAGCCCTTTTAAGTCCTGGAAGCTGCTCTGAAGTCTCTCCAGAGCCTTTTCTTCTTCAGGCTGAACAACCCCAGCTTTCTCAGACTGCCCTCGCATGGGAGGTGCTCCAGCTCTCCGACCATCTTCATCGCTTTCTCTGGACTCACTCCAGCAGATCCATGTCCTTCCTGCACTGAGGACTCCAGGTGAGTTCTCACAAGAGTAGCACAGAGGGGCAGAATCCCATCCCTCACCCATGATCAGACCCTGGTTGCTTTAGTTCATTTGGCTTCAAGGTTCTGCTCAGAATCTCAGATACAAGTGATTTCAAACAAACATTCAAATGAAAACTAGAACCCCAAACCAACAAAATAAAATTATTCTTTGACACAAGGTCTGGTGCCTGGACTGCCCTTTCCCAGCTCGATAAATGCTGAAGGACTGTGGTGTGCTCAGGTGTTTTGACCAGTGGGACTCGCATAGTTATGTAAGTACACAGACATATTTATTTTATGCACTCATAAAAATATAAATTAAAGCAGCGTGCTGTTTGAATAAATGCATAAAACAGATCAGCTCCCAATACAGACTGTCCTAGACATAATGTGTAGCAAGAACAAACCTTTAAAATGTTCTTTTAAGCAGGAGACCTATGTGATCCAGCTGTACAGTTTTTCAACCTGTGAGTTGTTTTCTCAAATCTGTCAATTTTACAAGTACCATGTGATTTGTTTTTTTTTTCTTTAAAACTCCAGCTCCCAAATTTTGATGATAAAGTGAAAATCTGGTATTGCAATTGCAGAGGTTGCATAGAACCTTTGGCTTCAGAACATTACAAACTTTTCAAGGTAAAAAAAAAGCCAAGTTTGGGCATTGATCGCATTTAAAATGAAGATATTTCTGTCATTTCTATAATTCCGAGACTAGTTAAAAGTTAGAAAGCTGATGGTTCTGTGCTCCTTCCATAACAAATTAATGAATCATAGAATCATAGAATAACCAGGTTGGAAGAGACCTACTGGATCATCGAGTCCAACCATTCCTATCAAACACTAAACCATGTCCCTCAGGACCCTGTCCACTCGTGCCTTAAACACCTCCAGGGAAGGTGAATCAACCACCTCCCTGGGCAGCCTGTTCCAATGCCTAATGACCTTTTCTGTGAAAAAAAGGTTGAAGAGAATCTCCTCCAGAGAACTTAGAGCAAGCGCCTCCTTGAAAGCTGAGAGGACTTTCTACCTGTCTGCCACTAAGTCTGGCTTTCTCCTCACTCTTTAGGCTCAGCCCTGACTGTTGCAGCATGAGGAGTTCTACCTGCCCTGTCCTTCAGTAGTAAAAATCTTCTGCTGGGGAGTACAGCAGTGGTTTTAGGACTGGGCTGCTGGCTGGAAGGGACTTTAAGATCATCCAGTTCCCACCCTCCTCCCATGGGCAGGGACACCTCCCACTAGATCAGGCTATTCAAGGCCTCATCCAACCTGGTCCTGAACTCTTCCAGAGATGGGGCATCCATGACTTCTCTGGGCAACCTGTTCCAGTGCCTCACCACCCTCATCATGAAGAATTACTTCTTAATGTCTAATGTAAATATTTCACCTTCTAATTGAAGCCATCCCCCCTTGTCCTATCACTCCATGTCCTTGAAGAAAGTCCCTCTCCAGCTTTCTTGCAGGCTCCTTTCAGGTACTGGAAAGCCACTGTAAAGTCTCCTCAGAGCCTTCTCTTCTCTGGATATGTTCTCAGCTTACCAGTGCTTATCCAAAGATAATGTTCATCTCTCCTCATTTGCATCAAGCTTTTCCTCTTCAGGCTGAGAGAGTTTGGGTTATTAAGCTTGGAAAAGAGAAGGCTCTGAGGAGATCTTATAGTGGCATTCCAGTACCTGAAGAGGCTACAAGAAAGCTGGGGAGGGACTGTCCACAAAGGCTTGTAGTGACAGGACTAGGGGCAATGGCTATAAACTAGAGAGAGACAGATTTTGACTAGACGTAAGGAAGAATATTTTCACCATGAGAGTGATGAGGCACTGGCACATGTTACCCATGGAAGCTGTAGCTGTTCCATCCCTGGAGGTGTTCAAGGTCAGGTTGGATGGGACCTTGAGCAGACTGATCCAGTGGGAGGTGTCCCTGCCCATTGCAGAGTGGTTGGAATTGGATGATCTTTAAGGTCCCTTCCAATCCAAACTGTTCTATGATTCTATAGTGGCTGCAATTGCCCTGATAAATGATTTTTCTAGCCTGCTTCAATATATCTGTAGAAATACAAACTCTTGTGGTTTCTACTCAGGAAATGAAAGCATTCCAGCAGTCTCCACGCTAGCTGGGAAATGCAGGCTGGTCAGCTGGACCAGCATCCCCAAGTGCCTCCTTGGCCCTGGCTGATGGCAGGACCTCAAAAAGCATCCACACAGGCCACAGTGGAAAGTCATTTAATGAACTTCACAGTGTCCTTTAGATGGGCAGCTCAAGCGCTCAGCAGAAGTGAAGGATTTTTTGCTTTCTACATGTGGCAGGTGGAAAGAATTTGTGCTCATATGTCTGTAAGAGATCCCATTCTCCCTTATGGTTTTCTTTCAATGCTCAGGAAGGTGTTTTCAGCTAATCTTCAGTTTGTTGCCCCCCTGGGATTCCGGTTACTTTTATTATAATAGGATTTTAATCTTAGCTTCTAATATGAAATTACGATGGTCTCCAGGTAGAGGAGAAAATAATTTCCACACCAGCTCTCTTCTATCACTTCATAACCATAACAGCTGGACAGGATGGGGGTGATTGGAGGCCAAGAGCAAAGATTATGGAACCAGAGGTGAAACAAACCCCGGAACTAGAGGAGCAATGTGAGGCTCCCATGGTCCAAGAGGAGGAGGTCAGAGCCTTGCTTGCTCAACTGGACACCCACAAGTCTATGGGCCCAGACGGGATTCACCCCAGGGTGTTGAGAGAGCTGGCAGATGTACTGGCCAAACCCCTTTCCATCATCTTCC
>WAAB01013990.1:508496-520333 GCA_013389865.1 Piaya cayana | reverse complement strand
CCCCCCAATATTATCAAGCCTTTTTCTGTCAATCAGTTATTAAGATACTAGTTCTCAGCATTTCCAGCACCAATTATTCTTGTCTCTACAGGCTGAGGAGCACTAATTATGATGCAGAGTACTCCCTAGAAATAATAGGTTAAAATAAATAGGCAACCCAAACCCAAAAGCAAAGAGCTAGGCCTGGACACCAGGCAAGATAATCAGGGAATAACTAACACAGATAATCAGCAAATCATTCAAATGAATTGATTTGGCTCTGGCTGGCGTCCCCATTTCTGCCTGAAAGCTTCAGTGAAATCCAAATAAGTGGCAGTTATCTTACTGTCGCTTCCTGTTATCTAACTCTAATGACAGCAGGGGAAAGAGGGGGAAATCATGTCTTTGAACAGGATCACGGCCTTTCATTTAAAGTAAATACTACATCAAAATGGAGACTGCCTGAAGAATGAGTCTGCCTTGGCTTAGTCCTAAACAGATTAAGTAATGTATTAAAACCAGACAATATCAGATTCTTGCAAGAGCTTCAGCACCTTCAGTACCAATACACACACAGAGGAGCAGAAAGCACTATTTAAAATAACCTATAGGTGGTTAAGAGTACAGCATGAGATAGCTCTGAAGAGTCAAAATCCAGCCAAGGCACCTACATTTTACATTTCTCTAAGAGCCTTTGACATCAAAAAAACACAACAGGAAAATTCAAAGTGAGAGATGCTTGTCCCAGGTTCATCTATGTACTTGTAGCATCCAAGTTAAATCACAACCTCCTTAGGTTCTCATGTAGCTTTAGGAGGGAAACAAGTAGGGCACCCAGCAATCGCCTACTGAGGTTCCAGTCTTTCTCCCTTGACTTTAGGAAAAGCAGAGCACAGCAAGATTCTCACTTAGATACCTAAACAAACATAAGTAGGGTGAATCCAGGACATGCTTTACTTTAGGAGGAAAATTTGGGGCCAAGAGGTGGCTTGAGCACCAGATGAAAGTCTCCAACTAAGCCTCACCTGAGCTTCTGAACTCTATCAAAACCAGCCACAGCTGCTGAAGAGGTGATGAGGGCTGAAACCCCACCTTCTGTCACACTGAGCTCCAGCTGAATTTGGGATTGGACCCTCCAGCACACTAAATGCAAGTGGAGATAATTGCAGCTCCATGAAGACAAGGTCCAGGCTGTGGTAGTGTGAGAAGAGATACACAGGCTGTGCTTCGACAGCATCTTTTGTTGGCTGGCCAGGTAGGCAGCAGGGGTAGTCAGCCCTTAAGACATGGCAGCATTAACTGTCAGCACCCATGTGTCATCACCTTTCTTATTTTCACTCAGAGTGCCTACTCACTTCTAACTGGATTTCTGTGGCTGTTCACACAGCAGGAATGCTACAGAGATGAGGAATTTCTCTGTAATATTTGGATCCTAGTAGAACAAGATCCATATTTACCTTTGCAGCAAGCAGTGAGGAGTTCTAGGGTCACATCATCAGTAGTGTCTGCACAAGAACAACACATCAAAAATATAGAGGGCACAAAGCATTTTATAGTTCTTCTGCTAGAGAAAGCTGCACCAGTCACAATGCCATAGGACAACTGGGCATTAACTTAAGTTACAGAGAACTTCAGTGCTTTTTGCTTTGGGCACCAAGCTGCTTTGCTGTGTTCCAAACTGAGCACAACAGACACTGGGTTGGCATCTGCATTGCAGCCCAGCAACCAGCAGCCTGACATCTCTAGTAAACCATCCTTGTGAGGTGCTGCTCACTTCCTCTGCATTCTGCCATCCAGCTAACCCTTCTTTCCAGAAGCTGCAAAACCATGAAAGAACTAATCACAATTAGCTATAACTGCAGCCAAGTGTATTTCATTAAAAAAACCCTGAGTTGTCAAATACTCAGTCTTATACCACAACTTAAAATGGCCCTCTCCAAGTACCCCCCCTTTCCTTCCAGCACTGGTCTAAAACACCAAACCAGCCACAATGTGTTACAAACCTGTAATGTTGTGGATTAGAACTAGAATCCAAAAGTGAATATTAGAGTAAAACTACGCCATGAGCATTCCAATAGAATTACTTTTGTATTGGATAGTTCCCATGTTGTTAAAGGAATGTACTGTCAGTAGGTTTAAATATATTTCTTTCGGTAATTTCCCAAGTTCTCTAATATTTGCTGTATTGCTCCACATTTTCAAAAGATCGTACCCAGATGGATGAATGGTATTCAGGGATGGAAAGGTACATGTCAAAACCAATACAATTTTAAAAAATTAAATAAGTTCCAGGTAGTCTCCTTTTTGCAAGGTCCAAATTAATTTCCTTAATAATGACTCTTCTAATACTTAAAGCTTACTAAAAGCTGGATTTTACCACAGTTCCAACCTATTTTCCAACATATTGTGCTGAAAAATTTAATGGCAAATCTGAGAAATAACAGGACAGAAGTTCACTGCATAACACATTTGTACTTAGTACTTTGTCTGTTTTGTTTTACTTCTGTGACTTTAAAAATATTTTGATCCTGTTTTATTGGAAAGAAAATAAATTGAAAGTGAGGCTTCAACCCATACAATTCTTCACAGCAGGAGGTAAAAAGTCTGAAAAATTAATGCAGGCTAAAAATGTTCAGGGAGTATTAAATGTAATGGAAAGAAAGCACCTATCACAACTGATTTTTTACTGCTAAAGCAGTTTTATGTTTGCTATTCACAGGTACTAACGTTTACTATAGTAACCTTTATAAAGTCAATTTAATTATCTTTATCTTATTACAAATAATAAATTTAGTTGTCCTACAATGAAAATCAATTGTCAACATAAGCTATGGTTTACATCTAATAAAACAGCCCTCTGTAAATCCATGATTAATAAGATTGGCTTCTGTATTAACTAACAGACATCATAAAATTTCCTTCCTTGCATTAATCTGTATATTCAAGGTTCATCTTGCTGGACTGAATTTCCTAAAATAAACTAACTGGTAGAGTGAATGAGTAAAATTTTGATGCCTATCATTATGTTATAACCATTTGAATATCTATCTCTAGCTGAATGGTTTTGAAATTAATGCCATATTTTAATTAAGTCATAGAAGATGGTGGCTAAAGTAAACAATAAACGATTCACTACTTTGTTTCCTTTGGTTTCTAAACATAATGATAATATCACTTATGCTTTGTTTTCAGCATAGGGCAAGTTAATTGAAATGTGAAAAACCAATTTACCAAAACAGTCTTCACGTATGACAAGTGTTACTTAAGCTGTTGTGTCCTGAAAAAGTTGGAATTTACTCCCTCAAAAACATATTTACAAGTTTCCACTCCCAAAGTGGGAGTGGTGGTGCTCAGATTCAACACAGCTATGTTTCAAAGACAAGGGATTTCTGTGCCATCCTTTGAAGTTTCAAAAGGTTCCTCTTCCTGTGCCCCACATGATGCCCAAGGACACAGGCATGAGACAGGGGCCACCACAAGCAGTGCCAGCTTCAGCTGACATTGGGCCTGGTCTTTTAACAGAGAGAGAGCATCATACCTACCCTGAAAGATCACTAAGTCATTTTAGCAAGTAGGGAAGTGGGTATGCTTTACGTACCACACAATATTAGGGGAGAAAACAAACTCCAGGCTTGCCTAGATGCACCTTTCAAAACTCCATGAAATATTTTGGTCGTACAGACCACACAGGGCCTTTGGTTTTTTTTTTTTTTTTCTTTTTTAGCATCATTATCAACTCAGTGCATCTTCAGAGAACAGAGAATCTGTTCCTTCACCTTATTACTTTAGTATAAATAGAGTGACTGCAGCAGGTTAGCCCCATGTAAAACTGGATTTGTGGAGTTGGGAAACCAGTCCTCTGAGAGAAAATTCATTGTTGTCACTCAAGTGGCTGGGGAGAAGGAGAAGATAAGTATCTAACCACGTATTTAGTCTGTTTTGTTTAATATTTGTCACAAATGCTAGAGGACCCCATTTTCTTTCCTGCTAATCCTGCACTTCACAAAATTTGTGTGAATCGGGCAAAAAAAACCCAGAAGGTATTTTTTTTATAATTAACTTCTGCTAAAGAAAACATAGTCACTTATTACATGAAACAATCTTTACATAGTAGCTTTAGTGTTCTGGATGTTGTCAGAATAAAAGTATAGTCAAAACTATACTTTATCAACAACTGCATATGATTATATCTAGAAAGATTTGGAAGAATCTAACGTACTTTTAATGTCATATTTCTGTTCTTTTCATTCTCACATTTTGGTAGATTTTTAATAAAGAAAACACTAGTCAAGTTCTAAGTTCTAGTCATTGTGCCTTATTCTTTGAAGTACAATGAACAGACCAAGAGTCATAAAAGCATTTTAAGTATAACCAAGGAAGTCAAGGAAACATTTATATAGGTTTAATATTTTGAAGAAGTAAACAACCCAATTCATGTCCCTTATTTAAAAAAAAAATTACCTGAGTTTCCATTACCTGCAAGATGACTCTTCTCATAAGGTTTTAGAAATCTGGAGATATGGAACAATTTTTACACCTCAGAAAAATGGCAGCTTGTTTCTCTCCTCTATCCTGACAAGAGGCTGCTGGACCAAGCATTTTCTTTTTATCTGTCTGAAGAGCACTTGTGCACTATAACATGCCCTTCTTTTAGTAGCTCAGCCAGTCTGGTGAAGTGAAAGAATAAACCCCTATGTTCAGAGTGCTTCCAAAATCATGTTTGGTTCCCTAGAGATTTAAACATTCACTTTGTGGCACTGTGTTCATACTTCTAACATTTTCAAGATTGAGGATAGCAGTGCTGCTGTGGATTGAGTTTGCGTTCAACCTACAAGAACAGCCTGCTTCACTAGGTGGTCTACATCTCACCTATAATACCATGTCACATAAAGCCCACTAATGCAAAGCCTAGCATGATTTATTGTTATTTAACTTTATAAAGTAACTGTGTGGGTGGGCGTGCAGTTTATAGAGCATTACCCTCTACCATAAAAAGTAGTTTCTACCAGGGAAAGAAAAAAAGAATAGTCAAATGGTTATAAACACTTGTTTAAAAAGTATATATTTATCAGCTATTTATTTTAAAATGGTTTTTTTTTCCCCCTGCTTTTAATGCACTGGAACACCATAACTTTTTTTACCTTCAACCTCTTTTTGATAGAAAAGGGATGTTAAATTTTAATTTCATTTTTCTAATTCCTTCTAGATTTATTTTTTATTTTATCACCCCAAGAACTTACAGGCTTCCTCATTTCCTTTACCTATTTAACAGGTGATTGCAACGGCGACTGACACCTAACAGAAAAAAGAAAGGCAGTGTCTAGCAACTATGCAACTTCTCCTCACTCCTCTCTAGCCCCACACAATCACTTGATACCCGGAATAAAACCACCCATCAACAGCAGTCAGTCAGCTTAGTCTTCTTTCCTCTCTTTAAATAAACACTACATCCCCCAACAACTCTGATGCGGCAAGTGCTTCAGCTCCCCTGTTTACAGGAAGAAGCAGGAAGTTTCCTTTCCTCCATTTCCTCCTAAACTGCTCATTTTTCACTTGGAAAGCAAGCTGGTGGCTCTGATTGCCTGTGCTTCCTGTGGCCCTTTTATCAGCTTCTCTACATTTCCTCTTTACACGCATTTAAGCTCATACTTTTCCTCATTTCATTTCACCATATCACATTCTTTGTATGAGTTTTTCATTAAATCAAGAGCTCTACCATTTGGTCACCAATCCAGAACCTGAAAACACATCAAATTAACCAGAACATGGCCATGTACTACAGGCCCAGCCACAAGGGTCATCCAGCTCAGCTGGACTAACTCAGGGTACAACTTTGCTATTCATTCTGTGGAAAAGGCTTCCTCCTCTTCTCATAAAGGATGCCTTACAACAACATTGTGCCATTTCTTCCCTCTGGATTAGAGCTGCAAATCCAGTGACAACATACACGAAACAACTCTTGCTTCATTTTCCTTCTCCTTTTATCCATCTATAATGCATTGTACAATACAGCAAAGCAAACAGGCATTGCTTCTGCTTTGGGCAATGCCCAGTTGGTGGGGAACCCAGAGCGTAGGTCAGGACAAGGATTTAGTTACCAACTGTCTATGGTCCTCCAGCAAAGCTCAAGATGCCAGATGCATTATCTTTTCCTCAAATACAGCACTTCATGAAACAATCCCTTAACCAAGCTCAAATATAGTTAACATCAGGGCAGCATAAATTTTATACTCATTTTTGAAACCTGTTCTTTTAATGGATGTTTGACAAAAAAGCTTGGCAAAATATTTATTTCTAAGTCCTGGTTAGCGACCAAGACTTGAGCCTTGAATTGACAGTTCAGCATTAGAGCCATCTAGTGGGAGATGAGACACAGAACTGAGGCATGTTCTGCATCCACATTTTCCATCCTATTCAAGTTTTCCAGTGTGACCTCTAAATACTAGCACCCATGAAACAATGACATGCCCTGCTAGCCTTGCAAACACAAAAAACCATGACTCTGAGGGGTCCTTCAGGAAAGAAGAAAAAAAGCACGCAAGCCCTATATTAAATTCATACAGATGTTAAGGCTCCAGTTGTCAGCAAAGCAGTCTATGCCTGCACCAGGTTGAAACCAAATCACTAAGGCAGAGGAGACAGTTTCAAAGAGAATAAAAAAGTCAGGAAGCACAGATTCTGGCACAATTGATGGATGCAAGCCTCTCTAGGTACTAGCTGTTCTGGTTTGTTCATAGTGATCCTGTGAATTCCATAGGGAAAATGAAGCAGGCGAAAGGCTTACATAAGTCTCTCATGGGGCACAGGCCATTTCAATACAGCAGTAGGATTAACTCTTCTGGTAGAATTTCAGTCAGTAAGTGATTGCTTGAACAGTCTTGGGGCGGTCACACTTGTGTCTAGTCTGGCATGTGGTACAATAAAATGGATCCTAGGCTCTGGAGAGTTAAGTCCATTAAGACCGTCTGAAGGAGACAGTCCTTGCAGCTTGCAGTGTTTCAAGGCCCTTGCCATAGAACTGTTTAGTATATAGGCTAGGTACCAACATTCTCCTAAAACTCACTACAGTTCATAGAATCAATGCAAGGGCATACTTCAGATTACATCTTTCTATCCTTATCAGGACTGTAGTGTGCTGTCTGAACACTACCAAAAGTCAATCTAGTTGCCATACTTCCTCAAAGACAAATTGAGACTTAGACCACCTCTGTGAAGAAAATCAGCTTAAGCCTGCAAGCTAGATATAGAAAAAAGAACACTTTTAAATCACATTTTGACAACTAGCTAAGAATAGTGCCTCCATGTGAATTAAGGCTGCCTTCCCATCTCTCCCCCTCCTATCATAACCCTATTCACCTACTTTTTTAGCAGACCAGAGCTTGAAGTTCTTTTCAAATTCTCAGGTAAGCAGTATGAAAAAAGCAGCTGGTCAAATGCTACTGTCAGTTAATGGAAATTCACCATTACGCAACATAGGAGCTACATTTATAACCAAATTTGCATGTTTTAATGTTAAGTATCTATATAGATATAAAAATGCTGCCGGTTTACAATACATAAGCTGTGGCTGAAAACAGCGTATCCAAGTCCCCACAGCACAGCTGCATGTTAAGAAAAAAGAGTAGTGGGGTTAATTTAATGAAGAATGGACATCAGGGAAAAAAATTTCACAGAAACGGTCATCAGGCACTGGAACAGGCTGCCCAGGGAGGTGGTTGAGTCCCCATCCCTGGAGGTCTTTAAGAGACAGGTAGATGAGGTACTCAAGAACATGGTTTAGTGGCAGATAGGAATGGTTGGACTCAGAGATCTAAGAGGCCTTTTCCAACCCAGTGGTTCTATGAAGCACCAAAATAAAGTTTTGTCTATTATGAAACCAGAGTGAATCACTCTTTTCTGATAGCACAAGACTTAACCTGGTAATATAAGATGAAAGTCACGTAAGCTTTGTTTTCCGTTTATCAATGATTTAGTTGAAGTATTTATTTGAAGTATCCCAGACATAAGACAGCTAGAAACAGAATCAAACTAAAAAGCAGGTACAAAACCAGGATGCATATGTACAGTCAATATAATAAAAAAGGTAGCATTTTCCCTATATCCCTTTCCACTCTGAGAAACAGAAAACAGTCTTATTTGTCAATGCAACTCTGTTTAACATACAGCACCATAATGTGTAGAGGGGTTGGGTTTTTTTTATTTGAGTCTATTAATACATTGCAAGCTACAGCATATAAAAATGGGACAAATGCAGGACATCTGGCATGCCAATCTCTGATCCAACTTCGCATCAACTTAGCACTATATACAGAGACCGAGAATAGCCAGAGAAAGTTATGGCTCAGCAGACAATTAGATGGAGGTATTACAAAACCAAGATCTGCAGTGGAAATATCTTAGTTCAGTGATCTTAAAGGAGGCTTAAACTTAGGAAGAAATGATTCTGTCATATCTTCTGTTTTGTTCTTCCCCACTGTAGCTGCAGATTTATTCTCTTTATCCTTTTTGTGACTCCTTTTGTGCTGGGATTTAAAGAAAATGTTCAATGTTAAGAGAATACAAAAAAAAATAAAGACTACGTTCTGATGTACAATGGAGAATATAGTGGTAGTTCCTAATATTGCATTTACTAAATGGATTTATTGTATACATCTGTAAGTTTAGCAGCCTCTTTTAAGGTATCCATGGCAAGTGGACAAGTGAAAACACACCACCCCCCAAACCAAACCTGAGCCTAATATACCAGGTTACAGTGGTACATTGGTGGAACAGAAGGGTTAAAAAAGTAGGGAAGTAAAAAAAAAAAAAAAATCAGTGAAGGATCAAAAATGCCAATATACTAATATATCACTGTTACATATATGCTTTCATTTTTTTCATAATACACACGTGTCTAGTAAATTATGACAATTTTTTCATGCAGGATTATTTGCTGAGGTGCTTTCTGTTTGCCCAGCTTGTCAGAAATTTCTATTATTTTTTCTGCTGTTAACTGTTATCAGAATCCACTGTTACTTAAACGTGAGCTAAAGAAAGTGTGTTCTACAGGATTTAAAGGAACTGTGAGACTACACTAAATCATAGTAGATGACTTCGCACTACCACACTATTATGGAAAAATAGGTTTTCTTTACTCTAGAATACACAATTGTTTATAATATCTCTGGGAGTTACCTGGAAAAAAGGAACACCACCACTTGCATGGCAGCATATGTCTGTATCCTCTAACGATCTGTCATTAGCAAGGCTTTCACCAAATTCTTGCAACCCTTCCTCCTCTTCCAACACGTCCTAAACAGAAGGTTTTATATTAAATGTCTGGATTTCCTAAGTGAATGTCCAAAGCATGATTTGCTCTATAAAACACATCACATTTCCATTTTTGAAAAACAGAAATGGAAGTCTCTATTAATGCCTTTTCTTAGTTTTGACACAAACAGTATCACAAAAAGCTCAGCANAAAAAAAAAAAAAAAAAAAAAAAAAAAAAAAAAAAAAAAAAAAAAAAAAAAAAAGCAACAGCTCTGGGGCTTCTAGTTAACTCTCCACAATGGCATGAAAGAATTCCTAAAGATGTGAAATCTTCATTGAAAAACCTCATTTGCCATTTATACACTTACCTGATCTACATTATGCTCCACCTCCTTTGACACATCGTTTAGCATCATATCAAGCTTTTGTTTGTTTTGCCTTAATTGCTCCAGTAGTAGGTCCCGGGGCTCTGTTCTCTCAAGTGTGACTGGGTAGAAGTAGTCTTTCCTCTGTGGAGTTGTCCCTTTAATGAGGATTGCACTCATGAAAAGCACTATTAAACACTTCCAGCATTTGCTTTAAATACAAATCCTAAAATTTTATATTAACTCAACAGAGAAATCATGTTATATTCACTCATCATTCTTTGCATGTACCTTAAAAAAAAAAAGATGTAAAGCTGCTAGTTGTATTATGTCCTTATTAACCTTCATTTACAAAGCCTGCAACTCAAATTGCTTTCTGTCAGACCATTCTGTCCCCAACCTACTTTAAATACCTGTTGGCATATCCACTTTAAGAGCCTCTTGCAGGAAACCATTAACCTGAGTCAGTCCATGCTGCGCTTGATCATTAAGTGCCAGCTTCTGCTCCAGAAGTATCTCCAGATCAACTTTTATCTGATCAAGCAGGCCATTTATTGCCTCCTCCTCAGCAGCCTTTTGTCTATTGATAGAGTCAACAACCTCAGCTATTGCTTTATCACAGTTCTCTTCATTTTTCTGAAAACAAAGCAAAACACGCACACAATCAAAAACACCAAGTTAACAGGAAAGGTAAGGTTATGGCCTCTTTTCTGAGATGCGGTGCATGATTAGTGAGATGACCTGAAACGAAACAACTGAGAGACCTCAAATTAAGAGGTTTCAGTGCCAGTTTTACACTTTCATTTCAAGAACTATCTTCAGAAGAGAGTCAGTTTCGTAGAAAGTATAATCATTTTAGAGAGCTACTCATAAGAATAAAGATGCCAGATGGTTCAGATCAGACTCCTAGTGCTTCTATGCACAACCCTGTACAGAATTAGGATATTCAAGAGAAAAGTGAAAATTCCTACAAGAGCTAGAATCTTTATGTGTTTTTAGGGGAAAAGGAGGAAACCACCTATTCTTAGCCATTCCCATTGGAAGGAAACTCCTGAAGTTTTCGGTAGGTTTAACAGATACAGGGATATCTTGAGATCACAAGTGAAGTTTGCAATGGAAATTATTGTGCAAATCTCCCAGGGACATTACTGGTAGACAGAGCTTTAGAGATATATACTACCAAAAAGATGTAAAAAGCCCAAATTGCAAATGGAAGTTAGCCACATGAGATTAACCAAGACACCTTTTTTGAAGTTATTTACACTTTGAATTCACTCTTCCTCATTTAAGCTTTTGGTTTCCTCCGACTGCATTTGTTTAAACTGAGCAATGTGAGCCTGCTGTGATCAAAACCCCTGCAATTTTGTTCTGACTATAAGTGAAAACGTTCCCCCCCCCAAATTCTACTGTAAAAGTTGGTCTCAGTGTTGTATGAGACTACAAATAACTATAGGTACCTTTTGGAAGCCACAGAGTTTCTCTTTGTCATCACTGAGGGACAGTAGTTGGTGATTGGTAAAGTCTACTATCCGAGCAGTTGTAAATTCACCCCATTTATCAGTATCCTGAGAGACAATTTGGAGATTGCTGAGAAGTTTTCGACAGTGGTCAGTGGATTCTTCCACCATCATCTTGTTTTCAGCATTTAAGATCCTGAGCTCTTGAGAGAAATTATCCAGAGACGCAGTAAATTTGCTATGATTGGAAGTTGTATTGCTGACAAGGTCTGTAGTTTTCCTGCAAAAACATATTTGTAGCAGAGATTTTGAAAGGTGGATTTTAACTCATTCTACATTTAGGAATACCTGACACCAGAACCATGGAAGTACTGCAGTTCTAACAAACCAGTTAATTGTGATGTGCCTCTACCTAGTAAATTTACAAGTTGCTGCACTCTGAGCAGTAGATTTGTTAAACCTCCTAAAAAACCACCCACAAACTACAAAACATCTTTGGCAAGACCTTAGTCAATCTATGACTTAATGAAACATACTGCACTAGATACACTAATTATACTTCAAGCTAAGTCTTTATGGCACAAGGTTCTGAAGGGCAGTCATGCTGAGGGCTGTTCATCAGCATGTTGCTTCCAAAATGCTGGTCTCTTATCTGCAATATGCTCAATTAAAAAGTTTGAGGAAAAGGCTTGTAAAGCTACCTTTTACTCTGGGGAAAGGTGAATTACAATCTACATTCTGTGGCAGAACTCAGATCTAACATAAAGCCTTCTGAACAAGACCTG
>WAAB01013990.1:485947-508388 GCA_013389865.1 Piaya cayana | reverse complement strand
TTTGCCTTAATTGCTCCAGTAGTAGGTCCCGGGGCTCTGTTCTCTCAAGTGTGACTGGGTAGAAGTAGTCTTTTCTCTGTGGAGTTGTCCCTTTAATGAGGATTGCACTCATGAAAAACACTATTACACACTTTCAGCATTTGCTTTAAATACAAATCCTAAAATTTTATATTAACTCAACAGAGAAATCATGTTATATTCACTCATCATTCTTTGCGTGTACCTTAAAAAAAAAAAGATGTAAAGCTGCTAGTTGTATTATGTCCTTATTAACCTTCATTTACAAAGCCTGCAACTCAAATTGCTTTCTGTCAGACCATTCTGTCCCCAACCTACTTTAAATACCTGTTGGAATATCCACTTTAAGAGCCTCTTGCAGGAAACCATTAACCTGAGTCAGTCCATGCTGCGCTTGATCATTAAGTGCCAGCTTCTGCTCCAGAAGTATCTCCAGATCAACTTTTATCTGATCAAGCAGGCCATTTATTGCCTCCTCCTCAGCAGCCTTTTGTCTATTGATAGAGTCAACAACCTCAGCTATTGCTTTATCACAGTTCTCTTCATTTTTCTGAAAACAAAGCAAAACACGCACACAATCAAAAACACCAAGTTAACAGGAAAGGTAAGGTTATGGCCTCTTTTCTGAGATGCGGTGCATGATTAGTGAGATGACCTGAAACGAAACAACTGAGAGACCTCAAATTAAGAGGTTTCAGTGCCAGTTTTACACTTTCATTTCAAGAACTATCTTCAGAAGAGAGTCAGTTTCGTAGAAAGTATAATCATTTTAGAGAGCTACTCATAAGAATAAAGATGCCAGATGGTTCAGATCAGACTCCTAGTGCTTCTATGCACAACCCTGTACAGGATTAGGATATTCAAGAGAAAAGTGAAAATTCCTACAAGCACTAGAATCTTTACTTGTTTTTAGGGGAAAAGGAGGAAACCACCTATTCTTAGCCATTCCCATTGGAAGGAAACTCCTGAAGTTTTCGGTAGGTTTAACAGATACAGGGATATCTTGAGATCACAAGTGAAGTTTGCAATGGAAATTATTGTGCAAATCTCCCAGGGACATTACTGGTAGACAGAGCTTTAGAGATATATACTACCAAAAAGATGTAAAAAGCCCAAATTGCAAATGGAAGTTAGCCACATGGGATTAACCAAGACACCTTTTTTGAAGTTATTTACACTTTGAATTCCCTCTTCCTCCTTTATGCTTTTGTTCTCCTCCGACTGCATTTGTTTAAACTGAGCAATGTGAGCCTGCTGTGATCAAAACCCCTGCAATTTTGTTCTGACTATAAGTGAAAACGTTCCCCCCCCCAAATTNCTAGTGCTTCTATGCACAACCCTGTACAGGATTAGGATATTCAAGAGAAAAGTGAAAATTCCTACAAGCACTAGAATCTTTACTTGTTTTTAGGGGAAAAGGAGGAAACCACCTATTCTTAGCCATTCCCATTGGAAGGAAACTCCTGAAGTTTTCGGTAGGTTTAACAGATACAGGGATATCTTGAGATCACAAGTGAAGTTTGCAATGGAAATTATTGTGCAAATCTCCCAGGGACATTACTGGTAGATAAAGCTTTAGAGATATATACTACCAAAAAGATGTAAAAAGCCCAAATTGCAAATGGAAGTTAGCCACATGGGATTAACCAAGACACCTTTTTTGAAGTTATTTGCACTTTGAATTTACTCTTCTTCATTTTAGCTTTTGATTTCCTCCAATTGCATCTATTTAAACTGAGCAATATGAGCCTGCTGTGATCAAAAACCCTGCAATTTTGTTCTGACTATAAGTGAGAACGCTCCCCCCCCCCCAATTCTACTGTAAAAGTTGGTCTCAGTGTTGTATGAGACTACAAATAACTATAGGTACCTTTTGGAAGCCACAGAGTTTCTCTTTGTCATCACTGAGGGACAGTAGTTGGTGATTGGTAAAGTCTACTATCCGAGCAGTTGTAAATTCACCCCATTTATCAGTATCCTGAGAGACAATTTGGAGATTGCTGAGAAGTTTTCGACAGTGGTCAGTGGATTCTTCCACCATCATCTTGTTTTCAGCATTTAAGATCCTGAGCTCTTGAGAGAAATTATCCAGAGACGCAGTAAATTTGCTATGATTGGAAGTTGTATTGCTGACAAGGTCTGTAGTTTTCCTGCAAAAACATATTTGTAGCAGAGATTTTGAAAGGTGGATTTTAACTCATTCTACATTTAGAAATACCTGACACCAGAACCATGGAAGTACTGCAGTTCTAACAAACCAGTTAATTGTGATGTGCCTCTACCTAGTAAATTTACAAGTTGCTGCACTCTGAGCAGTAGATTTGTTAAACCTCCTAAAAAACCACCCACAAACTACAAAACATCTTTGGCAAGACCTTAGTCAATCTATGACTTAATGAAACATACTGCACTAGATACACTAATTATACTTCAAGCTAAGTCTTTATGGCACAAGGTTCTGAAGGGCAGTCATGCTGAGGGCTGTTCATCAGCATGTTGCTTCCAAAATGCTGGTCTCTTATCTGCAATATGCTCAATTAAAAAGTTTGAGGAAAAGGCTTGTAAAGCTACCTTTTACTCTGGGGAAAGGTGAATTACAATCTACATTCTGTGGCAGAACTCAGATCTAACATAAAGCCTTCTGAACAAGACCTGCATCTAAATATGAAGAGCATCTAATTTTTCAGTCCTCTTCATACTTCATTTTATCTTGCATCAGTATACATCAAAAGTAATCTGCTACTCACAGGTGAACATTTTCTTGCACAGCAGTGATGGCAGTCTTCAAAGTATCATTTTTTGTGAGTACATTAGTAAAGCTCTTCTGAGTCTCCTGTGCAAACAGGTCAAGCTGGCTTTGCAGTGAGGACATTAATTCAACTGCGCTCTATAAAGAAAATAATTTCACTGTTATTCTGCACTTTTAAAGGGTACTTGAATGCCTTAATTATGCAGTAACATTCTAAAATTTAAGGTACAATTTCTGTGCTGAGAAGACAAGACACTACATAAAGATAGACATACTGGACATGCTCAGAGCAAGGGTAAGGTTTTGGTTACCTTCCTACATAGCTTCTTAAAGCAGCCCAAAGGCTGAAAAAAAATTAGTATCAAGTTACTGTCCTAACACTTCTTCTAAAGCAAGTACAACTGTTCACTGCTACAAAGACTTTAAATCAAAGACTTTAAATCAAAGCAAGAAATTGTACTCAGCATTAGGATTTCTTCTTACTCTGAAGATACCTTTGTATGTGCCAACCTCGTCATTTCTACTTCTTCTTTTAAATTCTCACAATCGCTTTGAAGTTGAGCAAAAGCACTGGTTGTTTCTTCCTGTAATTTTTTCAGAGTGAGAGAAATATCTCCAAAGAAGGTATCCATTTCTTTTTTATGATCTTCCATCTTTGAAAAAAGTTTTATTTAAAGTTAGATATTTGTCTTTAGATAAGAATTGGATACTTTTCCCCCTAGCATAATTTATACAGAAATAGACTCTACCCCAAGGAAATTGTCAAAGGCATTAATAGAGTATCATGCATAAAAGTTGGAAAACATAGAAATCTGAAGTTACAGTCCACATCAAGTTCTAGTCTTTGCTCCAATCACAAAGATTTGGCATGTGAGGTACACAAAACAGGAAGACAAAGACAAGGCACTTGGTTAAGACAAGAGGAAGAAGCAAGGGCTGGTAACCATAGGCAGTTTGCTGTCTAAGTCTGAAAATCAGTAAAAAGCCCCTAGACAAGGGGATGTGATTTGACATGAGGCATAATTGACAGACAGGGAAAAGTTTCAGTCAGAACAACAGATCAGCAGGAACAAAGATTTGTATTTACACAACAGAGAAAAAGGAATGAAAGAATGAGGTTTGAATTCTACATAAGCATCATGACAGACTAGAACTAAAAACTGAAGCAAAGGGCTTTCTATAGGTGCAGTGTTGTCTGCATTTACAGTTACTCTTAACAACATACAGCATCATATTCCCCAGGAATCAAAGTGACTACAGAAAAAGTTTGGTATGACAGTAGCAGATGTTGGAGTAATAAGAATGGTTTACATTGGTTTAGATTTTTAAAATAAAAGAGAGTCTACGTTAAGGATATTATAAAATGTTTGCTACATGTAGTTGTAGGCACTCCCATTTTACCAGTCTTCTGTGGCATTTAGGTGAGCAGTTGTGCCAATATGGGTAACAAGCAAATACACCACACTCAGAACTGGAAAAGACATCTAAAAGAACAAACTAAAACGTGGAACTCACAGGTCAGAATAAAAGAGAAAAGGCCAGACCAGAAGTGGAAACACTTCGGCACACCACAGAAAACACACCAAAGGGTTAGCTGTAAATTAAATAAAATAGAAGAGGACAGGGTAAAGAGACAAGTTATGTGTATTACCTTGTCAGCCACAGCTGAATATTTTTTCAAATTACTCTGAAATTGACACTTGAGCCCCAGGACAAATTGTAACATTGGTGTCAAGTCATCTAATGCTCTTCCTAACCCAGACGTATGTTCCTCCTAGAAACAGCAGTAAAGCCAGACAGAGCAAATAGAACATGAATGTTCCTTCATCTAAATTTGTAAGAAGCTACCTATACACTCTGCTATTACAGTATTTGCTATACAGTGCATTACATCTTGTGGCAATGAAATGGGAGGGGAAGCAGGGAGGGACATAATCATGGCCAACTGCTGAAAAGACAGTAGAGCACATCATGAAAAAAATTATACAGTATTTACAGGGCTCCTTTTGATCAAGAACAATTTCACGTATTTATGTAAGTAACATAAGAATATGTAAGTTTACTAACAATTAATCTCAGTAGCTCAGCTTTACAATCAATTGACAGATTCTCGTGTTGTATTATTTTTTCAGACATGTGAGAAACTTCAGTAGACACCAATTCTTTAAAAGAGGCAAAAGATGCTGATACAACTGATGCGAGAATATTAGCTGCTGAAGAACTGGCAGATAGGAGATCACCTACAAAAGAAATCAAAAAGTGTTACAAACTTTAAGATTTCCCATGTAAGGCAGGAACTCTTTATTGTTCATCTCACATTACCGTCTTAGAGCACAGGAAGGCTGCTGATCATCCCAGATATAATGATTACAGTTGCACCAGTAATAATGTATACTTTAAAATAAAGCCTCCTCCGCTTACTAAAACGGATAGGGGTTTCAGTACAACTGTTGCAAAAATTCAGGATGACATACTGATACAGGTATTACACTTACCTACAAAATTTGTATAAGATGTCAACATCTGTTGCTGCTTCAGACTGTTTTCCATAACTGAATCTTGTATTTTGTTGAACAAAACATCCATTTGTTCTGCAAATATGTTTTGGGCAGTAGTATTGTGTTGATCAACAGCCTTCTTACGGTCCAGTTTTGCATGGAGACCAAACACATCTTTTGTAGTTTCTTCAACTGTACTAAGTAACTACAATGTTAAAAGTTATTTCAGTCAGTCTTTAAACAAGAAAACAAGCATATATTATATATGTAAAAGCAACTGTAGTTCTGAGTTAAAGGAGAAGTTATGCCCATTGAAAGACATCATCAAATTACAACTGTTCTTAATCCTGTTACGTCATTTACAGTATTTAAACACAGGAAAGTTACCTACTACGGATCACTTGTTCAGACTTTGCAATTAAAGCATTAATAAAGGGCATCCTCAGTATTTAAGGAATTAAGATGATTTATCACAGAATAGTAGCTGAAAAAAATTCCTAATCACTTCAACTTTTTCTGAAAGATTTGACAATAAATATATTCCTTAATAGTACTCAAGCAAGAGCTTTCCAGCACCAGTTCTGTGAAAAATAATTTACAATTTGAACGCAAGGTGGATTCTTTGTTTCATAGCCAGCACAAATAACTTCTGTACCCATTTCTCTCACACAGACACCCCACAACCCACAGGCAAAAAACCAGGCATACCAACCATACAAGTATTGGAGTAAAAAAATTATCAAATTGACTAAAAGATACAAGTTTTATCACTTTGCAGGTTAAAGAGGACACGCTGGCCCCCCTATCAAGTCTGTTCTGATAATTACAACCAATCTACAAACATTTCAAAACCATGTCTAAAACAAAGGTGACAGGGCAATAGTTTGTTATTCATTCAGCAAGTATAAATGACATCTTTGCATGCATCCTTGCAAAGCTTTTTTAAAATTTCCACCCCATTTGTATATAACTTATGGCTGACCCAACAAATGAGCAAAAAGTCCTATTGATTCTGCAAAACAATTCATATAAATAGCTACCGCAAAGTGCTGAACTCTCATGACACACTGTCCCAGAGGAAAGGTACCTCCAGACCAAGCAGTATGTTTAGCAGTCAACCGTCAATATTACCATACAGAAAATCCTGCAATCTTAAGTAGCTTTTCAACATAACACTATTAATAGAGAGAACTAATCCTAGTTTTCCATCTTAAATTCAGGTTTTGTCATATTCACATCATGCAACAATTTCTTTGAACAGCTCATGAAACTCCAAAAGATTGAATCCCAGTGTTAGAGGGAAGAACTGTGCCAACCTTGCTAGCTGTACCATGAAGTTTTTGTTCTGTGTTTTCCAAAACTGAAACCACATATTCTTCTTCAGCCAAGTGAACCTTGGTTTCTTCCAGATCTTTCTGCGTTTCTTCCAATTCTTTCTCCTTGATCTGCAGATCTGTTTTACACTGTTCAAGTTGATTTTTACTAACTTTGAACAGTTCCGTGATCTAAGGTTGAAGACAAATATCAATAGGTCAACACTGTTTTTCATAAGTTCAGCAGTCCCTCTTCTCAAATTATGCTACAAAACTAGAAGGCAAGTTGTCATCTACCAATGCAGTTCCATCTGTAAGGCTTGGAGGTCTTAAATCTAGACTGTAGATTCATATGGTCTCTGTATTCAATGGAAGTATCACAAACCAACATGATTTTCACTGTAATAATCCCTTGCTTCCTTATTTGAACCACAAGACCTAACAATTGCCATAGCAAAAGAAAAAAAAACATTAAACAAATGTAAACAGAAAGAACAAGGAGGAGTCACACTGAAAACCCAACAAAGCAAAAGTGGCTGACATTGAAATAGCTTTAAAAAAATAAATATGGCATCCTGCAGCCTCACATATGACGTTCCAAAATCCTAACGTCAAAGATTAGGAGGTTTCCCCTCTTGACTAATTAGGGGACAAAATCTCTTCAAATTGTTCTTTGTTCAAAATTTTTTCCTCCTTCTCCAAAGGTTTCTTTCATTTTTTGGGGGCAGATAAGTCATAAATTAAAAGCGTTACTTACTCTTTTCACTTCTTCCTCCATAACAGCAATTTTGTCAATATATTCAACAATCTGTTCTTCCTGAACTGTTAGCTTTCCATTAAGAGCTCTTAAGCAAGGAGCGAAACAAACAAACAAATTAGTTGAGCAAGAGCTGATTTCAAGACTGTCTACTGTTTTTATACTACATATTTTGCAAATTAAAAGAAAAAAATATTGCTAACTTGTGTATGAAAAGCATGTCATTTTCACTTAACACAGAAAAGATTTAAGACAATTTTCTATTATAAAATTTCTGTGTAAACCAGCCCTCTTCAAGTGAAGCGAACTGTATCAAGTTTGCTCGCCTATAGAGCCTCCCTCTGAAGGAAATGCTGCATGCTGTAAATCTGCTTGCTGTCTATGGTTATAAATTCCACATATAAATAAAATTTGCAGTGCAAATATCTTCTTTAGGCTTCTATCTGTGCAATAATTCCTTTCTAAAGGACAAACTGATCGGTCAGTTAAAATCTCCTGACTATCTTCAATTTTTTTGTTGTGAAAACAGATTTGAAAGCACATTTCAGTATAAGGATAGGCACAAGTATCTGAGATTTATCATTAGTCATTTTATAGACATTTTAAGACTTACTCATAATTTTCAAGGGAAATATAGACCCCATTTTTTTCTCGTGTAGCAGCAAGGTCTCGCTTCAGACGCTCAATCTCTTCAGTATATTCCTGCATAAAAAGATAATCACATGCAAGCCCAAAAATTTCTACTTTGCTTTCAATATTTAGCTTACTAGATACTTCACAAAGAGCTTTATGGAAGTTTTGTAGAAGCACAGGAGAAAAGCACTTCACTTCTGTTTCAAATTAGTTCACTATAGCATCGTTTAAACCCATACCATTGGATATATGTAGAGCATTGAAGCTTCCCATTTGAATTATACCTAGTTGCATATGAGGTCCAACCAAAAAAAAAAGACACTAAACCTAAAGCTCAAGAACCAAGAGTAGGAAGAGAAAGCGATTGTTATAGAACATATAAATATATACACATATATATATTTATATAAAACCTGTCACAGTGACACAGGGCTCAACTAAATCACTTCACTCAGCTGAAGATGCGTGTTCAAACACTGACATTTTCTTACCCTTGTTTAGAAAATGCTGGTGTGCACCAGCCCTCAACACTGTGAGGCAGTTTCTAGCTACAACCGACATCACTCTGCTTGAGCACCCACCTTATTCACCATACCTGGCTCCCTCTTCTCCAAGATCACATCAGTGCTCAAAAGGAACACATTTTTTGTCAGTAGAAAATGTGAAAGCAAAACCGACTGGGATCAATCCCCAACAGCCTTTCAGAAAGTGATCTGTGGAATTGCTTTGAACATTGGCAGCATCATATGCAGCTGTATGTCAACTCAGAGGGAAATATTTTGAAGGTGATCATAGTTAATTTACTTAAATTTGTTAAATAAAGAGTTAAAGGCAGTCTTTTTTTTGTGTTGGACCTCATATAACAACTTAAAGTGGGAACTGCCTCTTCTTTGTTAAGAGTCTGTTACTTTATGTTGGCTCATCATTCATACCTACTGATATAGTTCACTTTAAGGCACTTTCTAGGGGATGAAGCTGCTAATACAGCAGGTCCAGAAAAAATATCTAGTGTCATTTAGTAGCTCTCCACTAACTTGTAAACAGGTAATCCATACATGAGTCATAGCTAGTAGCAATAGCCCTCTCTTATCCAGCTTTAGTCTTGTTAGATACTGAAACTGTTGCTAAGCGACTAATAAATGAATGAGTAGAACAGCCAAGATCAAAAGCATCAGTTCAGTGATTAAGTCACCTCAGAGAAGCACTGCTATTAGCTGTAGCTTCGCCATAACTTCATAATTCTTGCATAGCAAAAACTGTGCTAACAGGACAAACCTAATGCACAACTTAATTTGCAAAGATACGTCCAGCTTACCTTAATAAGAGCTTTTTTTGTTAACTTCTGATTAACTTCAGGCTTGTTCATTATGTTCTTTGCTCTGTGGGCATATTCCAGTGTACTCAGTGTCTCCTGTGATAAATAGATGTAACACTAGGTCAAGCTGAGGAGTTAACTTATTTTTCTACAGTTAGCAAAATATAATACCTATTTTAAGAATATAATAATATAATATAATATCTATTTTAAGAATAGATTTTCAGACCTAAACTTACCTCAAGATTTATAGATGCAGGAGAAACCGTGGCAATTATGGATGTTTTTGTTCGTCCTCCAAGAGAGTCTTGCAGGATTCTTGTGAGTTTAGATTCCCTATATGGAATATGTGGGGCTCTTTCAACTAGAGCAGTAATAACTCTTCCTAGCGTTAGGAGAGACTGGTTGATATTGCCAGCTTCACGAGCTCTTTTGTCAACTGCCCCAGATCGACCAATGTTTTCACTTCCTGCAAGATCGACCTGAAAGTAAAGAGCAAGGACAGGCTTCTGTCTTAAATCCTCCTGAAGAACACTTACCTTGTAGTGTTACAGAACACAACATACATGAACTAAATTATGAGGTGCTCAGGAGACATTAGGGTGACAAAAATGACTAACATTTTCCAGAGTGGCAAATATAGTTCATATCACTTTTTTTCCCCCCTTCTCTTATCAGGAAAAAAAACCCAAACAAGAACACCTTAGATTCCCAAGAAAATGAGGTCAGATTATTGTAGTTAATTACTTCAATAATGTAATCAACAATATTTAGTTCAAATACTTACCAAGTTGAGCTTCCCAATTTTAACAAGTTCTTCTCCATCCATTGTTGTCTCTTTCATATGGATGGTAATCGAAAACACAGAGTGGGAACGGCTATAAAAGAATTTAGTTTCAGACAGATATCCCATTAAAGTCAAATCATCTGCTTGCTACATGACACTGCTGGAACTTACGTATCCATGCTCTTCTTGAGGAATAAATTCAGCCTATTAATTTGGACTTAAATGTTTTCAATACAAAGTTATTCTACCAATAATATCTGCGTGTATACATATAAATACAGTACTTAAAACCAGATATGAAGCAACTGACATTTGCCTCATTCAGTCCTGGTAAATTTTTATCTTATTTCAAGGAAAACCAAGAAAATCACTTAGGGTTTGTTCTTATTTATGTGGTCTAAATTCAGAGACATCAAGAAAACTGGATTGTTTCTGAAGTGGGGAAGAACTGTACCTGGAATATGCATTCAGGTAGGTAGCTGCAGTTGTTCTTTTTGCTGCACCCCTTTCCAGGATTTGGTAGACTTCATATTTGTTGTGTACAGTTACTTCTTCCAAGCCTTTAATAATTACACCCCTCTGTTAGAAAATAATGCAGTCTTATGAAACACATCTCGGCAATCCTGAGAGAGCCTCAAGATAACAAATTTTTAGAAGACAGTGTTAACCTTGTTTCGAGGGTCATCAAACATCTGCAGTCTTTCTCCAACATCAGCTGTAGGATTCAGGAGGTCAAAAAGTTCCTCGTTATAGATTTCCAAAAGAGAGACCTTCACTGAAAATTCAGTACCATTCTCTGCGAGTTTTTCAAATATTTGATGCAGTGTACGGGGTATTATACCTGCTAGTGGATCCTATAAATCAAAGTGAAATATTTAATACATACATGTACTGAAAGAGATTAGGGGACAGGGAGTGGAATTTCAGCTAAATAATATGATTTCATATAAACAAGAATACCTTGGGCAAAGACTATCTTCCATTATAAGGATCACCAGGACTTGTATATATGCATTGAAGTTGTAAAGTTTTGATTTTCATACAAATGAATGAGACCATTTCTTAATATACTAATATTTAAAGGAAAGTCAGCCCTAGGATTTGAAAGGCATTAACTTTAGAGGGGTTTTCTGCAGTTTCTAACTTTGAACAGACAAGAGAAATCTCAGAAGTGAAGATACCTCTTCCCAAGTATATTCTTTATTGGGTGACCGCTCCCCTTCCATTGTGAAGGTCTTACCAGTACCAGTTTGGCCATAACTGCGAGAACAGAAAAAAAAAAAAGTGTAAACAATAAACTAAAATTAAAATAAAACTTCCCAATAATAACTATTGGCTTACTTACGCAAACACTGTACAGTTATAGCCCATAATAACTTCATCCAAAATGGGACATACAACACTCCGGTATACATCAATCTGCTTTGCCTGAGCTCCAAAAACCTGTTGAGGTAAAGACAATACGTGCCACTTATCTGTAATGTATGGCATCACATGATACAGTAATCAGACCATACTAAGAAAAAAAAAAATTTAGTAGCTTGTTTCTAAAAGTCCTCAACTTGACAAGCAGTTTACCATATCAAATGTGTAAGTCTTTCTTGATGTTTTGTCTGTCACTCCTCCAACACGGACACTAACTTCTTTTCTTGCTTGATCACAGTCCACAACAGAATGGGAGTTTGTTTTACGTTCGGATGCATTAAAAGGCCTAAAAAGACATGAGTTAAGAACATCTGATTGATATCATTGCTAACAGGAACATAAACTGACAAAACTAATATCACTCAGTTTAAGGATCCAGAATGGTGTACTTGAGTAAAAGGAACAAAGCTTTTAACTTAATTGGCTTAAAAACTGGTTAAGGAAAAACTGCCACAATTTGGAAGTTTCCAGACCTTGTTTGTCCTTCCACCTACTGTGAGACAACTCAAGTATCTGCAGCTTTCACTGTCTTCATATATATATGTATATATATTTAACATGTTAATAAACGCTTTTAAGGTCATTTAGATGTGCACACAGCTAACTTGCATTAGGAAAACGTTGTTGACTTGCAGGGTGGTGGAATAAAAACACCAAATAGTTGTATAAATAAAAGCCTTCAAAATAAAGGAAAAACTTACACTTGAAAGTTAAGGCAATAGTGAATCAATCAAAGTTTTAACATTTCTGGGTTGTTTTTTTTCATTTACACAAGCAACAAAGCGTACATCTCACAGCGATGACAACTCTCAAGCACCAGAAATACCTACAGGCCCTTCTAAGAGAACAGTATGCAGCACTACAAGAACTTTTACAATGCTGGTGCATTTGAATAGAATTAGTGAATTGCAAATAGAATTTAATAAGGTGTAGAAAACAAAGTTTGGCATGAGTACACATAGCTTTTAACTCTGATTTTAAGTAAAGTTGAATAGAGGTGTAATAAAAGTTCAGAAGCTTGATGGCGAAGATTTGTTTACATCACCAAGTTAATAATAAACTTGGTTTTCCTTGAAAGGACATTTGCAACAGTTCCTCCCATAAGGCAGCAAATGGCCACAGGCCGAAAACTAAAAGCATAAAATGCTATTTTATTACTCATCTAGTAACACTACTGCACTGAATGCCTATCCTACCTTCATAGCTGCCCTGAACAGTCAACAATATAACTCCTTGCAGCCTTAGAAATCTTAAAAATATTTTGACTTCAGATGTTGTCTCATTAAATTATGTTAAAAAAAGTTTCCTGACTCTTGAGATGAACTTTTCTGCCTGATCACAGCACTGAGGCTGAAGTGTTAGATTCTAACTAGACCACTAGATACTTTTGTGCAAGACTGATTGCTGATGACAGATGACCACCAAAATCTTGTTCACAGGGGCAAGTCACGCTTTCGAGTTTGTGATGTTTAAAATAAGAAGCAGCTGAAAAATTAATATATTCTGCTCTGTAATGATAGAACAGTGAGCCAGTTAAACACTGAAGCCTTATGGTACGATAATCCACGACTTTGAGTAGAAGAACAATTCAGTGAGACTGGAGTATATGTGCAGATCATCCCCACTAGACAAGCAGCAAGCTGGCATGATGTGGTGGCGCTTGATCATAGGTTCACCCTCCTATGTATGAGCCACATAAAACATCGGTATTGTTAATGCGCATGCCAAGTTTCCAAACAGACGTTTTACCAAAGCAGAGTAAATGTGTTGCTTGAAAAGATTTTTGACAAGCTCAGACACAACAGGTTTTGAAGCAAATTTGTATGCAAATTAAAACAACTGTATCTACCTGCCTAATTGTACCTATCTATCTGCCTGATAAGCAGAACCCAACTGATGCAGAAGGTGGAAAGAATTCTTACTAGCTAAAATATACTGAAAGACTATTTTAAAAAAAATCTGCATTCCAAAAATAAGAGAAAATAACTTTTAATTTGTTTTAATTTGTCACATCCTACCAAAACCCAAATTCACTGTATCAACTAAAGAAGCTTGTCATTATTCCTTAAGAGGTTGACTCCTGTAGCTTTTTGGTCTGAATTTGGAGAGCCTGCATCACTGGATTTATATGAAGGACACAGGTCAGCTGGTGCAACAAAACCTTTATCCCCTGTTCCATCGGAGTAGCTTCCTACAGGACGTCACAGGAAATAAAAACTCAGCTTTGTTTTTGTGTCTCTTGACTATCAGCCATACTGACCCTCATCCAGATCTTCTGCACATTCCTACACAGCTTCATACCGGGAGCACTTGGTGAGGAAGCGGGGAAGAGATGTAACGGTTAGAAGGTGCAAGACGGAAGTTTTATATCAGATATTATAAAGAATTTTTTTTCCTGTGTGCGTGGCGAGGCCCCAGCCCAGGGAAGTCGAAGTTGCCCGTAGGAGCAACGCATGAAGCTGGTACCAAGCACATTAGAACAAACATTATTAAAAACACTAGGTGTTCCGAACTAAACACAGAGGCTGACGCATCTTGAACGCGTGAGAAGGCGAGGCTAGGAAAAACCGCCTGGGAATAAGTGATTAGAGATACGGCTGAGAACAGCCAGGAAAGCGTAGAACGGACAAAAACATCCCGTTTGTCTGAAAGTCGGAAAACCGAGAAACTGTAAAAAGATCTGAATGAGAGAAGCCAGGGAAACGTAGCAGCGCTTTCTTAATTTGACTCCTGTACGCCGTGCTGATTAAAAAGAACACGCTTGAAGAAAACGGCGAGGTCTGCGTCTCTTTCCCCGCCGCGGCTCCCCGTCCCCACGGGTGTCCAAGGCCGGACGAGGCTCCGAGCAGCCCACGGGCAGCGGGGGTGGAACCGGGCGACCTTTAAAGGCCCCTCCCGAGCAGCCCCGCCGCGATTCCCGGCCGCTCCCTCGCCTACCTGCAGCGCACCACCACCTGGATGTTCTTGCCCTTCTCCTCCTTGGCGTTCCCGCCGCTCTGGGAGCTGAAGGAAGCCATGGCGGAACCCGAAGGCGACCGAGAGAGAAAGAGAGGCGGTAGGAGCCGCGGGGCGCGAGACACCCGCCGCCTTCGAACCGCGCCGCGCAGCGCCCCGGCCAATCAGCGGCAGCGCGCGGGGCACCACGGGAACGCCTTTGAAATGCTGGCGGGCGCGCGCGCGCGCGTCCCCGCCCCCTCGCCGTCACGTGACCGGCGCCCTGGAGGGGCGGGTTCCGCGGCTCACCCCGTGACGTCAGGCTCGCACCTGCGGGGTTGGCGTGGGGTTGTCCCCGCTCTCCTTGGGGTCCGGGGTCCGAGCGCTGTTAGTCTCTCCCACTGTCGCCCTTCTTCGAGCCCCATGTCGCCCTCGCACTCTTTGCTGGCAGGTCTTTGCCCTCTGGCCGTGCTTGCTTCCCTCCTCTGCCCCCCCCCCCCTCCGGCACGCCCATTAGTCCATTAGATTTTAACAGAATCATTAGGTTGGAAAAGACCCACTGGATCATCGAGTCCAACCATTCCTATCAACCATTCCTATCAAACCATAACCCCTCAGCACTTCCTGCATCCGTCTTTTAAACACCTTAAGGGATGGTGTCTGAACCACCTCCCTGGGCAGCCTGTTCAAAATCAGAGGTGAGAATTAATCCTGCTGCAGCTGGTTTGAGCATTTAATTATCTTGTAATATAAATCTGTCTTGTATAGAGACCTGCCCAGGGAGGTGGTTAAATCACCATTCACAGAGGTCTTTAAAGACAGGTAGACAAGATGCTCAAGGAAGTGGTTTAGTAGTAAATAGGAATGGTTGGACTAAGGCCTTTTCCGACCTAGTGATTCTATGAATCTATGATAATATGCAATCTCCAGACATGGATAAATAACCTGAAAGAATAAGCACTCTAAGTCTTAGAGTTGCAAGAATTCATTGATATGCTCAATTGCCTTGCAAGATGTCACTGTTTTAGGGCAAGACAGCCTGTCTTAGGGCTGCAAGAATTTGTTAACTTGTAAGATGTAGTTGTCTTAGGTCAGGAGATAATCTGAAGGGAGTCTCCAGATGTGGTTGGATAACCTAAGAAAAACAAACATTCTTTAACAATTTACACAGTTCTTTGTCTAAAACTAGTATATATACTCACTGCTTTTGTAAGATGAAATGCCTTTTTTAGAAGGTCATCCAATACAGCACTGACTTGCAAAATAAAAATATCATTGCCTTTGCTTCAAAGACGTTGTCCTTTTCAATATTTTACCAGTGAATAAGTATTTCTCACAAGGGCAGTTGTGGAGAGGAACACTTCATCAGTGGCCAGGGCAGTGGAATCCTTACTTTGCCTGTTTGAAATAAACCCCAGTATTCTATTTCCATTTGTGTGGCAGGGAACAGTGTTCCCTGTTCCCAAGCAGGGCACCTTCGGTCAGCTCACCTTGCATTTGCCACAGAACTACAGCAGGCACTTTCTGTCCCAGCTCCAAGTGCTGCCTGCTGAGCCTTCTGCAGGCTCCAACTCCTGCACAACTCATCACCACCCACTCTGAACGCTACAGCCAACTTCCCACTGCTGACAGGCTGGTATTGCCTGCTCCAGTAGTGGGAAAATCCTATGTGAGAATGAAAATAAATAGTTAAAGGCTCAGGACAAAACACCGCAGTGCACCACATCAATCCTTTGATTTTGAAACCAGACCATGTGAACCACTCACCAAGTACAAGTTTGCTTCCTCTTGCAAGCAGTTTCATTTCTATCACCCTAGTTTCTGTGTGAGAGCTTCTTTAGGATAGGATTAAAAGCTTTGCTAGTTGGAGATCTATGTCAGGATAACAGGTCCCGTGGGTGAAGGGGAAGAAGCAGATGTTAAAGAAGATGTAACTTGTCTGACATGCCTTGCTCTCCACACATCCATCCTGGCTCCTACAGGTTGTCAGACTGTCAACTGCCTGTTGTGGCCTGCAGCGCTTTGCTGTTGCTGTCCTATGGCCAGTTGTTCTGGTTGCTGAAATTCAGATTATCCATCTATAATTCTGCAGGTTCTTCTCTTTTTTATTTTAAAGTTTGCTGCTTTGAAACTTAAGCCTCCTCAATGAGTTCTTAAACTTAACAAATGAATCCTAACCTGTAAGGCTTGCACTAATTTTTCTGGCAGTGACATGAAGCAGTGTGACATTATGCTCCTCTACCATTTATCTCAAAAGGTAGAACAATGTCAGAACCAATCAATCACACACTAGGCATGAAGAAAAGGATCTGAGAAATACACACATTATTTCTATAGAAAAAGACTTAGATTCCTAGACTGCTGTGAGCAGAAATCTATTCAGAAAACATTAACGTTCAATAAATTTATATGCTATTCCACATACAGACTGATGATGAGTCAAGAGCTATGAAAACTTTATAGTGATTAATAACAATTTTCATGTCCAATCTTTCTGAGTAAGTTTACTGCTTGCACACCACTGAAAACAATACAATCTTAAAGTATATATAGCATATAAATACATTACATAAAAAGAACACTACTTTGCAAGAACAGATATTTGGAAGTTAGTAACTGCCAGGTGAATTACTGGCCTTCAACATAGATTTTTAACCTTTTGACCTAAAGCCTAGAAATAAGGCAATGGTTCTCTAGAAAAGGCTTCTAAGAAAAAACTGCACAACAAAAAAATCTATAAGCATAGACAACTAAGGAACCTGCATCTTAACAGTGTTGGAGCTCAGCTTTCCAACCAAAATTAGTTTGGTGGATTGGTATTACTAAGATATGCTATTTTTTTTCCTCTAATGAAACACTAAAAATCACAATAATACAGTTTTCCGTTAAGTGAGGCTTTAACCAAGTAGGAAAATTAGTGTAACAGTGACATCCATTGCAAACACATTGAGACCATTCTTATTCTTAGCTGCTTTTTGTATTCCATATCACAGAATCACAGAATCACCGGGTTGGAAGAGACCCACTGGATCATCGAGTCCAACCACTCCCACAAAACACTAAACCATGTCCCTCAGGACCTCTAAAAGCAAAAATAATTCATACAGGCAATTGTGTAGGAGCTGCTGCTGGACTGAAAAATCAAATGCAGGTACATGAATTTACTGAATCTTCACCTTTTGCTCTATACTCCTTCATACAGATGATAGATAGAAGGCAGCACTGGAACACAGAACTCTTTTCTTCTTATTGCTGCCTGTTTGTTCTTTTCTAGTATGAAAACATAACTCACATTAGTCAGAATTTTGCTCAAAATATAAACATGTCTCTCACAAACAGAGAAGAAAATAAAAGATCACTCAATGCCGCATTTAAATACGAGTGATCTATTCAATTACTGGGAGTTGAATCTGGCTGGTGGCTAACTTTGCCATAGCCTTTGTAAGTGGAAAATACATATTTCTGGTAATCAATTAGCTTACAAAGTGCATGCAGTTTAACAGCTGCAGCTTTTTTTACAAGATCAATTTATAGTATAGGTTGTATGTGGAGACATTTTACAGAGAAGGAGGCCTGGATGCTGTGGGACTGATTGATACCGAGCAATTCTAACAAGGCCTTGAAACAGAGAACTGAAAGGCAAACAAAGGCCAGTTTGAAGTGAACGAGTACCAGCTGAAAGGGAAACAATGGAAAAGAACTATCAACATAGTTAATTTTACTGTAACTTGGTTTCTTAGCATGTGCGTAGTTTAGCCAACAATATGTTAGTAATAGCTTTATGGACAGCTACCTTTAGCCAATAATATACTGTAGATAACTTCATGGTCTCCCAGTTAACTAAAAAGAGTTTATAAAGAAACAGATAAGCTCAATAAAATGTCTTTGATCCATCAGATTGAAGTCCGTCCGATTAATCCCCTCAGTTGTACATTTTCATAGACTAAGTAGAGCCTAAAGATACTAATACACTATAAACACAAACTGAGTACCAGGGAGCTAGCATTTCATGAGCAATACAAATAAATATGAGAAAAAAACCCAAGAATTCTTCTTAGGATAGTTTTAACAGTGTTGGGAGAATGACCTTTAACAAGGCATGTACATCATCTGTGACAAATGTTTTTTTTTAAAGAGCGACAAAAACATTCAAGAAAAATAAATATAATAATACAACTGCCAATGTAATGACTTTGGTAAAGATTACTGATCCTCACTTATTGATCAAAAAGGTCAATTTTCCACTGAAGCTTGCCAACAAGAAGTCACAGTAGTATAGTGAGATCATAGACAATGTATGTCTTAAAAAAAATGTTTTCCTAGTATCTGTATTACACACTTTGGGTAATTATAGGTATGGAGACCTGACAAATAGTAAAACTGTTGATAATAAACATAATTAGCTAAGAATGAAGAAAGGTTTTAATAATAGAGAGATATAATTTATACAAATTATAAGTTTGGGTGAGACTTCTTCAAGGCTTAGTAACACTTGTTTTGATTACCAACATGTTACACAGTGTATGAGCTGCACTGAAATATGGGAAATTTAATACTGTTTAATATTATCAGTGATACAGGAAAAATTTACTGATTAATTGCATGAGATTACCTGCACCTCACATGAACATAAAGTAATTTATAGTCTTTGAATAGCCTGTCCCATTGGCCAGTTATATTCTAAACTGTTGTCCACATACAGAAAGTTAAACAATAAGGACTTAAACACACTCGATACTGGTATGTTCTTGGCTGAGAACAGGGTCTTTCTCCTTTAGTTAAAGTACCAGGATGAATATTTTACTGTTAAAAAACAAAGAGATGATGCAATAAAATAACTACCTTATTGAAAAATTATTGAAAATTCATTGAAAACTACCTTTGTGAAATATTAAGGACTCGATGCATATATAACATGACAAAAAAACAGAATTGGTTTCAACTAACCATGGAAAATACACAGAATAAAGGATGTCTTTTTCTGCATGTCTGCCATATCACTGTCCGACACAAATGGTAGCACTTTTACATCTTTTTATAGTTACAGTCACCATAACAAAAAATCAACACCACACGCAGTGGGGTGTATGCATTTGTGTAATTATCTCAGAGTAAAGCTAATAATTTTATATACGCCTACCTGTTCTTGGTTAAAGCATGCAGCTGTATGATGCCCTTGACATAAAAGGAAAAGAAACAATGAATAGGAAAATAGGAAACAGACTTGACTGAAATCAACAGGAAATGTCTCCTTGGTTTCTCATTACCTTTTGATTTAATATTTTAAAATTATATTCTTTCAGTATTTTTTATACTGAGAGCAGTCAACAAATGATCTCTTCTAATACAAGCTTTGTCATGGAATTGCCACTATTTATTTTGGAGTGAAAATAACAATCAGAAGCTACACTTTTATTTCAGCCCGAGGCTAGTTTGCTAGAAAGCCCTTTTATATACAATTTCAATCTGAATTTAATAAAATATCTTAGCTAGGTGGGAAAATATGCTTCCATTAGAAGCATATCAAGGTTGTACTTGGCTTTTTACACTTGCTGCCTCTTTGCTTTCAAGAGGAATAAAAAATACCAGATTTATTCTAAATTAATATAACCTGACTACTTTGAGGATCACTTTCGCCCCATTGTACAGTTATGTCACATATCCTGAAGAGGGATCTCCACACTGATACTCTATAGGGAATTTTACTTCATGGGAATTTCAACACTCACTCTAAATCATACTTAAGTTCATTTCATCTTTAGGACAGGACCTGTTTTTCCACTAAGGGAGATAAAGAAGGCAGAACTGAAAGCATCAACTGTCTATGAGCAATTCAAGTTTAATGGGGAAAAAATCTTAGTTGCTGGACTACACCAAGAAAGGAATTTTACTGAAAGTCATCTTTACTTTTGCTGATGGTGTTGTATTAGAAGTATCTTTAAAACATGGAAGATATCCAATACAGTAGATGAGTATAATTTTGGCTAGTAGACACAGAGAGGGGTTAGATTGTAAGAACACAGTTTGCCCTGAATAAACATCAGTGCCATTGAATAGCCACTAAATAAGCTTACAGTGGATAAAATAGGTGTAAAGTACAGTAGGTGTGACCTCTATTGCACGCCTTTGCTGCAATAGCTACAAGAGTCAGACTGCACGCAACAGAGAGATGCATGAGGAGGTGTGATCTTTCATCACCACAGCTACAGAAGCGGAAGGGCTTGCATTAAATGCAGACCACCAAAGACTTGAGGGTGTAGTGTGCTTTGCTTTCACAGCATTGACCCCGTGTATATCCAAGGCAAGATCTAGCCGGAAAGGCAGGATTTGTCAGAGCAGCCAAATACACATCAGGCCAGCATTAGCTAAATATATACATTTGGCTACATTAGGTTAGCAAACTCTGTCAGAACCTGAACATTGAAACTCTATAGACTTTTATGGCATTCACCTCTACAGGATAACTGATACAATGTGCCTAAAACTTGCATTAACCATAAAGGCAGAAGCATTTGTACTATACATGCAATTTAAAGAAGTGACTTCAATTCACCTTTTAATCCTCCAGTTGCTTCAGAAAGGGAGGAGAGAGATTGCAAAGAAGCACTCATCTGGCAGTGTTCTTTCTGCCAGACACAAAGGGATTATACCCTCTCTGATGCACTGGCAAAGGGGCGGAAGTAAATTTAACATCTCACCATTTATCCTGTCCTTTTTCTCTCTGGCCTGATCTTGACTTTTTCATGCACTAGGAAATGGAAAAAACCCAACAAACAACAGACTGCTTCAAACCAGAACCCAATGAGGACAAAGATATCCTTCATTTTTGCAGGAGTTAACATATTGTGTTAAAATTAGGTTCCCACACATTTCTAAAACCAACCAGTCAATTTAGCTGAAAACTACCAAGTGCCTTGCTCCAACCAGGATTAGTTAACTTGAGAGACAGTTCTGCACGTAAACTAAAGCCAGAAGTGTGGGTGTGCTTGATGTAGACAAAACTGGATAGCTCAGGTACTGGTAAATGCATCTCTATAGCAGCACAGACCTCAGTGGAAGCCAGCAGCTGAACATCTACTCAAATTCCCTCACAGATCTTGTTGACCAGATGGAGCAGCATGCTGCCACTTCTAAGTGCTAATTTGACCAAAACTGACTAGTTTAAAGCTACTTCCAATACCTATTCAGTCCCATCTTTGGCTGCAGAAATAACCTTCGCTTACTCATCAGGTCACATTCTTCTACTTTTTTTTTATGGCAGAAGGAGGGTTCTGTGAACTTCCAGCTGTGAGATTCCACCTGTAATAAACGACAAATAGTGGGGAAGCTGAAACCAGGCACTAATTATAGCACACTGAGGGTTTTGTTTTATTTTGTTTGGGTTTTTTAGCTTTTAGAAATAAGACATGGGAAAGCAGATACACCTGAAGAAAGCACATTACTAGAACTGCAAACAGCAGGGTTTGGGGGGAATTTATTTATTAAGCTAACGAAGGAATTAAGGCAGCCAGCCACAACCACGACGTTCTCCCGGGGAGAACCTACCAAGAACAAAAAAACTCCCCAGAAAACCAACTACAGGGAGTTGTAAGAGGAGCGCGGCCTCGGCGGCGTCACACCGGTGACCCGGCCGGCGGGAAGAGGGCAGAGCGGGCGGGAGCCGCGTCCCGCAGCGCGGCGGGGCCGAGGGGAGGCTTCGGCACCCGCTGCCCTGCCAGAGCTGCTAATCTCCGCCGCGCCCACTGCGCTCCAATTACGAGCCGCCTAATTACCTTTTGTGTCGGCTCTCGCCGGCAGGGACGCGGACACCGGGCGGGCGGCTCCCCGCTCCGCTGCTCTGGGAGCGGCTCTGCCTCAGTCCCCCCATCCCCCCCCAATCCCGCGGCTCTACCTCACCCCTCATCCATCCCCCCTCAATTCCACCCCCTCCCAGCTTTATTTACCCCCTCCTGCGGCCCTACCCCACCCGCAGCCCCCCTACTCCCCCATCCCGCCACTCTGCCCCCCCCATC
>WAAB01013990.1:467184-485741 GCA_013389865.1 Piaya cayana | reverse complement strand
GGGACGGGGGGGGCGGGGGGCGGGGGCGCCGGGCCCCGGGGGGGGCGGGGCGGGGTGGGGGGGCGTGGGGGGCGGGAAGGCCAGACCCGCCCGGGGAATCCGCCAGCGGCGCCTCCGCTGCGAGAACTACTGGGGCCGCTTTGTTGGGCTTCTGCCCCCCCCCCCCCACTCCTCCTTCTCTTAAGAAAATGTGGAATTTTCGCGTTGCTTAACTTTTGCCGTATTCCTGACTCGAAAATGGGGGGTTTTTTTAAGTTTATTTTTTCTTAAAAAGAAACTGGTGTAGAGTTGGCTGAAGTTGCTGGTTGGCGAGGGGCGGCGGGAGAGCTCGGGCCGGGCCGAGGGGCCGCGCACCCGCCCGGGGAGCCGTTCCGGGCCGGAGCGTTTCCTTTCGTTCCGGGAGGCTGTGGCAGAGCCTATATTTAACGCCGCGAAAGTAAGAGACGTCAAAAGTAGCATCTTTTGGGGAAGGAAAAAGTGAGTTCTGATGACTCATGCTGTCAGGGCTCGCGTGTCAAAATACGGATGCGCTCTGGCTCTCGGTAATTGGTGTCTGTGCTCCAGTGAGGTAGAGGTGAGCCCTAGGGTGTGTTCAGAGCCGGTGCATTTTCTCGGGCTGTAGTTTCTCCTGATAAATTGCTCCTCCATAAGTAAGTAAATATGTGCAGTATTTGGATGTAACTTTATGTATGTGAGTATATGTTACGTTTCTTTTCATGCTGCCTGTAACCGCGATTTGATCGTAAAATCATGGAATGGTTTGGGTTGGAAGGGACCTGAAAGATCATCTGATTCCAGCCCCTCTGCAATGGGCCCTGACACGTCCCACTAGAATCGTTTGATTTTAATTGTGAACTAAGATTTGCAGAAATAATGAAGAAATGACAGCAGGCATAGTGCCTTCATGTAGTGATTTTTTTTTGTTAAGATGGCAAATGTAGAAAATTTATAATAATCTTTTTTTCAATTGCATGTTCCGTCTTTAAGTTTTTCCTGGATTTTGTTCATGTTCTCACCTTTTTTCAGCTTTAACTTTTTCTTGTATAATTTTTAACCTTCATCTGTACGTTGAGTTGCAAGATAATTTCTCAGAAGTACTTGTCTACCCCTTTTCATCTCACCTACGGCACTGAAATTATCTGTTCGTACTTTGCACATGAATGCAAAAGTAGTTGCCTACCCTACTAGGTCCAGAAGAAGAAAGAGGGAGGGGACAAAAAGTTCATTACCTCCAGCGTTTCACGGAACTGGAAGTTGTTAGGCCTCTAGCTAGGGGTCATTGCAAGTTGTTGTAGAAATCATTTACTATAAATACTGTCAGACCATTTGAAAGATCGTTTGGTTGATATTTTTAATAATATTAATTCTATTGTATTAGATGCTGTCATAATACTTCTGATGTATTGATCTTTTAACAGGGTAAAAATCAGAGCATTTGTTATAAAATGTGTCTATAGGGGAATTAATTTCATTGGTTGTCTAGTTATGTGTTTGTATCTGCTTGGCCTGTCAGTGATTGTCTTCATGTTCTCTGCTTTTGTGATGTCCATAAATTGATAAAATATGGAGCTTGTTAGAAAGCTACAGTGAGCAACTTTCAAATTAGTTCTGACCTTCTGTGGCTTGTTTTTAAAATGAGTCAGAACTACACCTTGCCTGAACAACTGAAATGGGAAAAAATGCTGTGACGCTGAGAGTTTACTTACAGCATTAACAGTAGAACTGGAATTTAATTGTCAAAAACTGTAAAAAATAAACCACAAAATAGGTGAACAGCCAGGACTTTCTTTGTTGAATACACCGCTGACTCTTGCAAACTGCTCCTTGTTACAAGTCTGTTGGTTATATCAAAGCTCTAGTGTTAGGTAAACAATTGTTTTTAATGTGGGATTATAGCACTTTTAATGAATCAGAGCTCTAAAGTTCTTTCTGTTTTTGTTGCCAGATCAGATTTTCTTGCCAGTTCTGTCATCTTTCTGTGTATTTCACATTGTTATGCAGTATAACTCAAGTTTTAGTCTCATCTTGGTTTTTTGATTCAGACCTCACAAGTTTTTCTTTTTGAGGGTATGGAACAGATGGTAACATAAAGTGTTAAGCGAGTTGGCTTTACAAAGAGTCTCGGGCAATCTGATGTGCTATTTGCAGATAGAATGTATGAAGTACACATCAAAATACAATTGAAATAAAGCACAGAGGTCTCTCCTGTAGCATCCAGTTTTGTTTCCTAGGATGTTCAGGGTTGTGCGCTAGATACCACTGCTGCACTGTGCTTGTGAACCAAGCCCAGCAGCTGTGGGGTGGTAGAGGAAAAACTTCAGGGGGAGAGGAAGAGAGAATGAGAACCACTGGCTTGCAATATTTGGAATGGAAAGCAATTAATTGAATTAGTGAGTATATTTCTGAAGAAAATGAATGAAATACACTTTTAAATAGCTGGTCATATAACGCAAATACTGGTCTTATCAGTCTTAGCATGCAATTTGAGACTCTGGTGGAATTAACAGTGCAAGCCAATGTATTGTGCCAGATTTGTGAAATCATTCTGAAGATCCTGAATGATTGTAACATCTTACGATCAAAACCAGATAATTTTACTTACCTTTGAAAAAGAGTTAATATTTCAGACAATTAAAGGCTTGAAAATGTGTTTGGAATTTACCTCATTTTCAGTGATCTTGTAAAAAACTGAAGCAAAGAAGTGCTAGAGAAAAATTAATTTCAATTAAAAAAATTATTTCTGCTGAACTTGGATAGAATTTCTTTACCCTGGAGAGTATGTTTTGATGAATTGTTTGGGACAATTTTTGGAGCAAGAAGAAAAGCTGAAATTATTTAGAAATTTTTAAAACTTACTATGCTTTATTACTATGAAATAAGATTGTGTAAAATACTGTGGTTTTGCTTGACTTTTTTACCCAGTGCTTTGCAAGCTGTGGAATGGTCAAGTCAAGGAATGTAGTTTTGGGGCATTAAATGGGCTTTATGGCGTCTTGATTGTATGTCCCGTCCTGTTTGACCAACATAGGACTGTTGAAAACACACATCTTACTAGTCAGGCCAGTTACTCCGCTAGGGCCTGATCTTACATGTGAAGCTACTACCAGTGCCCTTGTTTTTGCCAAGTTCACAAATGATATTTTCTGATGCTACTGGTAATTCCTGTACACTGGTGGTAGAGGTTCTACTGTCATGTTGGCAATGAAACCTTCAGCACACCAAGTTTTACCACTGATCTAGGAGCTGTTGAATCTGGACCCTCTGGGAATGAGAGTGAGGCAGGCATCTGCCCAGGCCATCGTGGCTTGAGGGAATTTTCCAAGTCAGTTACAGACTTGGCAAAAAGCCGCAGACTGAGATTCTGAAAATGCTTTAATTGTAGCGAGACTTCAGAATTTACTTTAAATTATCTATATGATAAACTTGTGTAAATATTCATCAACTTCAAACGTGCCTGATTTGGTATGATTAGTTGTTCTTAATAACATTGTAGCACTGATTAAATCATTGTGGGTCTTTGTAGGTGCAGCTTTTGTGTGTGAAGTAATGTACTGAATTCTTGAGTTTAAAAGTGATAAAACATTTTAACATTTTTGAGCAGTTTATCTACTTGTGCAGTCTATCTGCCTGTGTATGCAGTCAGATTTATTTAGATTAGCATCAGGAATGTGTTGAGATCTTATGCATTCTCAAGATTTGTGACAAGTAAATTCACAGAAGATCGATGCTTTATGGATGTTGAATGATGTGAACGGTTATAGTCTCTAGATGTGTAAAGGAATGATTGCTAGTCTTGTCTGTTTTGGCCTGAAAGAGGTTTGAGTAGTCTCCTGAAGTATCCTTTATGGTAATGGTCACCTGAGTTGATTCTACTCCATGTTTTCAATTACACATTCTTTGTAAGAGAACTCGGTAAAAACATTTGTCCGATTCTAGGAAACAAAACTGTCCTGCCCACATATCATAGCATCACTGTTACACGTACAAGAATGTCACAATGCCATTGAACTCTACCGCAGTTGTGAGGGGAGGTAGGTGTGAGGGTCAAAGAGGAGGGGTGAAGACCTATGGAAGAATGGAGATTTTTATTGTTGCAAAGCTTGCACTTGTAAGTGAAGAAGTTCATGGACTCTTCCAGAGTACTCAACTCAGTTGTATTATCCCTCTAAGAAAGGTGAGAAAACTCTGGCTGGTAGCTCTGCAGCACTGGGCTTCCTGCTGAAGCACACAGCACCTATTCCGCTCCCGGCCCTGGCAGCTGAAGAAATCTATGCAAGTTACTAAGAACTGTAAACCAAGATGCNGATGAGGTGCTGAGGGGCATGGTTTAGTGAGTAATAGGAATGGTTGGACTCGATGATCTGGTGGGTCTTTTCTAACCTGATTATTCTATGATTCTATGAAATAATACAACCAACACATTGTCAGTGGTAGCTCCCTCTTGGGACAGAACAGAGAGAGGAGGTTTTGGCTCCACAAAGGTTTCACTTCACTCTGGTACATGGTTGGCAATTAAGTTTGGAACAAAAAAAAAAAAAGACCCAAACTAAAAATGGAATGCATGTAATTAAACTACAGAACTTGTAACAGGTGCAAAATGTGACATTGAGTGTTACTGTAGTTCTTGTGTAGTTGCAAAGATACAGAACTTGAATAACAATTGTTTTGCAGTCAGCATGACATATTGAGTGTATTGAAAAGATAGATGAAATATGAGCTGAAAATGAGGAGCTGGAAACGAGGAGCAATTCAGATCCTTGTGTACGCAAGTGTAAACTTAAGTGAGCATGTTGCAACACCCACAGGTGTGTCCATAGAATGAATTTGGCTTCAACAGCCTAAAAGCTTGAAGCAAACACCAGATTTTAAGGCAACTGATGTAAACTGAAAGCAAGCATCAAAATCTTCTGAGCTAGTAACTGTTGCCTTTCATCTGGTTACTGCAAGCTGATTAATGTTCACAGTCATTCATGTGGCTCAGACCTATGCACCAGCATTTAACTTAAATATGTGCAGCCTGTCATGGAAAAAAAACCCCAAATCCTGAAAAGCACTTTAGAGTTTGTGCTTTGGGGGTCACATTTTTATTAGCTAGTTACATTCTTGCGTTGAAGCAACCCTCAGGAGTTCTGTTAATTGGTTTTCAAATATGATCCTTTAATTGTTCAAACGTTGAACTTAGATTTGACTAGACTGGCTGATTTTTAATTAAAATAAGTCTTCTAAAATAACTTTGAAAGATTAAAATAGTTAGGCAGAATAATATATCACTTGATCACTCTGTAATACTCTGGTTTTGGGTGGAACCTGACATCCCCAGAGAGCCTTTCTCATTCCAAAGGTCTGCCTACCTGGAAATCATAAAAAAAATAGGGCCTCAAAGAATAGAATGTAATTTTACTTGAGAGTGCTATAGTTTGAAATTCAGCATCTGTTCTATCTGATACTTTTCTTGTACAAGGGAAGTAATTTTGATGATGATGAGGAATGTTGAACATTCCCTAGTCACTGAATAGGGACTCTACTCCCAGTTCAAACATCCCCATTCTTTTTCTTTCCAGCTCTGTCACCGAGCATCTTGCCACCTGTAATTTTTGAGCTAGTGAAAGAATTCTCAGTACCACAATCATGCTTTTATATTTGTTCCTGCTGTCTTTGCTTTGTTGTATCTTTCTCTGTTGCTATTTTGTGAAAGTAGTATGACGGCATTTTTTAATTACATTTTTATTAGGATATTTGCTCTGCAGTAAATGTATCATCTAGTTTATGGATGAAGTTCTTTGCTACTGACCATCAACATTGAATGCTCACTGTAATGACAGCATAGGAAATAGATGTAGCGCATGTACTTCAGGACAGCACCTAAACATGATTTTTTGGAATTAAACAACTTATCAAAAAATTGCAGGAAATACAGACTTCTTTCTCTTTCCATTACTTTTTTCCCCTGTGGTCAAAAGCAGTTCTGTTTTCAAGAAGTGGGTTATAGTGGATGAGAGGTCTTATGGGAAACAATGTAACATGGTATTGTTATAAAGCAGTTGCACTTAGACAATTTAAAGGTTGCACAGAAAAGCAGTTACACAAAGGAATGTTTAATGTTATGTCTTGTAGTTTACTCCTTAAGAAAAAAGAAATTACATAAATACTCTATCTTAAGTGAAATCTTCTTTCTTAGCTTTTTTTATTGTAGTGACATAGCACCAGGAAGAACAGTATTTAGGAAAGTATGGATCCTGGTGTTTTGATGCATTGCCTTCCAGGAATATTACGTAGTTGATCTGCTCTTAATTTTATGAGTTGTCTGGTACTGCAGTTTAGTTTGCAGGGTAGTAATTGTGGGTTAATCATGGAAACACATTTGAAGTTGAGGATGTTTTACTCACCGTGCCCACTGAAGTAACAATGAAGACGGAGATACAAGTTTCAGTTCTTAGTTTAAAAGCTTAATTACTGACTTTGACCTTTTGAAAATTGTAGCTTTTTTCCTCTACTGAAATTTGACAACCAAGCTGGAGGTAACCTATGAAGGAGGCAAAAATAACAAATGATAATGAAATGAAGTGGAGGTGTGTGGCTACACAAGACATCAATTGAAATCTCATAAGATTTCACAGAAGCTGCGTAATTTGATGAATCACATTGGAAAGATGAGTCATCTGAACTAACAGTAAAGTTCTGTGACTTAATGACGTGGTGTAGGAATAACAAGGAGATATCAGATGACAAGGAAATTGTATAACGTTTTAATAAAAACTTGGAAGTTTATAGTATATGTGCATCTTACGATGAGCAACTAGTATTGTAATGAGATGGAATATTGTGGCTGAAAATAAAGTGATAGGTGTTCCTTAGCAAAAGTGAAATTGGGAAATTCAGAGACCTTACTTTGCTACCTACTTAGATATGTCAATCCAATACTATTGCGTGGAAGAGAAGTACAGTTAAGAGCAGTTTCGTTACTAATTTTCATCTATGAAAAATAGTGTCTATTCTCGCTTCATAAATTTTACATGGTGTCTTAAGTTCAGTAGAATATTTCACTTAGGACTCTGAACAAAAAGGCCTTTTTAAAATTAAGTTAGCGCAAAAATAATTGACCTTTTTAACCATCAATTTTAAGGCAGCATATCTCAGCCTAGAATTATTTTTTTTCAATCAAAATAAGAAACATTAGAATCTAAGCATTTTTGCCAACAAATCTGTATATTCTGGTATAGTAGAATTTTGGAGTCTTGGAACTGGTGAATTCTTTCAAGGTGTTTTGAGCTGCTGCTTGGTTTTGGAAAACCTTTTCTTGCAGGAAGTTGTTGAGATGCTTGAAAATGTAATCGGTGGCAGAGTGGTCTGGTGAGCTGGGTGAGGAGTTTTGTAGCTCAGTTCTTGCAGCTTCTGCAGAGCCGTTTGTGAGATGTGGTCTGGTGTTGGCATGGAGAAGAACTGGTCTTTTCCAACTGTCCAAGGTTGGATGTAAACATTGCAGTTCTCAGTGCATTTTGTTGGTTTCCTAGCAATAATACCCCAAGATGGTTTTGCCAGGAGTCAGGAAGTTGTAGTGGGTGATTCCACTTGCTGACCACCAAACAGTGACCACAGCTTTCTTTTGATGCAGCTTTAGTTTGGGGAAGTGTTTTGGTCCTTCATCTTGTTCCACCCACTGTTTGGAATGTCATCAGTTGCCTTATAAAATCCATTTTCTTTCACGTCACAATGTAATCAAGAAATGGATCATTTTTGTTGTGCAAAATAAGTGCAAAGTAGACTTCATGACAGTGATTGATTGATTGATTTATTTATTTATTTATTTATTTATTTATTACTTTTTGTACAGCTCACGTGGCACTCATTTGAGATTTTTGTTTTTCTGGTTTGGTGCAAGTGTTGAACAGCTGTATAATGGTGAATGTTTATGTTCTTCTGCAACCTCTTCAGTTGTTTTGCTTGGACCTGCTTCAGTACTGTCCCCCAGTTGTTTGTTGCATGTTGCTGCAGGATGTCTCCTCTTGTTTCCGTTACAGAAATTTTGGAACCAATGCCACATTTGTTGACAATCCCCTGGCCAAATGCTTGGTTGATATTGCTAGCAGTTTCCTCTGCTTTACACCCCCTTTTGAACTCGAACAACAAAATTGCTTGAACTTGCTCTTTTTCTCCCACATTTAATTTGACGGTGTAATATAAAAGAGAATAAACAGTGCATTGAAGTGCCCATTAAAAAAAGTTACTTTGTATTGTTTATGGCTTTTGCTTAGAGACATTCAGATTCTGATTAATCACTGATGCTTTCTGTACTCAGTGCTCTTATTTTTTTTTTTTTAATTTGGATTATAATCACTGTTTGTAGTTTTATGTTCTTTCGTATAAAGGCGTGTTACAACTTAAGTCTGTTTAAAAGTTCCAAAGTAATCTTTTTACTTCTTTCAAAAGTATTCAGATATCTAGTGCTTACTTTACTGATTTTTTTTTGTTATGTATGTATCACCTTTCTCAAGCATAAATCCACTTTTACACAAAATGTTCATTATGCTACAGGTGAAAATCTTAATTTTCTGTTTGTGAGACAGCTTTTCATTGACTCTGCTGTAGACTTAGTGTTCAGAAATTTTCTCCCCTTAAAGAGCTCATTATTAACAACATGTTAGCAGCCTCATTATGACACCAACATTGATGACTGTGTCTGCTGGCTTCACGTTGGCTGTTGTTTTTATACCATAGAATCATAGAATCACATGAATAAATGAGAAGGAGATAATCCAGAGGGACCAGAGGCTGCAGAACTACTTTCCATTTTAAGAATGATACAATATTTTAGGAAGGAGCTTTTACTAGCCAGTTGCCTTTTTCATTTGTAATTTTAAACTGTAAACAAAATATGTAATCTGATGGGTTTTTTTTACAGTTGTGTATCTGGTAATGTGGAGAATGCAGTGGATTTGCTAGCTAGAGAGTTAGTTAAAATGTCATGACTGGAGACCTGAAATGTGTATGATGAGGTCTGTGCAGTCCTTCATATTGCACATATCATATGGTCTTAAAGGTTGTATGCAGTCTTTAAACTTGGATGAAAGTCCTTGAACTGTACAACCTGAAAATGGAAAGGTAAATACAGTGAAACTCCTTGTTATCTCTGTGATACTGACAGGACCATACAGTATTTCTCATACCTCTGTATATGTTGTGCTAAGAAGTTAGACTCGGATCTGGTTTTCTTTTGTAAGTGAAGTTAGTTCAGCAATGACTAATGAACCTCCTGTACAAATTTACTTGGCAATATGGCAAGCAACACTTCACTGCAGGAAAAGTCTGAGTTTGGTTGGTGCTATTATATATTTATAATAGGCCCCATTCTACAACTCTTCCTGTAAAGCAAGGTTAGAATTCCATAGTTCTTACCCACAGGAATTCAACATGTGATAGGCTCGGAGCATAGCACTCTGATTTCCCGTTTCTGGGATCTGTTATGTGTGTGCATGTGGTTGGTTTGTTTGGGGTTTTCTTTTGTATTGGTGGTTTGTTTTTGTTTTTCTTTCAAAATGCTGCCTAGTGGTTTGATGCTACCTCCCCAAATATCCAAGTCGGAATGTCTCCCCTTTTCTCTTAGCCTTTAAACAAATAGGATAACCAGAATCTATAACACCAATCACACTTGGTTTCTTAGCACTTCAGAATTGTATCATTCAAGAAGCATGTCTGTAGCATGCCTATTAAACGAATAGTAATTGAAACACGTGAGACTTAATGTTCATTGTGTCAGTTCTGCAACGTGTTTGTAATTTTACAGCAGTATTGTAAATGGTGTGACTTTCTTGCTTGAGTTTACAAATCCAGTGGCTTATTAGTAAAATTTTGTTTATCTGATGATTGCAAAGTTACAACATTTGTAACATCACTACCAATCCAGACACATGAAATACTTTGCTGAAGCTTGAAAGTATGCTTGAGAGGGCATTGTATGCTTCATTTGGTTTAATTTTTATCATAATTGATTAGGGGATTATATTTCTTTATTAAATTATTTTTCTAATTACCATTAGTATGAAACTTTAAACACTCAATTACATGATCTGTCATTTTGTCATGTTGCTTGGTGTTCAGGGTTTGTTCTTTTATTTTGGCTTGGGTTTTTGGTTTTTTTTTTTAACAGCAGTATCTCTCAGGATCTGAATTATACTTTTAGGCCAGTTTTGTGAGTTGTGCACAGAGCAAAATTTCTTGCTATCTCTATTGCTCAGTATTCTCTAATATAATATCAGCAAGACTTAAATAAAAATTGTAAGTGAAATTTTTTTGTGTTTCATTTTAAGGTTTCAGGAAGAGACAAACAACAAAATGAACAATCCAGCTATTAAGAGAATAACAAATGAAATTATCAAATCACCTGAGGATAAACGAGAATATCGTGGACTGGAACTGGCAAATGGCATTAAAGCTCTTCTCATTAGTGATCCTACCACAGATAAGTCTTCAGCAGCACTTGATGTGCACATAGGTATTTAATGCATGTTTTGTTCATTATATGATTAATAAAAATGCTTTACGTTTTGATATCTTCATTGTAGATAAACTGACAGGAGTGCTATCCAGCTGGCAGCCTAGTTTTTTATTGTAATTTAGAGTTTAATTCTTTGATGCATCAAGTCGAAAATTATTAGAGTTAATTAAATTCCTCTACTGTACTCTGTGTTTACTCAAGTGTAGCTCTGTCAGTACCAAGACTTCTTTTAACTATTAAGTTTCTTGTTATGAAAGATCTTTTGTAAGCAGAAAAGGGGCGGGAGTGAGTGCAATTATTTCAGACAGCTCCATCTGTCATGTCAGACTTTTTTTTTTTTTCATGTTAAGTTGTTGATGTGTAGAGGTGTGAAAATGCTGTAAGTGCTGGAGGAGTTAGAGGATGCTTAAGCGTGCAGTCAGAAATACTGGAAATAGAAGAAGAAGGCAGTTACTTTGACTTTTTGGAATAGTGGAAGCCTTTTCTTATATTGGAGGTATTTCTCAAGCTTGTGTAGTTTCTCAGTTGCTTGGAAAGTATGATGCACAGACACATTACCTAAGCATCCTTACTTGTTACGGAAGTGTGCTCTTGCCATGTTTGTAGTTGAGAGCTTCTGCTACTGTTGTTAAGACAGAAGTAGTAGAGTAACTTTTAAAACTTGTTTTGTTTTGTTTTTTATGGAGATGACTGTCACAAATCATTTTCTAGTTCATAGGATCCCAGATGTATGACAGAAATAGCCAACTGCAGTATCTAGTTCCTGCACGTGTTCTGTGGGAGATGTATCTGTTGCCTTCATCTCTGCCCTCCCATTGCACGTAGTTGCACACTCCAAAGCAGGACTGCCAGACTCAAACTTCCACATTCCTGGCTTCCATTGTAGCACCATTGGCATTGTCTTTTAATCTGCATGCCTTCACACCTAATAGCTGGTCATTGATAGCTGCTTGTGTTCAGGCAATTATAGGTTATTGCTTGTCCTAGAAACCACAGGATAAACACCTCCTTAATTGTGGCTGGCAATTGCTGCCTTTTAACACAGTGCCGTTATTAAAGTCAAGGTATAGAAGTCAGAACATTGTGATCTGCCAGGTCTTTACAGATTATGAGTCATGGACTTCAATTGAAAAACTGTCTCTAGAAGGCACTGCAGGCTGCTCTGGAGAGGCAATTTGAGACACTAATTGGTTCAGTAACTCATTCCAAATATTTTTTTTTTTTTAAAGATTGAGCTTAGTTGACTTTAGCTGCACTTTATAAGTGTGTACTTATATCTACAGAGTTGATATAATTGCCTGAGGCAACGTGCTGTAGCATAAAACTCTTTAAAAGACTTAATGTTTTAGTATTACTTGTTATGAATTGTTACATGAAGTTTTTCCTCCTGCAGGATCCTTGTCTGATCCCCCGAACATTGCTGGGCTTAGTCATTTTTGTGAGCATATGCTGTTCTTGGGAACCAAGAAATATCCAAAAGAGAATGAGTATAGCCAGTTTCTTAGTGAGCATGCTGGGAGCTCAAATGCTTTCACGAGTGGAGAACATACCAACTATTACTTTGATGTGTCACATGAACATCTAGAAGGTGCACTAGACAGGTAAATACATTTATTTATATTTAATTTTTTGTTATATAGGTGGTATTTGTAATAATGTAAAAGTTTTTAGTTAGTTTTATCATTATGATAATAAAGGTAGGGTTGAGAGTGCTGGATTTGTTCAGACTTATACCAGATATTTTTCAGTTAAGTTTTGCTCAGGTGTTTTCACCTAGCAGAGTTTTTCACCAAGGCAGAGTTTCTGAAGTTCAGACATAGTGTTTACACTGAATATTTTTGGAAGTGAGGGGCACAGAATGTGATCTGGAACTTGGGTATTGTGCAAATGCCCTGTCTAATAAAATACTGTGCTTCCCATTGGATCTTTATTTAATTGATAGCAAAAGAAGGATGATGTCTAGAAATATATTAAGCTGCCTTTAATAAAGGGACCTCCCTGAAATCTCTGCCTTCTGTGGGAGGAGATGGAATTTGTAAGGTGTGTAGTTCAATGAAGGAGAATGGATTTTCCCTGGATGTCTGGCAGGACTGATTTGATTTGTGAGATTAAGAGCTGCTTGCAGCTAAACTTCAAAACAGTAATAATTTTCAGTGTATGAATTATTGTGCAAGATCCTTGATCCTTGTAATGTCCTGTATTAATGTTGTGTAAATAAAGAAATTGAGAAATACAGTGAATCGGTGCCAGAACTTACAGAATTTAAAAAAATAACGCAAAAAAAAATTCAGCTGTTTTCAGGCAGTACTAAGTTTTGTATTTTTCTGTTACCATTTATGTACAGCACTCTTGACTTGAATTAGATTTTTTTTCTGTTTAGATTTGCCCAGTTTTTCCTGTGCCCTTTGTTTGATGAAAGCTGCAAAGACAGGGAAGTGAATGCTGTTGATTCTGAGCATGAGAAGAATCTGATGAATGATGCCTGGAGATTGTTTCAATTGGAGAAGGCCACTGGAAACCCAAATCATCCCTTCAGTAAATTTGGAACAGGTTTGTCGGAATACAGTTATCCATCCATTGGAGTTCTGTGGAATATACATGGTATTATTGTTTATATAAAATTGTTAAGAACAGACTGAAACAATTCCCTTCTTTTCTTCTCCATACATGTTTATTCTGGTGCTTTATTACATTTTCCACATTGTAGACCAAACATAGGCAAGAACATAGGAAATGGAGCAATCCAAGACTTGCAACACAATGATGAAGCTCCCTTTATGATTCTGATAATTACTGCAGTGAATGCTGCTTTCCAGTTACTGGATTTGTCATAATTTGGTACTGCTAAGTCTTTATTCATAACAGTGAATGAACCATGTTTAAATTGTTGTTATCTACATGCTCTTTTTGCTAACTGGTGTTGTGTTAGGACTAGATGACAGTGAGTAGGTTGAGTCAGAAAGATCAGCCAAGTAACGTGAAAATTTCTGAGTATGAATATAAAACAAAATCTTAAGCGTAAAACAGAAGAGTAGTAGATGGACAGATGAAACAGCCTTGGACAAATTCCAGTCTTATGGCTCTAAGATTTTTCAGACTTTTATTATTCACAGAATGCTTAATAGCCATTTAAAATAAACACCCTTAAACCTCAATTTTAAAACCATTAAAGTAGAATCCCGTACTTATGGTCAAAACCACAAACGTTCAGTGCTTTGGCAGAAGTTCAGATAGTTGTGGTATTTTGGTTTTTTGTTGTTTGGTTGTTTGGGTTTTTTTTTAATGGAAGTTATCATGAATTGCTCTGATCACTAATAAAGAGGTTGTCTGAAACTGTAATTTTATTCCACAAACAGGTAAATTTGAAAATAAAGTCTTGGGAGTCACATACTTGTAGGCAGGCAGGCAGGCATCCAAAATGCATTCTGTAATCTCTACTAGTAAAGAGAGATTATTTTTTAATTTATATATAGCACTTGGATATTGTAAGAGGAAAGTGCGGAAGTGGTTTTCAACAATATAAGAAGGTTTTGTGGCTGACACAAGTGAAATGTTTTCATGAGGAGAACTCCTGAAATGTTCTCAAATTCAATAGCAATGCTCATACTCACCTCTTCTTAGATTAGGCTCAGATTCTGTAATTATAGTGCGTGGACTTTCTTGTAAATCTGACTTTGCAGAAGTAGAGCCTGGCTTTGATTGTTTTTTATTTGCTCAAAGAGATGACAACTTTGATTTGGTTTTCATGACGACTTCAGCTGACATCCTTCTTATTGGTTCCTTTTGACCAGCTGAGATGATGTTAGTCTAGCAGAATACAGGAAAGACTTCAGGTCACCCCTTGTTGCTGTGTAGCCTGTTTTGCCAGCAAACCTTTTATTACCTTTTGTCTGTCTAGAGAATCAAATGCACTTTAATCTTCCAGCTTTCATGTTAGGATTTCCATTTTGTCCCCAGAAACCCTTCACCTGTCTCCCTGGATTAATCTCTGTGATGGTAATTCTTCTCCATCAGTACCCTCAGCAGTGTCAAGTAACTTTCCAACACACTTTTGCGCTGCATAGTGTCCATTTTCCTACACTGTGTCTTCTGATTGCTGCCACGTAATGTGCTCTAGTACTACCACACAACAGTTACTGAGCTAAAGCTTTAGCTTTAATTTTAATTCTAATTTAAATGTTTATATTTTATTTTTATTTGATTTTAATGTTATTGATTCTGTGGGGATAAAGACAGTAGTGTATCTAAAACTTCTGCATTTTATTTGTTTGCAGGTGCATAGGAATGCAGACAAAATATTTTAAACTTGGTACCCTGATTATAAATTTTAGATGTGATTAAGAATCCTTGTTTTGCTCACATAAGAACTTTGAAAAATAAAGAAAATAAAGCAATATATTGCTTCAGGCAGGCTCTCTATGACGATTTATTAAATGTTGCAGTTGTAATTAGAACTGTACCTAGTCATCGACTGTCTGGACAGTGTACTTATTTATGTAGCTAGTTTTGCCTCTTTGGTTTGGTTTAACTTAAATCTGTGATTGTAGGGTTTGTGCACAGGGTGTATATGTATACCAGGTGTGCTCATCCAGTGGCCTTCCTTGCTGTTTTTCCTATAAACACACAAATAAACTATTCTGCTACTTTTTCTTGCCTTATTCTTCCTTCTTGTCCCTTACCCTCTTCTATACCTGGTCTGATTGTGGCTTAAGGGAGTTACTGGTCTCAAAGTCAATAGATGGAGTATTAGTTTACAATTTTCATCTGTAGATTCTGTTGACCATTTTATGTGTCCTTGTAGTAATGGGAAGTGGAGGTTTTTCTGTTGTTTCAAATTCTTTCTGTTACTAAGCCTGAGTTCTGCTTTTACTGTAAATGCGGAGTATGTCCTTAGATTAAATTATTGAAAGCTTGGTGTTGATTACACTAATTAACGGGAGGATAACTTCATGGAGAAAGTTTGGTATCTTCTTATGGGTTTATTCAGGGAGAGTAGTATTTCTCTTTCCCCTCTGTTTCTCTACCACAGCAACAGCTTAGCTGTTTGTGAAGTGGAGGCTGAACAGACAATTTGCAAATTATGTTTGTAAGTTAGTTATTACTTTCTTTAATATACTAGCCTGTGAGCTGTGGCACACATTGCCACAAATAAATGATTTCATGTAGTGATTCCTGTGACAGGAGTTTGTGCATGGGAGTAAAACCCACTTAAAGGGTTCTTATTGGCACATTTCTTCTTCTAAATTAGAGCCTAGGACTGCTTGTATTGCTTTGAAATAATCCATTCAAATTAAAAAGATTAATTTGGAAGACTAAAACATCTTTGGTTCTTTAGGAATGTGCAAAGTGAAGTATTTATTGTCTCTGATAAGCTGAGAGGTTCTTAGTCCAGTTTACCTATTGTGTATAGTAATTATTTTTAAAATTACCCATGTGGAGGAAGCATATTTATTTATTTATATTTGTAAATTTATAAGTGTCAAGTATTGTTAACTTCTCTTTTACATTACAGGGAACAAACTCACTCTGGAAACTAGACCAACCAAAGAAGGAATAGATGTAAGAGAAGAGCTACTGAAGTTTCATTCTACTTATTATTCATCAAATTTAATGGCTATTTGTGTCTTAGGAAGAGGTGAGTTGTGTTTCGTTGATTAAGGCTTCACCTGTATTTGTTTGAAGAAAACAAAATGTATGCAAGTGTCTGAAAAATTTACAGTAGGGAAAAATAGGAAGACTTGTACAGGCAGACCAAACATAATTTTGTGTTTAGTGAAGTCTGCAAAGCAACTTGCTATGTATAATTATGTGTTTATAGCTTACAGTAGAAAAAGAAGTAGCTGAAATTTTAAAATCCATTAGTAAGCCAGTGTTTGCTGTCATTGTATGTTTGTCATATGAAGACTGATGCCTGCTCGTTTCAGATGTTGGGAGGGCTTTTGATGCTGGTTTCATATTTTAGACTTCCACTACAAAAAAATGCTGTCACCGAAGGATTAACTTTAACATAACATTTAGATAAAAGGCTTCACCTAACTTCTGCGTGGACTTAAGAGAGGTTTTGACTGTTTAAAATCTTCCACAATTGAGATCACCTTTACGTAGGTTTGCCAAAAATTTAACAACAGAGTGTGGGGTAGTAGGTGTGTGGGTAATACCACTTCATATATATAATATAAAACAATTTAAAATATGCATCAGTAAAAAGTTGTGGAAGAATTGAAATGTAATTTCTCTAGTAAGTAATAATAAGTATTTAAATTTTTCTAAAATTAAACAAGGAAATTAAATTACTGTTTTTATCTAAACAAAAGCAAAATTCACCGAGTAATCATAGAACTTTAGTGAAGGAGTTCATATATAGACTCTTAAATGGATACTTTTCTTGTAAGAATCACCCTGGCAACTGGGAATCTGTCCCAAAGAAAACCCTCACTGTAGTTGTAAAGCTTAAATGAATGAACATGTTGCTTACACAGGTAAAAAAAAAGTGTTCTTTAATAGAACTATGTGCAGTTCACAGACATTCATTATAGAGTGATCCAGCTTGGTTTACGCTGAATTTTTTTTTCTCTCTCTCCTGCATTGTTCTTTCAGGGTATTGTAGGAGCACACATATGTTGAGTGGGAAAGATTCTAAATCTGTGATTGTTTTGACTTAACAAGATGACCACTTTTTGAAATCTATTGAGGATTAAGGTTGTACTTTGAGACATACAAGAAACACACCATTTTTACTTCAGTGCCCACCTTTGAAAGGCATATACTTAAAAACTTAATGGATGAGTCTCTTGTGTCTTGCTCTCGCTTTGAGAAATGCTCCAGAATGCATATCTTGAAGCAAATACATATTTTGAAGGCAGTATTTCAGCAGCAGCAGTATAGGGCAGCTTAGGTGGATTTGTGCACATTAAATTCTTTCTGCAAATGGTCTTCCTCTCTATTTTGAAGAGTACTGGAGTCAGGGACTGAAACTAAAATGGATGTAAAAGTATAAGTGCTTAAATAGGTCACAATGTGTGAAATTTTGGGGTACTAAGGACAGATGACCCTCACTCATATCGTACATAAAGTACTGGTGGTGAGCTGAGGCTGAAGAAAAGCCAAGTGTGAGTAAAGAGGCTTTCACTCTGGAAAACCTACAGCTGTAATTCCATGACCCTTAAGCTTTTTGTGGAACGCTTATTTTTGTAAATGTTCAAGATCTGCTGTTTCCTGTCTTCAGTTCCAGCTTAGATTCAGCAGTACAATTTAATTTTTTTTTTTTTTCCAGTGACAGGACTTACTTTAATCATGGTTGAAGCCTTCTTTTAATAAGCATGGTGCTTATAGCATGTTATAGTTCAAAACTTAAGTATTTATATAGATTTACTTTCTGAAATTAATGGTCATCATACCATTAAAACTACTTTTCTGTGTAATTCCTGTTTCCCCCGAAGAATTTACAAAATCCGAATTTGCCAGAATCTTCATATGATGATTACACTTATTTCTAATATTTCTGTATTATAGAATCCTTGGATGAACTGACTTGCTTAGTGGTAAAGTTATTTTCAGAAGTAGAGAATAAAAATGTCCCTGTACCAGAGTTTCCTGAACATCCTTTCCAAGAAGAACATCTTCGGGTACGTATAAGAGACACCTCTTTCAGCAGGAGTGTATACCTTAGAAGATAGTTTTTTATGTTTCAGTAATACCTTATGCACTTCAGTACTTTTGTATCAGTGTTCTTGTTAAGTTCCATATTTCTGTCTTCATTTTCCACCCACTTTTCCATGCTGAGTATATTTTATATAATTTATAGTAAGGGTTGTACAGTTTGTTGCAGCTGTAAGCTACTGAGAGATAAATAACAAAAGGAGAGCTAGGGAGACCATACAGTCCCTTTTGGACACAGCGGGAACAACAGTGACAGGGGATGAGGAGAAGGCTGAGGTACTTAATGCCTTCTTTGCCTCAGTCTTTAATCGCAAAGAAAGCTGTTCCCTCTGTGTACAAACCCTGGAACTAGAGGAGCAATATGTGGCTCCCATGGTCCAAGAGGAGGTGGTCAGAGCCTTGCTTG
>WAAB01013990.1:435933-466145 GCA_013389865.1 Piaya cayana | reverse complement strand
GCCAGGGGAGATTTAGGCTAGAGATTAGGAGGAAGTTTTTTATGGAAAGGCTCATTAGGCATTGGAATATGCTGCCCAGGGAGGTGGTTGATTCGCCTTCCCTGGAGGTGTTTAAGTTACGGGTGGATGAGGTCCTGAGGGACATGGTTTAGTGTTTGATAGGAATGGTTGGACTAGATGATCCTATGGGTCTCTTCCAACCTGGTGATTCTATGATTAATACTTAATCCTCTGTGTGTTTGCATCGTGAATGGCAAAAATGTAGCCCTAAGTTTTATATACCTGTCCTTTTGAGATTTTGTTGATGTTTGTAATAGAACATGTGAAGGGAACATGATGTGTGCTCCTGCGAATAATAAGATAATGAGAGTTTCCTTTTGTTTATGGATCTTATTTTTTCCCTCCCTCAGCAACTTTATAAAGTGGTACCTATTAAGGACATTAGAAATCTTTATGTCACGTTTCCTATACCAGACCTTCAGAAGTATTATAAATCAAACCCTGGCCATTATCTTGGTCATCTGATTGGACATGAAGGCCCAGGGAGTCTCTTATCAGAACTTAAAGCCAAAGGTAAGTCCTTTGATAGTAAAGAATTAAAAAGTTATTTAATACATTTAATGTTTTTTAAAGCTTAGGTCAATTTCAGGTGAAAGTTGCTCTCTGTGTTCAGTTTAAATCCCCTAGCTGTTTCAGTAAGTAATAACAGGCATTCTGACTACTGAAGCTATTATTTTCTTGCATTCCCCATTATGCACCCCTGTTTGGAGAGTTAATTAAACTTTTTCATAATGATATTGTCTCTTTTTGTCAGTGACTTAAGGACTACTATTGGGTATCTTAATATTTGGAAGACTACAAGAGGGTATCTTCCACTATTTTTCTTTGTACTGCTGTGTTCCAAACTGAAATAAATTACCCAGTAATCAAATGATCTTGAGTTTTTCATATCACTCTTAGAAAAAATCAGATAGGTCTGACTTGTGTTATGTTTAACTTTTGCTGATGCTATAGGTGTTCAGTAGCATAAATTGTTACAGATGTATTTATGTAGTGTATTTGCTCTTTGATTTCATAGGATGGGTAAATACTCTTGTTGGAGGACAGAAGGAAGGTGCTAGAGGTTTCATGTTTTTCATCATTAATGTGGACTTGACAGAGGAAGGACTTTGTAAGTGAATCACCGTGCCTGTATTCAGTGTTATTCTGGATCTGATGGCTTTGTGCTTGTATCCAAAGAGACTAATTGTGTTTATAACTTGAAAGCTGATTTATGTATATTAACTGGTTAATCCTCTGTGTTTAGGTCTTCTCAGTATGCTAACACTTAATCTAACATAAGAAATAGACATATTTGAGGTGATATTAAATTTAGGTATCGCGTTAAATATTTTAAAGTAAATTTCTTTAAAAAAATTTAATACCTTTGTGTGCTATTTAATCATTCTATTTAAATTATATTATAAATATATAATAAATTATATTATAAACCGATATCTTAAGGTGAAACATGTTCAATGCAGTTCTTGGAATTAGATGGGGACCTAAACATGTGTCTTAAATTTATGTCTGAGAAAAATATGTTTAACTTTGCTGGTGGGATTGCAGATTTACTTAAATATCTTGATGTATCAGGGTGTAATTAAAAATAAAACCATACATATTTGTGTTCATCAGAATTTTTTATTTGTGTAGAACTGAGTGAAATTATTAAGGATGTATTTTTTCTTTTCAGTGCACGTTGAAGACATTATTTTGCACATGTTTCAATATATTCAAAAACTACGTACAGAAGGACCTCAAGAATGGGTTTTCCAGGAGTGCAAGGTACAGCGATTGATGCTTGGAATATGTGGTGCTTGTATCTTTACAAATTTTTGGATTATGAATAGAAGCATATTGCTTGGATGTGGAAATAGCCTTTAATAATTGTTTAATAATTTAAGTTTATTGATTTTAAATGTGCAATGTGACACAAATGACAAGTTCATTCAGAATATATTATCTTTATGTATCTGTGAAATTCTTTTTTTAGAGCTGCGACTTTACATTTTATAATGATAGAATGAAGGTGGAGGTAGAATTAACTGACCCTGTCCACAAGATTTTGCATAACCATCCTTAGTCTTCATTGAAGGTGAAGCATGGAGAGGTGTTTGCTGTAAAGGTTAACATTGAGTTGGAAGTTGAAGTGGCTGTTATTCTGTCCCTCTCTTCTGTCATGTATCAAATTGTGTAGATGAGATTGTAAAAGCAGTAGGATTTTAATCTCCTGTTCCTTATCTCATCTTTTGAGAGGTGAACTAAAACTTTGAGACTTCCATCCTTCCATCTCATCCCCATGTCTTTCACTTGCTCCTCTTGTATCACTCCCAGCACTCCTGAGACCTAGGCAAGTCAGAAGTCCTGGTAAACTAGTGTGAAAAGAGTCATATTCTGTGTTTAATTTCAGCTGAATTGTTGAATTAACCAGACTCTCTGTGTGGTTTCACAGAAGGATGAGCTGTGCCTTTCATTGGCTTTGTGGTCTTAGATCTCTTTCATTCACCCTTGCCATTGTAGTCTTAAGAATGATGTGTTCTGTTTCTGTGGCTAGGACAGCATAAGGAAACATGCTTTTCTATCTCTAAATTTACCTTTTGACTGGCTAAACAAAAGGAACAGAAAAGGAAGAGGGCAAGACTTCAGTTCATGAACACACAATTTAACATAGCACTGGAACACTATGTATTGTTTGTAAAGAAGTTGATGTGTTTTCAAATTATCAGGAAATTTAAATATGTGAGAGATAGGACAGGTATTTTAGCGCAAACAGGACTTAAAAGACTTGTATCTGCAACATGTCACACTGCGAGACTGTGAAATGGCTTGTGAATTTTTTGCAACTTGAATATAGCTGGTAGCTTTTGTGTTAGGTACCTAACTACTACAAAATAGATACAACAAAACTTCCTTTTCTTACTTTATAGAAAGGAGTTAAGTAACCGGTAATTATTCTTAAAATAGTCTAATACGTGCTTTTCAACCCTTCTTATGCTGTTTCCTAGGATCTAAATGCTGTGGCATTCAGATTTAAAGATAAAGAACGACCACGAGGTTATACATCAAAGCTTGGTGGAATGTTGCATGTAAGTGTGGGGGGCTTTTTTTGCTGATTTGTTTGGTTTGTACAGTATAGAAATAATTTGGCAGTGCGTTTGATTATACTCTTTGTAAGTACAGATATTTCCAAAGGTATTTTGCACTTGTTGAGCTTGAGAAGCTAATATCATGCTGCATAGGTCTTAGTTTTGACAGTCAGTAAGTCACATTTCCTTCACTCTCTATGATTTTACACTTCTATATTTGGTAGAGCAAATTTTACAGTAACTGGAGTTACTATTTGATCTGTTTCAGTGTTTTTTAAGACCTGTGTACCTGGTCATTCTGTGCCTGCCTGACAGCTACATGTTCTCTAGGGAAATATTAGAGAGAGAGTATTTTATCATGAAGACAAGCAGTGTGTTTCTACATGCTTCCATGGATTAGCAATGTTGAAATACTTCAGTCAGCAGAAATGGTCCTTTTAGGGTAGCAAATAAGGAATTTTAAACTCTACTAATGTGATTATGTATTGATACTGAAAGAATCATCATGTAGGTTATACTTAGTTTTCGTAATCCTTGCAAAATTCAGTTCCCTCATTTTGCACTAAAGGAAGATCAAGTAATTTTTTTGTCTAGTGAAATTCATGCAGCTTTTATACATTGCAGCCATTCTCCATTGGGCAGCTAATGTCTGCATCTGATGAGAGGCATTTTTGGTTTCCTTGCGTGAATTCCTGTTAATGCTTTTACACCTTTAATTTCTAAAGTCTAAAATAACAATCTTTAATTCTGAAATTTTCTTTCTGTTTACTGAAAAACTTTAGCCTTAACTGAAAACATTTAAATGTGTGACGGCGCTCCTATTTGGGTACCATCTCCTGCTTGTGTTCTGCCAAATGCATAGAATCTCTTTAACAAATTGACTTCTAGCTTCTGGAACAGTCTTTCAGTGGACAGTGTTTGTTGGATCATTCACGATTACAATTGCTGTCTCCAAAAAGCAGGCCAGGAAGTTGCCAGCAGTGTTCCAAAGAACAGGGTATTGATTCAGGGCTTTTTTTCCCCTGTGCTTTTCTTTTGCTGTGTTTTGTGGTGCAAATGGTAATTCTGATTCTGCTGTTAGTTGCTTGGACGCTACTAGAAAAAGAAATTTTCTGATTCTCTTTATTGCCTTTGAATCATACTATAGTTATGCTTTGAGTTAACAATGCAAGAACTGTAGTAACATATACTAGCTGTTTTTCTTAACTTGGAGAAGAACCTGTGTAGAAATCAGCATCAGTAAATGTAATGTCATAAGTTGTTATATATTTACCAAGAGGAATAAAGCTTCCCTTTTTACTCAACAAAACAGAAGTTTCTCTTTTTAAAGTACATTTGGGTTGGTCTAAGGACTTGATGTCAAATGTTATTTCCATTTTATGTGTAGGCTTGATTTTTTCCACATAATTGTTCTGTGGTTTGCAGTGCCCTTTTGTGTTCTTAATTATATAATTTTAAAACTTAATTTTAATCTGGTTGTTGTAGGTAGATTGTTTTAGTCTGTTTTATTTTAGTTAAATTGTGCTCTGACCTTGCTAAAAAAAAATCATATATCACAATATGGTTGAGCTTGGACTGGGCATATGGAGATAATCTTGTTCAACCCTCCTGCTCAAGCAGTACAAAAATAACAAACTAACCAAATAAATTTCATGTTCAGTTCCAACTGAGGGGCAGACTACTCCCTCTGTTTGTAAAGGAAACAAAGCATAGACTTTTGGTCACCATGTATTGCTTTGGTAGTTTCAGATTAGTAATGCATAGATTACTTAATCTCCTCTTCCAGTTCCTTAGTCTGTGTAGCTGTATATGCAACCTGTAGGTAAATGAGCATTCTTCAGTGTATGATGAATCTTTTGGACAAGGCCTTTGAAATTCTGCTAAAGGCATTTACACTGGTTTGGTTCATTATCCTTGGTCTTCGCCCACCCTGACCTTTTCCCTTTTCCAAAATTCCATCTGCGAGTTATTCTGTTCTGGAAGTCATTCCACTATAGTTCTGTGTGTAACGTATGTCATTCAGAAAGCCATCTCATGATAGTTCTGGTCACTAGAAGTACACCTGTATGGCTAACTGCACACTTGGTGCAGGTCACCTACAATTGTTCCCTTGGAAAACAAATGTTTATCAACAAAGTTTTCCTGTCAACCATGCTAACAATTTTCAAAGAAAACTGTGTTTCTTAAATTGCCAAATTGCCTTGAAGAGATTTTCAATTTCATCCTAAAAAAAAAAAAAGCTAGGTTTAAAATTGTGTAGATTTGTATTATGTTCTTAGATGATTGAAATATACTTTCCTTTCAAGTACTGTAAATAAAAATTCTTAGGGAACCCTAAGAAGCTTAGTGGTGGGTTTTGGGGTTTATTTTTTATTTATGTTTCGTTTTTCCCAGATACACTTTGGTGAGGAGTTGGTATTCCTTTATCTTTAAAAATATCCTCCAGGGGTCAGCATTTACCATATTACTTTTACTTTCGTTATTTCAAAACAGCGCTTAACTGTGGATGACTATATAAATATAGAGACATGAAATATTTCAAGAGAAAGGAATGGTAATATGTTGTGAATAAATATATATAATACAGGCAAAATATGATTGTGTAGTTTGAGAAATACTCCATCTTGCTGTCATTTAAGAAACAGGTTTTAAGATATCTATGCACTTCGAACTTGAAATTACCAGGGTAATGTGGATTTAGTGACCAAAAGTATACAAAACAGTAATCTTTTTATTCATAGTTTTTAATACATGTTTTTGGGCTTTGTCTTCTAGTATTATCCTATAGAAGAAGTGTTGGCTGCTGAATATTTGCTTGAAGAATTCAGGCCTGATTTAATAGAGATGGTACTGGATAAATTGAGACCAGAAAATGTTCGGTAAGTTAAACTGCAGTAACTTGTATTTTAACCCTAACATTATAAGAAAGCAGATGAACTAACAGAAACAAATTCCTGAGTATCTTTAACAGCTACAAAGTAAATATCACTGAAAAAGAGCTAGTTGTTCTGTGTGTTAGTGTCTCTTCTGCCCACTGAAAGCAAGCCCTCCTAAGTGCATGCAACTTCCTCAGGGCACAGAAATGTCCTTTCTGTCCTTTCAGTCCTTTCTATGCAGGATGTCTTCCTCAGGCTGAAATTTTTTTCAGGAAGGTACTCAGAATAACTCAACTGTTTCTGAGAAAAAGCCTAGTAAAATTATCCTGCACCACTATATTCTTCAGACATATTATATGCAATGCTCTAATGATCCTAATTTGGAGCTAGGTGTGGAGGTCTGTTAAGAGGATGGTTTTTATCTGCTGTGTATATTTTATTTTCCCTATGGAGAGCTACAAAACTTCATGCAGATTAGCAGACCCTCTGAAAAATAAAATGTATGATACAGCATAAACAAGCTCTTGGTTGTGATTCTATGTATCAGTCTTAGTGTATTTGAGCGCCTGTTTATCACTGTTTAAGAAGCTAGGTAAATGATATAAAAAATTATTTGGGAGGAGTCCATTTCTGGATATGTTCCACCCGGAAATTTTCCAACAGTGTTGGGTATAGAAAGACAGAGAAGCATGCGTACATATATTTCTAGAGTTTATATATTTCATCCTTCTGAAATTGCTGTGAATGATTTGAAAGTTTGGGCATGACTCTTCACTGTATGTGTTTGTATGACGAAATCTCTCTTGTATATTCATTTAATTTAATATGCATGATACTTTGTTTTTGAATAAAATTGGATTATGAACTGTATTTGTAAATGTCATAGGGTTCTGGTTTTTCTAGGGGTGTATAGTAACGATAAAATAAATACAGCTGCCTATGTCAGTGACAGTAGTTGCCATAGTAATTAGTGTCCTTTAAAGAAGAGCCTATATCTTTGTGTGTGGGCGTGCATCAATGTGTAATCTGTGTGGGATACTGCAACTGAAGCTTGAGTATTTTGAGAGACCTATTTTGAATAAACAATACTTTTGAAGAAAATGTCCTATTGTATCAAGTACTTATACTTTGAATGTATTTTCATGTTGATCTATTGCCCAGCTTCTTGGAAATTTGATACAAGAGCTCACCTTTAACATAAACACTGATTTTAGTGATGAAGAGAAAATATAGAAATATCTTTTTTATATATATATATATATATATATGAGAGCTTAACCAAATTCCACATGAACTTGAAGTTTTAACTGGTTTTAGAGTTGTTTACCAGCCAATAGGTAAACCATTTCTTTATAGTGGTTTAGTATACAAGCTACAGGTGTGTGATCAGAGCTGGTGTTCATTATAGCTTCACACAGCTTTAAGTGTGGCTCTTAATATTTACTTTTCTTGTAATACTGTCTTAGAGAAAGATATCTTTAGTAATTTAGGTCTGTGTTACTAGCCAGTGAGCTTCCAAAGCATCTGCTTGCTTGAATTTTCAAAAATTGCTAGAGGAAATTAATCCACGTAAATACATTTGTAGACTCTTACGTTTATCAGATGCTCCTGGATGCCACAGGCTGTTCGTTAGTGTTCTCTGTTATCCTGTTGCTGGCTACACCAGCATTTTCATACTCCCTTCTAGGTGATAGTACTTAAGTGTAAAATAGCCATAATAGTTCAAAAAATTTTAGTGAGAAGGGAAAGTGTGGGGAATGCAGGCAGAGGGAGAAAATCCAAGTCTATAGAATGTGTTCAGAAGCATGGGGATAACAGTAACAATTTTAAGAATTTAGACTGTTTTGTGATGTGCTTCTTTCAAATACGCAGTAAACAGCTGTTACACAATGTTCTTTTATTTTGCTTAATATAAACCCATATTTGTACTTGCTCTTGCAACTCTGTGTTCCTCTTTGTCCTTAGCTTAAAAAAAAAGGCAAGAAAAGTGCAAGCTGAGCAACAATCTTATTAGAGAAAGAGGAAAAATCACTTCTAAAAGACAAGTAATTTAGCTCTAACTTATCTGAAACATTACTAACCAGGGAAAATAATTGTTTACTGTTATATGTATCTCATATAGAGTAATTTTGTAGGATTACATCAGTCTTCTTGCATTTGACAAGTGACTTGCTGGAGGTGGGAATATTCTCTGCACTTGGTAATTGTGGATTAATTTTAAATTAAAAAGGGATTTTTTTCAAGATGAAACACATTGAGAACAAATACCAGCTGGAGATGATCAGCTTTAGTATTGGAAGCATTGGTTCCTCAAATAATAGAGATAATTGTTTCATCTCAACTTTTCAAATTTAGCCTGTCTTGAGTGCTGTGTTTGTTACTTCAAATAGCAAAGTACGGTGTGTTTGTAGTGGAAAGGGAACAGTGGCGAGTGTGTTTGGAAACTGAATTTGATAGAATAAGTATGCTTTTCTGTAAAGAAAGCCTTAAAGTTTTTGTAACAGAGGAGAGATGGTGGCATAGTGTCTGAATCAAGAAAGCTCATGATCAGAGTGAATGTTCATCTAATAATTTCTGTGTATGGTAGTCTCCATGTACTCTCAGGCTTTCAGTGTCTTGAGTCTCACCCTGTTCTCTTCTAGCTTGTTGTTACTGTACTTTCTTTTTGGATGCTGGAAGAAATGCATCATGTTCTGTCATTCCTCTGGGCTACCCATGTTGTCTCTTCACTTGACCTGGTTTAAGCAATTGGATTACAGTGACTGTGTAATTTTAAGCATTTGAATAAAAAACCTGAGATAAATGGACTCTCAAAACTGGAATCTGCCTGGTTTTATAGGCTCTTCAGTTTATTGTTAAAGAAATGATACATTCTTTCTGTTGCAGAGGTTTTAGTAGGGCTTAATGACAGTAAATACAAGTAGGTTAGTTTTCTGAAGCTTAAATGCCCACAGCTGTACTGTGAAGGGATAAATACAAATATATTTAAACTAGAGAGTGACCAAATACTGATGTAATGCAGTTCTAGCAGCGGAATTCAGCAAAGTGCTGGTATTCTAATGTGGATCTAATGAGGTCTACAGGAGGCCTATGATGATGTAGCAACAGGCATACTTTGAGGTTTTGAGTGGTATATGGTCAGAGGAATGACAAATGTATTGCTTATTATGTGTAGACTAAATCTATACCAGTGTTTCCTATTGCTATGTCAACTATACATTTACATCTTGGTTCACTTTTAGTGAATAGTTTAAACTATTTGTCTTCTCTAAAACTATAACTTCTAAAACGAAATCCAGAATGTTAAACCAGTTTGAGATCGTGTTGTATTGCTTTTTCCTGCTTCTCTAAATGATATCATTTTTCAGTGTAGACTCAAAATTATAGTTGTGGTTCTATGTAAGTTGTTTATGACAATACTGGAGGTGGATTTTTCTCGTCAGTTCAAGTTTAGTGGGTATTAAATGCTTATATTTAGGGCATCAGGTGTTTACAGATCTAAGCTAATTAGACTTCCCTATTTTCATGTGATTGAAACAAAATATTTATTGTATATAGTACTATATTCCTTTTAAACACATTTTAATCACTTATCTTTTGAAATTAAAAGCAGAACGAACTGAACTAGGATTTTCTTCATGTTTCATTTGAATAAGATACTTCAAAGTAAAGCAAATATAACAGGGAGCAAAATTTTATAGTATCTTCTATTTTGAATTACTAGCAAGATATTTTGGGGAAGAAGGACCCCAAAGGTATTACTGAAAGTGATTTAGTGGTATGTCACAAAGATCCAAGAAAGCCACTGCAAATTTGCATTTTTAGTGAGCTCTCTTGAAAGAGTGAGTTGTGACCATAGATGCTAATAAAAGTGTCCCTTTGTGTTACAATTTTTTTTTTTACTATATCTTTATCTATAAGTATGTTTTAAACTGATGTCCAGAAAGTGCTTTCATCCTTTTGTATTTGCTTGAGCAGTTGTACATAGTAGTGAAAATTTGTGGAGTTGTGCTTTTGGATATCAATGTGAGTTCTGGCTGTCCGCTGTTCACTGATGTTTATGCTTATGTTTATCTTTCTATTATCCTTTTTAATGAAAGAATTAGTATGTGCCGCATCATCCTAACTTTGCCTGTTGGGGGGTTTTGGGGTTTTTTTTGCTGTTTTGTTTTGCTTTTTTCCTTTTTATGGCTTGCATAAATTGTGTCCTGGAATGGTTTTGTTTCCATTGATTTGGATTTTTTCTTTGTATAATGATTTTATTTATAATTCCCTTTTCATAACCCTACTGGAATTCACCTACACTCAGGACTTTTCTTGGCATATGTATGTTGAGGTAGCTGCATTCACAATTAGAGACTGCTGTTTGATGTCTTTTTTAAAAGTTTAGCTTTTCAACTGTTATTTTCTTAACGAACTATGTTTCTAAAAAGTATGGCAAAATATCCATACTCACAGATGGTAGCAAGTGTCCATATGTGCTTCTATTTGACTGAACCATAACAGGAAATTTTCATATTCTCCTCCTCCCTCCTGCCCCCACACACTACTTGTTGCAGTTAGTCACTTAATTTCCCTAAGAGAGAAACCTTTTTAAGATGGAAGTATCATTTTCATTTGTTCAAACTGCACTGGGTTTTGCCAGCCATCTGTGAAAATAAGGGGATAAACTTGGCATGTGTCACAGTCTTAGCTGCAAAACACAATTTTCCCGTCATTTCCAAGACAATTTTTTTCCCCCTCATCATCTGCAGAATAGATGCTCTTATTAAAATTTAAGAAGCCAGTCACTTATCAGATTAAGGAACTGAAGAACATTTCCCCCTGGATAGTAACTGGACCTATTTCCTGTTTTGTTTTCTTCAGTGCAGGGCTAGGAGTATCCTAGAGGGAAGAAAAATAAAATTACTGCTGGAAATGTTGACACAGAAATTTCTAAGGCCTGAAATTTCACAGATACTGGGCAGTTATTTCAATGCAGTGGATTGTACTCATCCCTGGTGATAAACATGTTACAAACATGTAACTCATGTGTTTATTTTTTAATTGCATTGTGTCTGAGTAAGGATTTTGAAAATCGCGATTTGTTCAGTTATTTCCCCCGCAAACCACTATGTTTGTAGAGACCTAGTTTTGTTGAACCCTAACAAATAACTCCATGCTTTTGCAGCATGATTAGAATGATGCACCCCAGTCACACATCTCTGCATACGATTTTTCCTCTTATTCTGTTTTCTGTGACTTTATGGGGAAATGGCTTTGAATAAGCCTACATTGCTTCGTATTGGTTTTACTGATGGTTTTGAGGGAAGTTATAAACAAATTTTGGCTTTTTTGTCTCAGTCACGTTATTTTATGTACTTGAGTAAGATGGATGTGATGTTTTCTGTTGTTTGACAATATCATAGTTTAGAAGATAGAGTTCAAATTAGTTCCTTAAAAAAGCAGTTCCTTTTTAAATATAAATTCTTTTTCTTTCAATAATTTGCTTTTGCATGGCTGTTACTAATATCAGAAATACTGTGGTCTTAGTCTATTACTTTTTCACCCTTAGAAGCTTAAGTTTTTTATGTAAATCTAGAATACAAGAGTCCTTTCTTGGGAGGTACATTCCTTTTAAAGGATGCATTCTCTTCCCAGGTAATGCCTTTCTTTGATCTGTCACTTGTAGCTTCATTTTGATTTCAGGAGAGTGAAGAACAGGGTGGTATCTAGTAAATATATTTCACATCATAGAAATTGTGCTTGTTTTTGAAAGTTGACCATAACTGAGGACTACAGTTTGCATGTACAATAGTGTGCATACAAGGGTAAATTGTATTTGTAGTTTCATCTGTGTTCCATGTTCAGGAACAGCTCAGAATCCTAATTGCACTGGTTGAGTTTAAATATGTTACAAATACAGCCTATTCAAGATTGCATGATTGCTTGTCTTGCTTTTCCAGTGCATTTAAACATTGTCTTAAACTGTGTGGATGTTTGTAGTGCTGTAGGGCACAACACAAAAATGAAAAGCAAAAATAACATTAAATAATTAGTATCTTTAAAGATACATCATGATATGTTTAAATAACTGCATGGCATTGCATTTCTACCTGTGGTGCTTCTTTTCCTGTCCTGGTGTTCATTACTCTTAGTGCTTGTGTCTTGCTTGGTTTAGTTTGTAAGTCTCAGGCAGATATATGGTCATTTGTGGGGTTTTTGTTTTGTTTTATTTTTTTTGTATGGTTGAGCTCAAAATGTAAGTCATCATTCCAGTAGTGATTTGGGGCATAGGGAGGGCAGGGGGATACCTTGAAGCAGAACTACTTGAAGAATTGCGATTCTGATTTCCACAATTTCATTTCTATATGTTGAGCAGACAGAATTATTCTTAGCTCTTTAATTTTAGTATCTTCCTACAGCAAAAGTTTGTGTGCTTGGATTGCCACTGCTGCAAGAGCATCAGTATGTTTAAGAAGAGTAGAAGGAGGGGGTATCAAATAACAGACATCTGTATATTATGGCATAAAACACCTTTGTCTTGCTGCTCACATTCCATGATTATTAGATTTTTATCAGGATAATCTTTACCTTAAGACTTTTATTTGTATCTTTATTTAATGGGCAGAAAAGCTTCGTAGGTTGTTCTGAAATTCTAATACACTTAGAAATTTTATAATCTCTTAGCAACTTCATCTGTACATGGTGGAGCTGTTGCTCACCAGCTGTCTAAGTTAAACTTCAAAACATAATAGAATATTCCTCTGGCTCATTTGAATGTAAACAGCATTCTCTATAATAGATTTCACCTTGTTGACTGAGCGTCTGCTGTGCTGCAAAAACAAATATTCTCCGGGGTCTGAGTGCTTAGTTCTTTGCCGAATATTTATTTAGAATTGTTTTCTTTTGTATAAAAAATGAAATAGATGTAACATGCAAAGAAATATGAAACCATTTAATGTGAAGTCACAATAAAAATGTTGACTATTTCTATTGTCATTTTCAATGTGAAATTCATTATATTTCCCTTAAAGGTGAACATTCTCATTCTGGTTTCAGATATTGCATAACTTTTGCAGAAGAGTGGGGTTTGTTTTGTGCATGTTCATTGCTGATCGTGTGATTCTTTCAAAGTTGGGGAGTAAACTTTCTCCCTTCCTGAGCACAGAGGAAATCGGCGTCCCTGAAATGTGACTTTTAATTACCTCTTTTGTGTGTATGATCTTCTATATTGTCTCAAAATCAGACAGTCTGTGGTGCAAGTCCTGTGTCAATTTTTAATCTATTGCTAGAGGCTGAGTCTTTACAATCCCCCATGCCTCTGAGAAGTACTTCTCACTTATTAAAACACATCTTACGCCAGCTAATTACCCCACTGTTCTCCTGCTACTTGAACTGTAAACACAGGTTAAGTTATTAATAATTCAAAAATCTTCATAATAGGGAAACCTATAACTAAATCCTGTTTTCTTCAGCCTTCTTGGATCATTTAGTCATTTATGTGTAAACATTAGATGACAAGGGAGGGATGAGAACGTGGGCATTTACATAGTCCATGTATTTAAATTTTCCAGTGTATTGCAAAATTCATCATAAAGGTATTCTCCAGTAATGTATTTGTAAAGTATTGTGGTTTGAGGCACATCCATTTGCTTGTTCTAATTTACACCCCACTCTGCTGTGCACACTAGATATACACAACAGAACGTTCCTAGCCTGAAGATATCCTGATTTTAAAAGTAACACTTCTATTGCATATCTTTTGATGTATTGATGTGCATTTTAGCCATCTGGACAAGATTTGACAAAAATTCATTACTGTGCTATTCCTCATCTAGAGATTATAAAATATATATGGGAGGTAATTGTGCTTTTTTTTTAACCATTTAAGAATTACTATAAACTTACGTTTACTCTTAAAGTGTGCAACTTATTTCCATTGAATAATCTTTTTGTGTTGTAGATTGTTTAAAAGAATAAAAACCTTATCTTGATACGTAATACGAAGACTACTGAAAAAGTACTATTTGTAATTTTCTTTAGTTAACTGTATTCTATAGTTCAAGGATTGTCTGTACGGTCCTCTTAGTTATATAGTTTTGCTTGAGGTAGTCCTGTGAGAACCAGGGAGTTGGACTTGATCCTTATGAGTCCGCTCCAATTGAGCTATTCTATGATTTAGGTTTCCAATTCAGTATGTTTCCATTTGATTGATTGTAAAGTGCATTAATCCTCCTGCTTTTCTTCCCTTCACCTCAAAAAACCCCAAACCTAAAACAAAACAGAAAAAAGGGGGAAGAAGCAGATAGCAATCTGAAATGAGACTGAGAGAATAACACAAACTAAAGAAACTCTTGTTACTGTCAGGTTATGAATGGGAGTGTAAAACTGCAGTAACATAATCTGAAATGCTAGGTCTGGAATAAAATTTCTGTAATCGGTATTTTCACTTATCTGTGCATTGATAGAGGTGTTATGAAAAACATTTTAGTCACCTCATTAATTCTGAATATCTCAAGGACTGCTTTCTGTGTTTCCTGGAACAAGGACAAAGTCTGAATAGTAGGATTTACACGCTACTATAATTGTGTGTAAGTCTGTTTGCTAAAATTGTAACACTTTAGCAAAACAGTAAAATTAATTTGCACTGATAACCTGATTTCATGGTTAACCTTAGTTTTTAGTTCAGTGTACATATACTTGCTATCCAGATGTTTTCTGTAATTGTCCAGGAACTCTTTCCAGAAATAAATGTGTACTAGTAATGAAACAAAATAGTGCTGTGAATGATTCCTCACAGTCTTTTCTCAGGCATATTCATGCCCAAGTGCTTTGTCTCTTTGTTTTCAGAGTTGCAATAGTTTCCAAGTCTTTTGAAGGAAAAACTGATCGAACAGAAGACTGGTATGGAACACAATACAAGCAAGAGGCAATTTCTGATGAAGTTATTAAGGTATGTTAAAACTTTTAATGTATTCTAATATCTATAAGTGAAAGACAGTAGTAAATTCTTTGACTAATATTCCATTTAATTGAAGGGATAACTTAAACCTGCTGCTCTACATGGCATGAAAATTGTGGAATGAGTCTGTTTATAAGATAGTACTTTCTCTTAATATTAGTCCATAGATTTCAAATATTTATTACATAGGACAGATATGTTTCAATGGTTTTAAACTATGTTAAGTCTATAAGATCTGTTTTAAAAGATTCATAACATGCAGGGGCTACTTAAAAGTGTAGGCATTAACGTTTTAAAACTTGAAAAGGTCTATTGAATGTTAATTAACTAACCTGTTATTAAAAAATAATCTCTTTACAACTGCTGTATGTAACTGTTTCTGAAATGGATTTTTGCAACTTAGAAAATTAGTATATTTTGCCAACTAAATGAGCTAAAAGTGAAAACTCCAAAAGAGGAGATGTTGGAAATTCTTATTGAAACTGTTCCTTTAAGAGGAATTGGCTGTAAAATACACCCCAGACCTATACTGGACCTACCAAGCATACATTGAGCAGATGTTTCTTAGAAACACTGCCTTTAGCTTGTCCATACCTATATTCTTGATTAGAATTCTTGCTTATGTGTTTAGTTTAATACCTTTGTTTAGAGTTCACAGTAGCAGAAAAGGTGAGACATAAAACTACTACCCACTTTACTTGTAAGCTTTTCAAAGTTATTTTTTATCTTCTTCCTCAGAGCAGTTCATCCTGCTGACAGCCTGCTCTAACATGATTTCTCAGATATTTCTCTTTCACTTTTATTGTGATAGTATTTACACATAAGTTAGTGGAACACACTTTAAAATATTGTGTTACACCATTAAATAAATATATATATTTTAATTATGCAGAAATTATACTTTGTCTCATTGTTTCTCCTGTTTGTCTAGAAATGGCAAAATGCTGACTTGAATGGGAAATTCAAGCTTCCAATGAAGAATGAGTTCATACCTACTAACTTTGAGATTTTGCCTTTGGAAAAAGATGCGACACAGTATCCTGCCCTTGTCAAGGTGGGTATCTGTATTTGTTCCCTTTGCTAGCTAACCTTCTGGAAGTTAGCAGTTAATTCCTGTGTGTTTTTTAAATACAGATTGTGTCGTATTCCAAACTATAATAAACAAAAGTACAAAACTTAAAGACATTGCTAGAAGGTTCATTCTTGCTATGCTTTGGATTTTGACAATTTGTGTTCCTATGAAAATAAATCTACAAACAGCTTGAACTCTCTTTACCCTTTGAAAATGTGTTAACAATTGAAAGCATTAAAGCTCTTTATTCAGCAGAAGGGTGACTGCCACTCAGGTTTTTTTTTTTTAATTTGGAAGTGCTTAGTAAGTTCAGGGTGTAGACAGGGCTATTCTTTTATAACTGTGTATGGAAAAAGCTTGCAATTGCATGGAAAAAGAGGGAGACATGTAAGCAAATACCACTTCAGTCTCCTGAAAGCATCATTTAATGATCCCAACGTGTTTAGAAAATCTCAGATTTTCTGAATACCTAAAATGTAGTAAAAAATACTTCTTGCTACTAAAGCGTAGTTCTGTTTGCTGATCCTTTTCTCTGTCCTAGGATTAGTTGGTGGATAAATAGGAAGAGTCTTCTGCAATTACACATAGTGCTTCAGTTTGACTACTCAGTTCAGGAATACTTTTTGCAAACAATATTAAGTCCACTTTAGTATGAAGGCATCCTTCAGTAAAACATTTGTTCCGCATAGGGCATTCTAGGTATATATTTGAAGCAGTGTTATTAACAGAGGAGGACTTCGAGCATATGTTTATGTTCATCCTGAACTGAAATGCTAAACCTCAACAGGGACACATGCTAGAGCTACATTAAGTAACACTAATTGGTTTGCTCCAGAAACTTCGTGCTCCTTCAGTGTTTCTGTAGCAACTAAGCAATCAGTCCATGCAAAAGCTTTACTTTAAGGCATCATTGCTTTAGAAATGTATTTGCTTTTAGGTTTTTTTCCTCTCTTTCAAATACTTTTTCTGAGGGAAAATGTTTTTAATCTTCTGTATTTGATGAAATAACTGTTACCTATTTTGCATGCATCTCTTTTTTTTCCCAGCTGTACATCTATGCCATTTTCTTTCCCTGGACCCTGACATTTGTCTGACCTCACAAGAAAACACTGATGAGCCAATTAAGCAGAGATTTAAAAAAAGCAGTTTTTCTGCTGTTTTATATACCTGAATGAGCTTACTGTGTCCTGGGCCAGTGTTGTGGAGAAAATGGAGGGTGCGTGAACGTAGGTGCTGGAACAGGGTGACTTTTTCATTGGCAGCATGTCACTAGGTCACCTCTGTTGTAATGGCACATCTTGCTCTGAAAAACCTTCAGGAAAGTGGGTAGTTAGGATATGGACTTTGGCTATATCTTTTTGATTTTTATTTTATAAGTAGAATATTCTATAGAGGAGGGTGTTATGTAAGGGACAAGACATTTCTTTTATGCAGGAAGGAGATGGAAAATACCACACAAAATTTCTGAGAAGAACAGAGTATCTTCTTAAAAACATGAAAAAGAAATAATTTGAGAAATACTATGAGAAAGAATAATAACATGCCATGGCAGGGGTGTTAGATATAGATGATCTTTAAGATCCTTTCCAGCCCAAAGAGAGAATCTATATCACAGCTTTTGTGAGAGAAAAAGCAATAGGGAAGATTGTTTAGATTCTTTCCTGTAGTGGGAGATGATTCTAAAAAAATGTGGTGACAAATCTTTTAACTTACTTCCAGCTATTTTTACTACTTGTCCTAAATGTTTGGGGTTTGTTACCAATGTTGCTTTAGAATAATATACCATGCATTAATACTTTCTAGTAAAGCATTAAATACACAAGTGTATTTTTAGTCTAAAACATGTTATTATATGCTGCATGTTAAGGTCATGTGGCAAGAAGAGTTTCCATAAGCATAGATGGGCATACACACAAGCATATAGAGCAAAAATATGAATTTAAGGACACAACACTGAACTGAGATTTGAAGTGGTGAAGAGACTCTTCTAAAAATAGTATAATATATTGCAGTTAAACATTAAGCGACTTAACAAAACCTCTTTTCTTGACACAGGATACTGCTATGAGCAAGTTATGGTTCAAGCAAGACGACAAATTTTTTTTGCCAAAAGCTTGTCTCAACTTTGAGTTTTTCAGGTATGCAGTGTTAAGTATGTCACATAAATTGCTCTCCAGCAGCTTTGTGTTTGTTTGAAATCTGCATTTCTGTGGCAAAATTTTCTTGCATGTACCAAGGCTTTAAAATATTTGCCCTTATTTGGGAGTATGCAGTAAGATACAGATAGCAGAGAGGCTCATGAAAGTCACGTAGTAATTGAATACTAAGTACTTTCAGGTGTTCTGTTTACATTAACAGGAAAAATTTATCAAAAAATGCTTCTAAACCAAATTTTCTTCTGTCTTTTATTTGCTATACCTGAAATATGCCTGCCGACAGCACCTACTACATATTGCAATATAACTTCTTAAAAAATGGGAGTGTGTTTTTTAAATTAATGTTTACGATAGTGTTTTCTTTCTAAAATGCTCTTCTGCTAATAGGTTTAGTTTCAAATTTTATTTTAATTTGTGCAATGCAAATCAGTGTAAAATTTTAAGTGCTTAAAATTGTGGGATTTTATTTAACTGACAACAATAATTGATTTTTATTTTTTAGAAGCACACTGACTGTACTATCTGTGAATGCATGATAAAGAGCTGTAATGTTATTTCTGGTCTTGCATTATTTTCATCACAGGAAAATTACCTTTTTTTTCTTTTTTCTTTTTTCTTTTTTTTTTTTAAGAGAGTAGGACAATTATGTACCCTCTCAGTGTTCTTTTCAAGTAATAATTTCTAACTTTTGAATTTAAAAAAAATACTGCTGTATTCAGAGTACTGTACTACTGAAAGTGAAAATAATTTCCGGAACTTGACTCCTTCGGTCTAACTGATTTGGTGATATTGCTGGGAAGGCTATTATATCTGCTCCAGTAGATGCACATAAGTGCAATGTTGAGTCCTCACTTTGAGTAAAATGGTTTTTTGGCAGAATTTTAGGTAGACTTTTTTTCAGAGTGTCAAATCTCAGTACTGGTGTTAGTACTACCTGGTGAAAATAGGTTGTCTGGGTGTTTTCTTTTCTTTATGAAACCACAGGGCAAACTTTACAACTGTTTAAACTTCCATGCATCAGGAGATGGAAGATCAAAATGGTAACTGCTCATCTTGTATTGAGAGAAAACACTTAAAATACTTTGCTTTCTTTGTTCATACCTGGTGGCTTTCTGATATACTATGTCTGGCCAAAACCCAAAATCAGATTTTATCGATGGAGACAGTGTTGGTTATACTGTTGGGTTTTGGGTTTGGTTGTTTGGGGTTTTTTTTTAATCAATTGAAAATGAACTGTATGAGATCCAATCTCCTTATCAGTTTATGAAAGACAGAAAGAGAATAATTTTATGTAAAGCACACAAAGGTTTAAGTATGTGCACTTATACGCAATATCATAGAATGGTTCAGGTTGGAAGGGGCCTTTAAAGGTCATCCAGTCCAACCACCCTGCAGTGGCCATCTTACACTAGATATATGGTGATAGTCTTTCCCAGTTAGATATGTTCTGTAATCTCAGTAAGCTCTTCTGAAAAACTAGGAGTACTTAAGCTTTGCTGACTTATGTAATGGAATGGTTTGCCTCTTTCTTCCTAGGAATGGTTACAGATAGAAAACTGTCTGTGTTCTTAGAATTGGGGGCAAGAATTCTTTCCCTTTATTTAAAAATAAGATGGTAATTGTATATGAAGGGGTGTGAGGAGGTACTGACAATACTGGGTGCATCATCTCCAAAAGAAGTTATTAGCAGGTTTGTCTGGATTTGGTGCTTAAGAAGGATTCTTAGTGAATATCTATTTTGAGACTGGTCATGCTGATGGTCATTGGAGGAAAAAGTGAAATGAACTGTGTGTATTCATGAGACTTGAAGAAGTTACTCATAGCTCTTTTGACCAAGTGAATTGGTGAACAAAGCCATCTTAATAACATGAGTTTTCATAAACAGTTTTAGACTAAGTTCTAGATCAGAATAAGATAGCTGTGTTGCCTTGGAGCTGATTACAAGAATTTGTTCACACTACCGACTGCTTCAGTAAGATAGAAAAAATAATAGGAGGATTTCTTCTGATTGCAGCCCTGATCATCATGAATCATTGAACGAATTCATGACCTAGATATTATTAGCATCAATGCCTGTGTAAATTAATAAAGAGGAGGTTGATGAGGGAGATTTCACTCTTCGAAGATACAAATCCAGTAGGAACAATTTGAGCATATGAACCTGTTGAAGTCACCTTGTTCCAAAACTGAAAATCCTTATGTGATGCAATAGTTGCATTAAAGAAGCACCACAGTAAAATACTCTGACATGAGATTTATAATCCAGCCTAAAGGATGATGATAAGCTTTTGCTTTTCTCTGAATTTTGTCTGAAGAACTCAACAAGTGTCCTCTTTTGAAAGGAAACAAAATAAGAGTGTTCTGCAAACTTTTCAGAAAGTAGTTGTGAACTCTGCACTTCAAGTTTCCCAAGGGTTGGAGGGGTGGATGTTAAAAATACAATGCTAATTATTTTTAACTGGATACTTGCTACCTTCCATTTTTAATAAAAATTTCAAGTAATATAAGTTGCTCATAAAGTAACCCAGTATCAACACTTCAGTGTTGATTCGGGCAATGCCACTCACAGCTCTGTTGGAAAGGGGAAAAGACTAGTCTTTAAGATTTTTTCAAGTACACAGTCAGTGACTGAGTTGTTCTGCTTCCTCAAGTCCAGTCAATGAAAGGTAAACTAAAAATAACCATTTATTTACAAAGTTACTCCCAGAACACTGATAGAATAATTGTTTTCTGTTATTTTTTTCATTTCAAGACTAATTATTTGTTAAATCTTCATTATTTCAAAACTCCCTGTTGGCCTTTGCCAGCTAAATGAGTTCACAGATGTTATAACTGATACGGGCATAGTAATCACTCAAACTGATTAAGTCTCTATTCTAGTATCAAAGTGAAAAAGAATATGAGTTTGGAGGAGGATTTCAGATAACATGGGGTTGACCTATATCTTGCTTTGAATTCAGTCTTAATTAAAAAATCCAATATTAATTAGTTTTGCATCATTTGGCATATTGAAATTGCTCAGTTTGGAGAAATTCTTACTGCAGGGAGAAAAGTAGATAGTAGAGTCCTATTTATTTTTTTTTTTTACTGACCTGTGTGCTTAAATTGCATGAACCCACAAAAATAAACCCAGTGGTAGTAAAAAAGCATACCCTAGGCTAAGTCCTTGGCTGATTTCAGACTGTAGCAGGCTCTAATTCTCCAATATATATATATATGTATTTAATATTTTCCCATGCTTCCTTTCTGTAATCTGATAGGGAAGAGAAGTCAAGCCTATTAGGAACCTTCTTAAAAATACCTTTGCAATGTATTTTTAAGTTATCACCATGTGTGTTTTGGTGATGTGATCTTTCTTTTACTATGTTAAGGTTGGCACATACTACGAAATACCTTACTGTGTAGGCATGAACATCCACAACAGTATCTCTGAATATAAGCATTAGCAGCTGCTTAAGGAAAATAAGGCAAACAGCGTGGTTTTGAATTGCAAGCTGTATCCTGACAACAATTCATTTTTTAGGTGCTGTAGATTGTCTATGAAAGAGATGATGAATTTACATGCACTTCAGAAACTTTTGAAATAGATATCCATAGTACAAATAACTTAATTTGACTTTGGAAATCCTAAAACCACACAGATATTTAGCAGTTAGTGTGGTTGAAACATGACTTAAGTGTTTGAGTTGCATTTCTTTTTTTGAGAAAATTGCCACAATATTTTATGTGATCAGAAGCTTCTAGTGTAACACTCGGGATTGCATGTTTTGTTGCCATTGGAAAAATAACATGAAAAATTATGGTGGTGTGAAAGCAGGTATCCCCATTTCTTTCCTGACCTGATCTTAGCACGTACCTCATGCTTTTCATGCTGCAAATTGTTGATCCTTTAATTTTTATTGCAGAAACTACTTTGTTTTCCAATAGCGTAAAAGCATTAATTAGATTAACTACTATGTAGGCTTTCATTTCTCTGTTAAATTATGTTGGTATATTTGGTTTATTTTACTCTTGGTGAATTCTGAATGTGCAGCAAAATGACTATAACATGTCTTTATTTATGAGCACAAATAAGAGGATAACTCTGNATTTATTTTATTTTTTTTTTACTGACCTGTGTGCTTAAATTGCATGAACCCACAAAAATAAACCCAGTGGTAGTAAAAAAGCATACCCTAGGCTAAGTCCTTGGCTGATTTCAGACTGTAGCAGGCTCTAATTCTCCAATATATATATATATGTATTTAATATTTTCCCATGCTTCCTTTCTGTAATCTGATAGGGAAGAGAAGTCAAGCCTATTAGGAACCTTCTTAAAAATACCTTTGCAATGTATTTTTAAGTTATCACCATGTGTGTTTTGGTGATGTGATCTTTCTTTTACTATGTTAAGGTTGGCACATACTACGAAATACCTTACTGTGTAGGCATGAACATCCACAACAGTATCTCTGAATATAAGCATTAGCAGCTGCTTAAGGAAAATAAGGCAAACAGCGTGGTTTTGAATTGCAAGCTGTATCCTGACAACAATTCATTTTTTAGGTGCTGTAGATTGTCTATGAAAGAGATGATGAATTTACATGCACTTCAGAAACTTTTGAAATAGATATCCATAGTACAAATAACTTAATTTGACTTTGGAAATCCTAAAACCACACAGATATTTAGCAGTTAGTGTGGTTGAAACATGACTCAAGTGTTTGAGTTGCATTTCTTTTTTTGAGAAAATTGCCACAATATTTTATGTGATCAGAAGCTTCTAGTATAACACTCGGGATTGCATGTTTTGTTGCCATTGGAAAAATAACATGAAAAATTATGGTGGTGTGAAAGCAGGTATCCCCATTTCTTTCCTGACCTGATCTTAGCACGTACCTCATGCTTTTCATGCTGCAAATTGTTGATCCTTTAATTTTTATTGCAGAAACTACTTTGTTTTCCAATAGCGTAAAAGCATTAATTAGAGTAACATTTACTATGTAGGCTTTCATTTCTCTGTTAAATTATGTTGGTATATTTGGTTTATTTTACTCTTGGTGAATTCTGAATGTGCAGCAAAATGACTATAACATGTCTTTATTTATGAGCACAAATAAGAGGATAACTCTGGAATCTTTACCATACTTGGGCATCACTCAAGCCCACAAGCAAGCTAAGTCATTACTTTTAGGTAGGTTCATATTTGGCTTTAAATGGAAATCCTTCATGATGGGATCCATCAGCATACTCACACTGAATATCATATCCTTCAGGTCAAACTTAAAAGGCCAAAAGAAACTGAGAAATAGTTTAAAACTGCATATTTTACTTTCAACATTTTTTTCCAGCCCATTTGCTTACGTGGATCCCTTGCATTGTAACATGGCCTATTTGTACCTTGAACTACTCAAAGACTCCCTCAACGAGTATGCATATGCAGCAGAACTAGCTGGCTTGAACTATGATCTGCAAAATACCATCTATGGGATGTATGTAAGTACCCAAATCGAGGAAAAGCTTAGAGCCTTAAAACTACTTCCACTCATCAACATTTTTAATATTGATTTGATGGAAGCACTTTTATTTTTAAAATGGGTCTAAGGCTGTTGCTCCTTTTGATCTTGGTTATTAACCATCCTCTCTTTAATTTGAATTTTAAGTTGAATTTTTTTCAAAGTCTTCAACAATCTTTCCATTCATATTAAACAAATTTTCTTCTTTATTTTTCTATCATTCATGAAATTAATTAGTTGTACGATTTCTTCCTTCATTAAAAAAAAGAAAAAAGCAACCCTAATCCAAGCTTACATATTTGTTTCAGTTTGTCAGACATTTATGAAATACTTCCTGATTGATGGGGTAGAAGACCCCCTTTTCATGTTACTAAATAAATTATACTCTTCAGCTTTCCTGTTCAAGAGCTACTGATCATGAGGCTGCATATACATACTCTTCAGTCATGTTTCTTCATCCATTACTTTGTCACTGCTTGAGGTATCAAAGCATTTATTTTGTTTTTCTTTTTGTTAGTCGCTACATTTATGCTGATCCTCTCCATTGCAACATGACATACCTGTTTATCAGGTTATTGAAGGATGATTTAAAAGAGTATACATATGCAGCACGCCTCTCAGGTTTGATCTATGGCATTGCATCAGGAATGAATGCAATACTTGTAAGTAAGAAAAAAACGCAGGAGGAAATGAAACAGCTTGGGAGTTGTTGAGCTTGGAGAAAACATTTGACTTCTGCATTTCTAAATGAGATGGTTAATGTTTTTTTCCTTGCATATATCTCATTAATTAAAGGCAAAGCAAAACAGTGTTTTTAAATCAGTACCAAGTGACCTGTTTAAGATTGCAGTGTCTTGTGAACACGTGTGCAGTGCAATTGTTGCATTCTAGGTCACATTTTTATTTGCTTGCATGGTAATCTTGAAAGTACTGTTGCTGGTGTCTGTAAAAAAATAACAACTTCTCAGTTGAATGAGATGCAACTTTGAAGATTTTGTTACAGTTCTCTAATTTTGCTGTAGTGAGGCGTGGAAATGGATTGTGCATGTGGTGATTAGAATGCCATGCTAGATGTTAGTAACTTCTCCTTAGTGTTTTCTTTTATTGCGTGTTTTAGAAAATGTTTTAAAATGCTGACAATACCTACTTGATAAATACTTACAGTACAATAAAGGGTTATCTCTTAGCTTCTCTTGTGAGATTTATGCTAGGAGATTTTAATAGTCTCTCTTGAAGTTCAGTTAAAAGCTTCTATTAACCATCATTTTATGCCAAAATGTGTTTTGAAATCTCTTGTAGAAGTATTACCTTACAAAGCATCTTAGTAAGAAAATTATGTATGGTATATTGTCTTCATGTTTTCTGTGTGAAAGAGTGCTGCAATTTCTGTTTGGTGTTTTTTTTAATCCAGCACAAATCGTTTTGCTGGTAGGATTAATTTAACTTACTGCAAGCATGGATATCTGTTTTCAATTTCAAAACCTGTGCATGTTTTTGTGGTCAGAGTTAATTGCTTTAATAAAAGAGGGAGGGGAGAAGGGTTGGATGTGTATTTTTTTTTCATTTTTAGTAACAGTCTAGGAGTTTAGAGTTAAAATTTTAAATACTATATGTTTTTTGCAGAGTCTTTGTATTCTTTTGTTGTAGATTCTATTATGACATGTTAAAATCCATTCACTCCGTTTTGGTATCTAGGAACTTCTAATATTCTTTTCTGTATTGTGAGCAGTTTTATGGACAATAGGTGTAACTTGTACAGTACTGGTTTGTTAAGCAAGGGCAGATGTTGCACTGAAAAGTCATCTGTGCTGATGGAACATTTTGGGTTCTTGCAGTAATTTATGATCTTGACCTCTGTCATAAATCCATTTACCGCAACTTGTTCTTCAAACTAATGGTTCAGGTGTATTCTAGCAACTGGAGAAGAAAAATTTTTCATAATGGAAGTCAGGAATTCACCTGTGTGTTGGTTTGTGTTTTAAATATAGTTTTACCCTAAATAATTAAACTGCACAAATCCAGTTAAACTCCTGCTTCCAGATACCAAATTTTGAAGGGTTTTTTTTCCCCTAAAAAAGTAGAGCACCGAGTCCCTTCACTATGCAAACTTTCTGTAGCTTCATGTAATTTTTAAGTTTCTATGTTGTTTTTTCCTAATGACTTTTTTCTTTATTCTGTGTATGTTGTCTAAAAAATATGTTTGAATAGATCAATATCTCATTACGGTTGTAAACTGTAACTCCCTTGGTGTTTCAGCCCAGCACCGTCATGGCTGTGATTTGTGCTACTGTTAACAGTACCCACTTTCTTGTAGTATTGCTTGCTTTTGCTTAAGAAAAATACATTTTTGAGCAAAAGGATAACCAGAAAACAAAGTTAAAAGTAAATTGGAGATAACATTTAAGGAGGCTGTGGATCTAGATTTTGGTACTAAAATGAGAAGAAACCTAGAGTAAAACCATTTCAGTACACCAATGTACGGTTTGCTGACTGGACTCAATAATTGTAGTCATTAAAAATCTTTATTCTGAGTACAAACTACTTACATTCACATGAAATTACATTATTTCGCTGCATTCAGAACTCCTGAGAAAATATGCAATCTTATATTTGTCAGTTAATTATCTTTTGTTCGATAAAGGGATTTTATTTCAGAATGAGCTAATGTAGAATAACATTGAAATTAGAGTAAGTGTTGAAAAGTCTGTTGTCTGTTGTCCAAGTATACAAAACTTGGTAATTGTCTTGTTCTTTTATCTTCCACATTTAAAGCAAATTATGTGCTTTTTTCCATAGCTTTCTGTGAAAGGTTATAATGACAAGCAGCATATCTTGCTCAAGAAGATCATTGAGAAAATGGCTACTTTTGAGATTGATGAAAAAAGATTTGAAATTATCAAGGAAGCGGTAAGCTACACAAGAAATATACGTTTTGGGCGTAATTTAAATTGAATGCATTGACTTTAAATGAAATCTAAGGGCTGATTATTCATAGAAGTACAAGAGTGAAATTCTGCATCTATGTGACTGTGAAGGCTTTTCTCCTCTCTTTGTGGCCACCAGTTCCCTGGAGTGTTTATATTACATTCTTTGGCTAAAAATAACTGGTGGTGGTATCTTCTTTCAGTTCGTCTTTCTTATAGTTGATCAAGGGTTTGCAGTGTGATTTCATAGGAGTAGAAGTCTAGCCGGGGAGAATCTTAACTTTACATCCTGTTATACAATTTAGAAAGACCCCACTGGGATCTGGCCATAAAAGAAGAGGGAAATGGATGAAGGGGGGGGAAAGGACACACTGATTTGCAACATTTTTTCTCTGTAGTTGTGAAGTGGTGCTTTGTTCCTGGGCCTCCTTTGGTACCAAAGTAACCAACTGTTTCCTGGTTATATGCACAATGACTCCTGGAGATATGACTTACTTGATTTAATGACTGATCTATGTATATGGAATATAAGTTTAATTTTTTTTTTCTTTTTTTTTAGCTTTTGAAGTAAGTTTATAAATGGTAAATTTGCTAAGGCAAACAAGATACATAATTGTTCTTCAGGTGCTTTCTCTAGCGCAAAACAGAGGTAGAGCAAAGGGAATGAGGAAATGAGATTTTGGCACTCTCAGCACTAAGTTGTTGTGCAGGTATAAATGAGTGCACAAGAAATAGACTGGTGTCGAGGAACGGGCTGACTTGTGGCCCAGAAAGCTTTGCAAATAGTCTGCAGTAGATGAGAGAGCTCGGGCTATAGGGGTAGGTCGCTCCATCTTATGTTGGTCCTCTGATGCTGGCAGTTTTTGAACATCTTTAGTTACAATTTAGTAGGAAATTCTAAGCAAGTGGGCACTGATCATGATGAGATCATGAGAATTATTATAACAGCACTTTATTTAGGGCTTCACGTGTACCTAAGATACATTAGTCGCCTGGAAAGTTTTATCTGGATGTGCCAAATGTCAAGGTAAAAAAAAACCAAAATGAAACAACAAACAACTTCCAGTTTCCAACTGATCTGGCTTGAGTGATTTTCATATAGTTTTAAGATATTTTCCTGATTGTCTTTACAGTTCACTTGAACTTTGTATTATATATGTTTTGTCATTTTATATAGAGTTTTGTTACATTGGCCTTTTGTGTATGTAGAATAGGGACAAAATACAAAAGAGTCAAATCAGATGGGGAGATTGCATGTCTACATCTAACAGAGCAGGGAGATCCCAGCTTCTGGCTTCTGTTTGGAACAGACAAAAGGATGCATCCTCATGCTCATTGTTTCTCACTCACGTGCCCTGAAGTGAGTTTTTTCCAGTACTGGAAATGATCCCAGCTTGCCGAAACTATTAGTTTGTGCTTTCTACATCCTCTGATAGAGGAAAAAGGATTTGAATTATTTTGCAAAGGTGCAGCTGCATTGGAAAAGAGTTTCTTTGGAGAAACTCACTGATTCTTCTCTTATACCTCCTTTATCCAGGCAAAGATTTTCCCAGATGCTCTTGTATTTTTCTAAGCAAGTCACCCCAGGGAAGCAACTGGGAGCGAAATACATTTCCTATTAGCAATATTCCCCTTCCTGGACAGTCATCATAGAATGTTTATTTCCTGGGTAGAGTGACTTGATCTAAATACTTGTTCAGGTGCAACTGCAATAGTTTAGTTTCAAGCTATTAATTTTATGGAAATTTGATTTCATGCTCATTTTAGCTATCATAGTGGTTACTGCTTAATCCATAGGCCCAGAAGCCTACGTTATTACTAAGGTAGTTTAACACTTTTTTTAACAGGTCTAACAAGCAAGATAATGTTCTTGACATTTACCATGTATCTCTCTGATGGTACACAAAGTTCAGATTACAAGGTTAATATTTTATGTTTAGAAATAGAGTTCTGTTATTTGAACTTAATTTCTTGTTTTAGTACATGAGATCGCTTAACAACTTCAGGGCTGAACAGCCTCACCAGCATGCAATGTATTATCTCCGACTCCTGATGACAGAAGTCGCTTGGACCAAAGATGAATTAAAAGAAGCTCTAGATGGTAATGTTCTGTCAGTTTTAAACTTAATTATTTTTATTTTTTCCTGTGGAAAATGTCTTGTTACTAAACTGGTGAGCGTATTCTTGTCAAGTTCAGCTCCAGCTGCGCCTTGGCCTTCCTGACCCTGTCCCTACACAATCAGGCAGCATTCCTGTACACGTCCCAGTTTCTGTCCCTGCTTGTGCTATCTGTGCAGTCCCCTCTTCTCTTAAGTTTGACCAGCAGGTCTCTGCTCAGCTATGCTGGTCTCTTCCCTTCCCTGCCTGATTTCCTACATCTGGGGACTGAGCGCTCTTGTGATCTGTGGAAGGTACCCTTAAATATTTGCCACCTGTGTTCTGCTCCCTTGTCCCTGAGGACCATTTCCCAGAGGGTCCTCCTGACTAACTCCTTGAAGAGCTGAAAGTTTGCTTTCCTAAAATTTAGAGTCCTGAGTATGGTCCTCACCTGTCCCATATCGGACTACACCCAGGCTGTGTCTGATCGTGACATCACTGATGAGCTCACTTGCATTGGTGACCATCAGGTCCAGTATTGCATCCCCTTGGGTAGGGTTGTCTAGTACCTGGATTAAGAAATTATCTTCAATGCACTCTCGTAGTCTCCTGGATTGCCTACAGCTTGCTGTGCTACTTTTCCAGCAGATGTCAGGGTGGTTGAAGTTCCCCCAGTAGGATGTGAGCATGCAAGCGTGAAGCCTCCTGTAGATTCATCTTGTGATGTCTTGTTGGAATGCACAGACATTCTCTTTCAAGAAGAGAATCTGACTTTTGTATTGATTTGAGCAGGTGGATATAGAATGTGTCTATAGTTGTCAGAATGACATATACCATACTGTTTGAAGTTGGGATGCTGAAAACTGCTTCATTAAGATAGGCTCCATAGATGCCTAAGCCGGCTGCAAAGACGTGTGCGTTTTTTCTACAGGATTGTTCCAGGATAGAAATGTAAACGTTAAGTTGTGTAGTTCCTTGACTGATTGCAGGTGTCTGAGATTAGCGGTGGTGTCAGTGCTGCCTGTGAAGTCAGTGACAAAAGTAATGCTGATTTTTGTGGCAGTGGGTTCAGCCGTATGTAGGTCATTCCTTTTTTAATGCCTAGTGAATTTTGAAAAAAGTAAGAATTTTTCTGTTCTGTGTGTAGGTTGTCTTTATAAGATTAATGCTACTGCATTCAGGGTAAGAATAGCTAAAAATGGAATGCTGGAAAGCATAGAACCTGTGTGTATGTATACTCTGAGATATATTGCAAAAATATTTTTCTTGTGTTTTGTTTGTTACAAAGATGCTACCAAAACACCATATTTGAGTTGAGGTTCTTTTTAAATTCTTGATGGTAAATACACAGTGTATTTTTGAGCATTCTAAACTACATGCTGCTCATTTAGTTAAGAACTAAGGCTTTATCTTGGAACACCACATGAGTTATGACTGTTTTCTCTGGAGAGTGAGTGTGTATTCAGCATGATTGGAAAGAAGGCCTTTTTTTTTTTATATATTTTTGGATCTGGGTCAGA